>CM034708.1:120700399-120718855 GCA_020142125.1 Phrynosoma platyrhinos
GATATTCACAATTTTGCAACTTCCACAGGGGTCCTGTGCCCCTACCCCTGTGAAAGTTAAGGTCTGACCATATTTTGTGGAATATTGGACAAATTGAATGCCTCTTAACCTTTAACATTTTTTTTAACCTTTTTCCTTTTCAGAATTTGTAGAAGTTGTTACACTACCGAAGAATGACTTATTGCAGAGAATTGAGGGTAAGCACAATCACTGATGAAAAATGTCATATGATGTTTTGTTTTTGAAATGCTATCAATAGGATTGCAGTTTAGGATTATCCCAGGTCCTGAGGTTTCTGGTCCAAAACCTGAGAGTTAGGGATGGCCCCGGTGTTGTTGTCCAACCATCACACATACACAACATATTTTCCATCTTGGAAATTAAGACAGATCTTAGCTAAAGGGACTGTTCCCAGATTAAGGTGAAATGAGCAGATTGTTCATTCTTTCTTATTGTAAGGAGACAGGATACAGAACATTTAATCTAGGCTACTTGCTTTTAGCCAGGTGGATGTAGAGCAGAGGATGAGCCTTGGCTCCACAATGACTGGATGGAAGCAGCCATCTAAGTAAAAACAAAAACCCCTGGAGCCCTTGCAAGCTATATCATTAAACCTTACAAATTGTAGAAAGCTACTGTTGCACTAGCTGAGCTGGAGATTTGTACCTTTCCTCTTGCCCTGAGTTGAATCCCTCAAAACTGGAGAATTTGTACCCTCATCTCCTGCCTGGAGATTACCCACATAAACTTGAGACTCAGGGCCAGCCCCTGAAATCTGCAACAATGGTCGTTAGGGATTGTAAATTGAAGGGATTTTTTTAAAAAAAAAAAAATGAGGTGATTTTATTGAAAATGGGTACCCAAGGAAGAAACATGAGAAATATTTAGGCTGTAGTTCTATCTCCAGTTATCTTATTTCAGGATAAATGGGATAGGACTATAGCCTAAATATAGCCCAACCACCTTTGGAGGAGATGCCCAGAGGGCTGCAATGTAAATTACCTAGCACCAGGTCTTCTGTGAAGAGATGCCTAATGGGAGTGCGTTTGTTTGTTGTGTGCCTTCAAGTCATTTCCGACTTATGACAACCTTGTCATGAGATTTTCTTGGCAAGATTTGTTCAAAGGAGGTTTGCCATTGCCTTTCTCCGAGGCTGAGAGAGTGTGACTTGCCCAAGGTCACCCAGGAGGATTCCATGGCTGAGCCAGGATTCGAACCCTGGTTTCCAGAGTCATTGTCCAACACTCAAAACCACTATGCCATGCTAGCTCTCAATCACAGTCTATCTCAACCTCCTAAATACCTAGGTAAACTCTTCTTCCATTCACTTGTCCTTGCAAGCAGAGCTTGGGTGTAATGCATTATCCTGGATTATAACACAAGCAGAATGTACTTGCTTGGGTAACAGATATGTTGGCAATCTTTCTTTAAAAAATAAACAAACTTTAGTGTATTCAGTGTTTGGTAAAGACGAGGAGTGTCACTAGTCTATATACCCTCAAATTGCCTGTTAACTTAGGGATTTTATAGGGATTTTTTATTGTTATTAGGCACTAACAAAAGGCATGGTTTGTTATTACCTCCTTTTGAATATAGCCTACAGCACTCGGTATTTTCTGGTGGCTTTATGTGAAATATAAGAAAATATTGTGTCCTTTCAAAATTGTGAGTAATGGCAACACCTTATAAAATTTGAAAGTAACAGTTTCAAGTATGTGGTTGCCATTTTATTTCTGGACTTTCTTTGAAAGGTGTTGGTGGCACTGCTCCCACCCTCCCCACCACATGGAAGTGTACCAAGCAGCTGATTTGTCATCTTTAAATAGGTATTTGGACAGTGACAAGGATCAACAACATCCCAATAGGAGTGTGACTCCATTTATGAAAACCTGGGCTTCTGATCCATTATTTTACTGAGCACCAGCTGTTTGGGATGAAGTTCAGAGGAACGTGGTCACACATAATAACTACTGTCCTATGGAACCAAAACCACTTCTCATGGAGTTAGCAAAACAAAAAACAAAACCCCTTTTTGAGCATTTGGCCAAGGTAACAGCCCCAAAAGAAGGTATAACCCTGATGGGCTCTGCTTTCTTGTGTTTTCACTTTCTGTTGCTTTTGTTCCCAGCCCCAAGATGTCTTTTTGAATTCAGGGGTGTTTGAACCAGTTAACAAGATCAGTAGAAGCATGTAGCACAATTCTTGCTGAACTCTGTAGGTGGAGGGGGCAGGGAGAGGGATCTTGAATTCTCAGCCTTTTAAAAACAAACTACCAAACACAAAGAAAAACAATGTCAAGCAGAAGATAATTTTTTTCAAGGGCATGGAAAGTGCTTATCTGGGGCACATTCAGTCCTGGCATTTCTTTTGACTGTAATCCTAAGTGATATGGTTCATCGTGAGCTGAACTATGCAATTCTGTCTTTTTAATGCTTGTCTCCAACTAGCTCCTAGGGAAGAGGGCTTTTGGAATCTGAAATCTAAAAGACATGGACCACTGGTGGGAACCACTGTTCTAGGATAATATCCTGGTAGAAACGAGGTTGTAGTAGTTTTCTTAGTTCACAGCCCTCTGAGTTTTTCAAAGTTTTATGGCCCTGACTCACAAATTCATATAGTTGTAAAAAACATTTCAGTGTGCTGTGTAGGTAGTAGGGGAATTAACTAGAGCAGCACAGCTAGATTGCAGGAAAGGTACAGGCCTGACAAGGGTTTTATTTTTGCAGCTCACAATCACACTTTTAGGCTGCTACTACATCACTGAAGATACCCTTAAGAAGGCCAAGAAAAATGACTTCATAAAATTATTTAGATTACAGCTCCCAGAAGGCAAGAATTCTGGGAATTGTCCAAAGAACTCACTTTCCCCAACTCGGCTCTTAAACAAAGCTAAACACAAAGCTAACTACTGTCTTGACACAGTAGTTTCAGCACCACTGAATATATACAGGAGGCTCCACCATGCACCCTGAACCTGCATCTTGGAAGTTTTTTGGTTAAGCCAGCCCCATGTGTGTTACTTTTGTTTTTTCTCTCTAGAATTGGTGGCAGAGGAGCACCTTATTGTGGATGCGAAGTTATATGCTTATGCCTTGGCACTGCGGCATGCATCAGATAAGCCCTTCCAAGTGCCATTTATGAAATTCTAAGACTGCATCATACTTCTTTTGAAGGTTTTTCCTGTATGGAATTAAAAGGTCAGCAATTAATTATCATCAAGATTTTTTTAAAAAAATGTATCAGTAAGGTTTTTAAAAGCAAACTTCATAGCAGTCTCGCCTGGAAGAATGAAACTGATCTGTGTACTATATAAAAGCTAAAATGTCATTTTAATTCTGTACTGGCTAACTGAACTTCTCTGAAGCAAAAATAAATGTCTTCCTGCTATCTGTGTACAATTCTTCCTCTGACTTTGAAATTTAGAGTTTGGGCATGAGCCCTCAGCTGAATGTGAGTGGGAAGGACAGGACGGCTACTTTAATTTAGACCTGACCACAGATTTTTCATTTTAAATTGAAGCTTTGAGATGGGAGAAAGGAAAACAACCTAAATACATTTCTGAAGTGGCTGTATACGTTGTGTATTTAGTTTCAAACTGCAGAGTAATTTTCATCCGAGGATTCCCACATAGTACCCTAGTATTAAATGGTTATCGAACAGTGTTGCATACAGTGTTGTGAAATCATGTTTCCTACAGAGATGGTCACTCAGATTTCTCTTTAGTTCTAGAAAGTGGGTTAAAAATACATATTTGGCAGGTCTGTTGAGGGTGCTCAGATTAAGCTAGTACTATTGCCACCATAGTTTCCTATTAGAATGCTTGCTTGTTTAGGTAAATGACAAAAGTGTAACATCCCTTTAGGAGGTGGAGCTAATGCATCTGCTTAGAGATTGAGCTCTGAACCAGGAATGAAATTCCCCATTTCAGCTGCAAGCACTCTTGCTCTTCCATTACAGTAAGGAATAACCCTACCCTAACCTCACAGCAAGGCTGGGGAAACTATGCCCAGTCAGATACTAATTTCCATTGGCTCTGGCCAGGTGTGTTGGGAGCAGTAGTAGTTTACCAATCTAGAGATCTAAAGGCTTCCTTTTACAAAAAGGTTGAAAAAAGAAGTGAGGTTACATGTAAGTATTTTGAACAGTCTCAAGCACCGTGGAAGTATTATACTAACATCCCAGTTCTACACTAGCCTCAGTATGATTTCTAAGTGCATATGTAGAATGTGCATAAAAGTTTAGGTCAAAAGACTAAAAGCTCTCTTGAACATCACTTCCATATTAACCGTAAGCTTGCCATATGCACCTGATTGTGTACATGAATTTGAGCAGTGGATTCTTTAAAAAAAAAAAAAACCTTATACGTTGAATAAATTAAACATGCTCTGGAAATGTTTACTTGATAACTTAATCTGACTGACAGCTATTTTTTTTTTTTTAATAGCTGGGCTTGGACTAAAATTATACTCAATCATCTCCTCCAAAATATTATACCATTGCTATGTTTCATAGCCATTTCCCTAAATTAGTACAAAATAAGAAACTTACTGAAATAACAAAATTTAGTGTGAACTTCATCACAGTTATCATAAACACAGTTTTCTATGCATGAAGGGAAGCTGTCTACTTTGAAAGGATGTCAGGGCAGTAGGAATTTTAAAAATGTTTCTTCTATCCTTGGTGGGAACAAGGACTCTCTATGGGCTGGAAAATAGCACAGTAATACAAGTATATTAACTACAGAATAAAAGCCATTCTAAAAGCACTTTGTATATAGCAGGAATACTCTTGAAAACCAGGTTGTCAATTTGCCACTGGTGGCAGGACCCCCCCCCCTTTTTTTTTGAAATAGACTATGCACTTCGTTTACTAGAAAAATTACAGTCCTAGAAGCAACCTGCCAGTGTGATTCTGGTTTGTTTGTTTTTAAGCATTTCCTATATGCCTTAATGGAACTGCATTCCTGGCTAGCTGGAAACAGGGCACATGTGGACTATGTGCCTTGATAATAAAAATGAAACTGCAGGGTATTTTGGTGCTCTGGCATCAGATTTAGCAGCATGTGTAGTCCCCAGCAGATGACAAGAAAGCTCCCCAATGCGAAGGAGTTGCTCATCCATGATAGAGATCATAATCCAGCCAAAACTAAGCCCATTTTAATTAAGTAGGAGACTTAAGTAGTAAATAAACAAAGTAAACATTTTAATTAAATAAGTTTATTGTCTAATGTTTACACTTGTAACATTGCTGTCAAAAAGCATGACAGGATAGCGTTGTTCTCCAGTATGACTTGCTCACTTCTCTCCTCTTTTACAAATGATGCTGCTTTAAGACCTATACCTTTGCTTTTTCCTATTCAGAGGAAGATAGTGGAGGTAAAGTTACAGCAGCACATATCCTTCTCCTGCAGAAGAGTACATGGGCTAAAAAGAGAGCATGGGCTGCAATGAGACTCACAGCCTACAATAAGACAAGACAGCACTTAGTAGGCTGCCATAGTACAGAAGAAATCTTGAATAAGGATGTCTAGCCCTCCCCTTACCACGGGCTTCTGTATATCAAGTTGACATGTAAGATGGCTAATATGCTCTCCCATTCTCTTGGCTTCAAAGCCTGGGTTACACCGCAAAGGCACTGGATACCAAACATTCATCAGAAAATGGAAGGGCAGGGGTAATTCTACATCTTTCATTTTTTTTAAGCATACAAAAGTAATTCTTTTAAAATACAGAATTCAGAGGGAAAACTTGAGTACTTTTTTGAAATGAGCTTAAGGATTCATCCATGGGGCAACTAAGAACCCCTTTGTGGTGGCTTTCGCTTGCCACTGTGTGCAGGTACATTTAAATCTCACTGTAAAGTGTGCAAAGTTCTGATTAGTAACAACATAGGCATCATTTGACCATTTCCACTGTAGTGTTTGATGAGGAAGGTAGATGCATTGGTTTCCAGCATTACAGGCAGCACTAGATAAGATTTTTCTATTTTTAAAAACTAAGACAATGTAAACTTTGATTCTTAAGGCAGCTGGTACAGAAGCTGCATGTAGGCATTGTGTGATGCCCATTATGAAAAATGGGGCATGTAGCACTTTTATAAAGAAAAAAAAATGGCATTATTGGACTAAAAAGTTGCATGGTGTCAAAATATAATTCCCTTTCTCACAAGCCACATAATATTTGGACATTTAGAAAAATAAAGCACCCACGCCTCCAACTTCTGCTTGTTCCTTGACAAAAATTTCAAAATATTGATAAATAATGGTGACAGCAAGCAGAATCCCAGTGCCTGAGCCAATGGCTCCAAGGAAGTCAGCTAAGACGGAGAGGGCGCCGATGCACAAACCTCCAAATGCAGCTGCTGTTGGGATGTACCTAAATGAGGGATAATGACTTTTAATCTTATGCCATTCCACTTCAATGGATTAATCTTGAAACATAACTAAACACACATTTAATTGCAGATGAAAAAATCCTTCTTGGTCTACCAGCAACTGACAAAAATCAAAGTTGTAACAGTCTTATTTTAATTACTTTCACTGCCAAAGTGTAAAGTTTATTTGTGAGTGTGTGCCCTCAAGTCGCCTGTTGACTTATGGCAACTCCATAAATTTCATAGGGATTTCCTAGGCAAGGAATACTCAGAGGTGGTTTTCTCAGTTCCTCCCATGAAACAGAAAGAACAGAAATCCCTCACTTCGCCATATGTGAGAACTCCCATAACCCCTTATCCTTGGCCATGCTGGGTAGATAGGATAGCAGCTGCATACAAAAATATCTGGCAAGCCAAAAGTTCCCCACAGAAGCAAGCTGAATTGGCAAGAGAGTTAAGAGATGAGCCTTCAACTTTGAAAAAGTCTCATGACAAAACTTTATGAATTTAAAATTACAATCTTAAGTGACCCCTCATATTTTGCTTCTGTAATGAAACAACAATGGAGGGAGCACAGTGAGGCTCAGGTAACATTTAAATATTCATTAACAAGCATCCCACACTGGCCAATGCAAGAAACAGGACAATGGCCCCTAAGTCTGATTCAGCACTGATTCAGAACTCCTTTTCCCATGTAAAAAATGTGCTTGGCTCTAGTTTCTTTTTAGAGCAAGAGACAAGCTAACCGGTACTTTATAGGGTATTTTTGATGGGTTCCTACACTGATTTTGCAGGAGAGGATTGTCAACAGGAACGAGCAGGAATTTCATAATCTGCCATGGTGCTTGGCTGTCAGATCTGCATGGTTTCCATTATCCAAAATAAGCAGGGAAGGGAATCCTCCTCCAGAGGATATATGCTTGATCACAAGAGGATGTTAGCAAATCGTGATAAATAACAGGGAACCGGTGTAGTAAGTGGTGATCCTACATCAGATGAAGTCAGATGGCTGCTCTAGGGAATAGGTTTGGGGTGTCATGAAAGAACAGTAATATGTTGCTTTATTTGTTTGTTTTTTTATTGTCTGGAATGGAGGAGAGGCCCCTGTGGGTTTTTCTGTCTTGTGTGCTAAAAATAACTTGGCTTGCTTTAAGTATTATGTACCTTGTTTTGAGTAGATGGGGCATCATTTTCTGCTCTGTCTTAGGCAACAATATATCTTGGGCTTTTCCCACAAGTATGAGAACAGATTTTGCTACCTTTTATTACACAACAGTCAATCAGTTTGCACAAAGCACCAAATTTGGCTTAAAATTCTTTCAAAGATGTGAATGTGGCAAGGAAGAGCTGAATTTAAGACACTTGCACTTCTCTTACCTGTTTAACTCGTGAACCATGGATGTATCTCGATGGCCTCTCATCACCATTTGCTGTTCTTTCAGTTGCTTGGCAACCTGCAGGAGCATATGTGGATAAGATAGCTGTCATGTTTTTCATAACCAACCGATAATTAGAAGCTAGCCTTGTGCAAAGCATACACACAAGTTCACACAAGTATGGAGAACAGTCAGGGAAAGCACTTACATCTTTTGCTGATGATCCAGACACCTCAATCCATGTCTTGGAGAAAAATGCACAGGATCCCAACATAAATATAATATAAACAATCACATGGACTGGATCTTCAAAGATAGCACCCATAGATTCTGGGGGGGAGAGATAATAACAGAGGCCTCCAACAGGGTAGGAGCGAGCTGGACCGCCACCACTAACATCCTAGAGAGAAGACAATAAACATGCTAGCATGTGCCTTCCAAAGACTAAAAGTTAAAATGTTCCTATTTGTAAGGGCAATATTTTTGGAATAATGGAATACTTACTGCCCACTGCCCAAGTAAGTTTACCAAGAAGTTGCCACTAAACCGTACAGACAACATCTGAGAAATGACATAAAGGTTGGAAACTAAGGCAGACTGAAGAATAATCGGTATATTGGAGGTATAGAAGAGTTTGATAGGATAACTGCTGTATTGTCCACGATACCGAGCAGACTTGATGGGGAGATCAACACGAAATCCCTGGGGGAAGGAGGAAAAAAAGGGGGGCATTGGTATGCTTTAGGAAAACCAGACATGCTTTACATTAAAAGCCGTAAAAAGAGGTAAATGGGTTGGGACTTTGTATCTGATTCTTTATTTGTCTGTTACAATTAAACAAAACTGGTGGTCTATGATTCTGAGATCTAGTCAAATATTTTTCTGGTCACAATCAAGCAGCTGTAAGTATCAGAAGCAAAAGACTGGATTATTCTACTTGGCTACTCTTTCTTCCCATCCACTCTTGAATTCCTTGTCCTAGATTCAATCTCTCCTGCTCTCCCCCAGTCCCCTGGACCAACCTTCATCTCAAAGGCAAATATTATTGAGTTTCCTGTTTCTCTCGACCTACCCTTAGGCACCTGCTTTTCTAGATGCGTGATTCTCTCTTTCCTCTTCACCTATCTGCACTGCGGTAATCTAGAATCCACACAGTTCAGCTAATGACAAAAAGTATTCTGCTTGCCTCATCCCTCTGACATTAGGGAACTTCAGCCACTCACTCTGAGAGACTGCTTTCACCACCTCTACAAAAATCCCAGACTTCAAAAAGGCCTCAATGGTCAGCTAGTCCAATCCTGCTTACCACTTCACTGACTTTAATCTTTTGCATCTAATCATTATTACCATTCTTTTTAGACTGCCTGACAGGATCAACTGCCAATCAAGAGAAAATTTACAGATAAAATTGTTGGCCATCTATATACCCACATATAGAAAGTTTCCTTAGTGTTGCAGTGGTGCAATACCAAACTGTAAATCTCATCTCTGGTACAAGTTTAATTGCAAAACTCAGTAACACTATTTCCACTGATATTGTTTCACCAACAGCTGAAGTTCTGGTAGAGGGTGAGAGATTCCTTAGTCCTTTTGATTGTTAAAGCTATTTAGATTGCGGCCATGTCATAATATTAAAAATGCAAAATATATATACTGCAGACTTCACTTGCCTGAAAATATATCACCACAGCAAATACGAATACTGTAGCAATCAAATTCATGAGATTAGGTAAATTCTGGCGGTAGAAAGCTTCACGCAAAGCCCGGACCTTGTCTGTTCGTGTAGCCAGAAGATGGAACAGAGCAATGACTGCTCCCTCAAACTCAGTTCCTGTAAGTACCAAAAGCAACAAAGAGTAACCTATCACTAGGACACATGCACAGCACCTGCTTAATGATGCTTTCACTATGAACATACAAAGAAAATGGAATTTGCACAAGAAATGGTAATGAATAGAATGTTATAATGAACAGACAAAAAGGACAGCTTATGAATAAAATAAGTTGTGCTAAACTTTTACAGGGATTTTAACATTTCAGCTATGAAGTCATGTTCCTGTTTTATAAAGCAAGATCTCAAAGTACAAGATTCTTTTATATTTCAGATTAAAAAAACAAGTTATGATTATCTAAACCAGGGTTTAACAGCTGGCAAGTGACTGTATCTCATTCACATCCTGAATTCTCTCCTAGTTTCAAAGCTGAAAAAAACTGAAAGGCCACTTCTATTATTTTTATTTTTAAAGGCTATTTCAGACCCAAAATACACTGTGGGGAACAGCCTTTAAAGGGCCAATTGTGCCTCCTGGAAGTTTTTGAAGACATGACTGGCTAGTTTTAGAGTAATTTTTCCACCTCAGCATGGATGGGGAAGGGGAGGCACACAATTCCCACCTCAATCTAAATTCTTCCAGTGTGAGGTATTAATTTCCAACATGATGCAAGTTAATTAAATCATCCAAATGATGATTAACTGTTTTGGCCTTGCCTTGTCCCAGTCAGCTTCCAAAAGGGGTGGGTAATTCTGCTGCCCCTCAGCACCAAGTATAAATGATCGCGCATTTGCGTTCAACAAGATAACTACCTACACTCACAGGTGACTCCACAAAAGCTCCTGCCTTGCCCTGATCTTCAACTGAGTATGAGGCACCTTCCAAACAGTGACTCATGGTTGGCCCCCTCCAGGTGCAGGCAATTCTTATTCTTACTCACTTTAGTAACAAACATTTTAGGATGCAAGACTGAAATGTCTCTAATTTAATTAACTAAAGAGTCTGCTTTAGATATCAGAATGAGCACACATATATACAGAGAGAGAAAACAGAGAAATAGAGAAAATAATGTGGCACAGTAGTAGAAGCATATTCAAGTATTTTTTTAAAAATCAGAAACCAGAAAAGGCAAATTTAATCAGAGATAAAAGGTTAAAGAAGTGGGATTCCAGTCCTGCTCTAATGATTCATGTATGATTCCCCCTGAGGCCAATGGGACTTACCTATGCATAACTCTTGGAAGGACTGCACCTTTAGGTTTTAAAAATTATGCTAGCTGCTAAACTCTCAGCATAAAAGGGGCATTGCTTCTCTACAGGTAGCCAACGACTCTGCAGCTGAAACTTGAGAGGCTAAAATAAATAAAGTTAACATTTCTGTACTGTAGTGCTTTCAACACAGCATACTTTTGTCACAGTGCTGCCCCAACTATAGGATTATTCTGTTTTAACAGTGAAGAGCAACTGTGCCACAGTATTTCCATTTGGCATTATCATAATCAACAATTCTAGATACTGCCACAGATGTTTCCTATTTGGATTGCCAAAATGTGTGATAAAGTCAAGGAGGTTCAAAGGCTCCTTTAGTCCAGTAAGGCTCCCTTTACATGTGCAGAGATCTTCTCCATTGATTCTTGTGAATGTGCAGCCTCCTACTCTGACAGAGCTTCCTAAACTATAGTACCACCAAATAAGTTCACACAAAATAACCTAGGACATTTTATTATTTCTGGTTACAAAAAAATAATATAAAAATATTTTATGCTATCCTGACAATTTAGAAACACTGTGCCATTTGCTTAGAACATATGGCTAGATTTGAACATATGGCCCATTTTTTTGTTTATCTTTAAAAAACAATACTAAAAACCAGGTGTACTTTCTAAAACTGCCCAGGATGGGCTCCAAAGCTTAGTGAAAGTCCCCTTTGTGCCCCTTATGGGTTGTCAGTAAAAAGATTCAAAAGCATTTTCAAAATATTTGGGGAGTTAAAAGGCCTCTGGAGGTTTCAAAAATGCCCTTGGGAGGCCATATGATCCATCACATTACCACCTTGAACAGCTTTAAAAAGGCTGTTAAGACAGATCTCTTCCGGCAGGCCTTTCCCAAATAGATATCCCAGCCATCAAAAGACAGCCATCCTGCTCATCCCTGATTCGGCTGTAGCTGTTATTTGTTTATTTGTGTCATTATTTTAAATGTTTTATATTGTTACTGATTAATTGTATTTTAAGGGGGGGTGGGATTGTGGGATATGAATGTATATTTTAATGTTGTAAGCCACCCCAGTTGCGTTACGCAGAGGGACGGGATAAAAATTATTATTATTATTATTATTGTTGTTGTTGTTGTTGTTGTTGTTGGCCCACAGGCTGCATTTCTTCCATCTCTGAATTAGAAGCAGTCCGAGAACCTGATCAGTGTATCATATTCTAGGCTGATGGTCTCATTATACTAATTCAGCACAAAGCAGCTTACACAAGCATGCATCTGATCAAAAATTAGCTGTTAAATTGTACTGTACCTCTGCCAGTGTTAATGGTAGTAGGACTAAAGGCCTTCCAGACAATGGTTTCACAGATGTTTGTAGCAATAAAGAGAGAAATCCCGGAACCCAAGCCATAACCTTTTTGTAGCAGCTCATCTAGCAACAACACTATCAAGCCAGCAACAAATAACTGTAGAAAGGAAAATCCAAAGGGTCCATGATTTTGCATTTTTTTAAAAAAAGGCCATATTAATAGGGCATGTTTAAACAGCAATCTAACTGTCTTCTCAATTACTTTTCCATTACCAATAAAAGTGTTACTATCAAACTGAAAAGCTGACAATTTAAAAAGTTTATTATCAAGAACAAGATACTTTGTTGACTCTACATGTTCCTTTGGGGAACAAATTGGTAGCTCAAAAATATTAGAAAACCTCTCTCTCTCTCTAAATATATGACATTTCTTTTTCTCAAAAGACACAACCTGGTCCCCTCAATAGTGTGCACACACAAAAAATAAATACATTTTTTACAACCCTAGCATGGCCAAATTATAACAACCCTGGCGGCTATTGCAACTGGAGAAAATTGTTCATCAAATACAGACTTTTAGTGGGTGTGCACAAAGACTATCTTACTTTCAAACAAAGTTTTATATGTCATTGGTTGGTTGATTAGAACATCCATAGTGGGGTACATCTGGCTCCATACTTTCCCGACACAATGCCTTTGAATTCTCTGCTTGATATGTTAAATATAATCTAGAGGCATTTGTACTTAGGGAACCATATGTGGTCTTGGAATCTTGTAATAATTGATGGATTAATAATCCTCACTTTTAAACACTGGTTTGCCAGAATATTAACTCAGTGCTGTACTCATGTATAAGCTGAGCTGCAAATAAACAAGGAAACTGTCAACTGAAATCTCATACTTGGCATGAGCTTCCCATGTAACTGTCTTCAACAAAACATCTTCTTTCAGTCTCCAGCTGTATTATCAGTACAGTAACAGTGACCAACATTGCATGGCTGTTTTAAGGACTACAGAAAAATAAATATGAAATACTTTTAAATACTGCACTACGGCTATTACCTACTTTTTCTCCTTTCTTTTTTACGTCAAATTAATTCCAGAAGAAAAGCAATTATTAGGCCACAAGTCAAAGTTATGGCACACCCCATAGATGTCTGCCGCCAAAAACAACATCTCTAAGTAACCCTAATATCCATTACTTGCATGAGACTGTAACAAAAAGAGTTTATGGAATCCATCTAACAGAAGGCTTCTACCAATGAAACAGGCAGGGTATGGTTTGTAAGTATCATCATCATCATCATCATCATCATCATCATCATCATCATCATCATCTTTTCTCCAGTGTGGAACTCACTGCTTGTTCCTGTCCCTTGTATAAGCCCCCATCCTCCCCTCCTCTATTAACTCTAGAAAATGTTTGGACCTTCTGAAGCAGATTGTGGGGTGAAGTACATAGAGAAATTGCTGAAATTCACCCCTCTCTTTGTTTAGCCAGCAGAAGCCTTTTTTACTGGACAGTATTAGTTGGGTTTCTCACAAAGAAAGAAGAAAGCAATATCAATACATTATTCTCTACGTTATAGACATAAGTGGCAACTATACTTAATAGTAGTTACAGGCATACCTGGATAATGATCAGAAGACAGATTCCCGCTCCCATTTCTGCAGGATCTCCATACATTCCAGTCATTACATACACAATTGCTTGTCCAATAGTGATAATCATTCCAAACACTGTAACAATAACAACAACAACAATAATATCCCCAGCTTATCGGACCAAATAAGGTGGTTACATCCTGTATTAATTAAGTAGAAGATAGGATTCAATTATGGCACAAAAATTAATGCTCACACTTTTGAGCTCCATTGAATAAGGCTCTATCTTTTGGCGTATCACCAACTTCAATTATTTTGGCTCCAGCCAGCAGCTGCATAATCAAGCCAGATGTCACAATGGGAGAGATGCCCAATTCCATTAAAGTACCTAAAAAGAAAAGAGAACAAGAAAAGAATATCAAACTTTTAACAGCAGTATTAAATAATACAAAGAGTTCTTACCCACAATGCTTTACAAAGTCCTCACTGCCAATTTTCTACATATTTTCCCACTGGGACATTCTACAGCTGGCTAATATTTTTGCTCATATATTTAGCCACATCAAGTGTGCTTGTTATATTATTAAGATTGCTAGATATTTTCACAAATAATATATCAGTTTCTAATTGCTTTTGTGCACACTTGAAATGTGCATACATGTTTGTTTTGTGCCTTCAAGTTGCTTCTGACTTATGGCAAACCTAAGGTGACCATACCCTGGGATTTTCTTGACAAGATTTGTTCAGAGGAGGTTTGCCATTGCCTTCCCCTGAGGATGCTGAGAGCATGTGACTTGGCCAAGATCATCCAGTGGGTTTCATGGCTGAGCTGAGAATTGAACCCTAGTCTCCAGACAGTGATTAGAAGTAGGAGAGAGGATAAAGGGGGGGGGGGGAGATCATTGTATGAAACACAATGCCACTTGACAATTCTTATAAAGGTATGAAAGACTTTTAGATCTTAGGAAAATTAATGTATAAATCCACTAAAATATGATTCAAAAGTTATGTAACTTGGTTGCCAAAAAGGAATTTAACAATGGGGGGCTTCTACCAGGTGCCACCATAACGCACCCTATTTCTTCTGATTTCAGAAGATAAGCAGCATCAGAACTGGTTAGTACTTTGATAGGAGATCACCAGAGTACACCAGGATTTGCAGGGAGGACTAGAGAAGAATCCTGCCCCAAACCCTGGAGGAGTATTGCCAGTCAAGAGTTGACACTACTGGGCTAAATGGACCTACAGTTTCATTCAATATACAGCAATTTTCCTGTCTTCTGCCACAACCTGTGTAAAACCATTTGGCTGTTGAAAAAAATATTTAAAATACTTGAACCATGTAAAAATAACTATTAGTAAATATTTTGGTTCTCAGACTGGAAACTTAAACCATGATTATTTTAATCCCTGGTTAACAGTAACAATGGGGGGAAGCAGACTGGCGGCACAGAGCCGCCCTGGGAAGGTGCGCTGCAGGACCGAGACATCCCTACGCCTCGATCCTGCGGTGCTCCTTCCCCATCCCAGAAAGGAGCGCTAAAATAATGCTTCTTTCACTGACTTATCCGCCGCAGCATGTCCGGACGCTGCAGCAGGAGGTTGCCCTTGGAGCCGCCGGCCCTCCGCATGCGAGCGTGCGGCTGCCCCTCCTCTTCCTTGCCTCGAGGACGGCTCTATTAGCCATCTGCCGCGGCCCTATGGCTGCATCTGCACTGCCGAATCAATGCAGTTTGACACCACTTGAATTGCCATGGCTCAATGCTATGGAATTCTGGGGTTTGTAGTTTTGTGAGATATTTAGCCTTCTCTGTCACAGAGCCTTGGTGCCACAACATAATACAAATCCCAGGATTACATAGGATGGAGCTGTAACACTTAATGCAGTGACAAACAGCATTAATTCTGTAACAGTTTATGGGTATACCAGTTAAGTGCCATGGAAAACCACAGTTATTTCACACAAAAGCACCTGCATGGTTTGATAATTAAGCAGCATGTCTAAACCCAAGTCTAACTGTAAAAAGATAATTGAACACTCACATTATACAACAAGGATCAGAATTTCTAAAACAGAGCTAGTGTTCACATCCCTTCTCAGGGGATACTTTCATCTCTTGGAACAGTAATCACCTTGGAAGAGTAACCATCTCTCAACCTAACCTAATTAATAAGGCTTTTAAAAAATAAAGAGGAGGGAAGAACAATATACTCTAGATTGATATCTTTTGAGGAAAAGCAAAATGTACACTATTCATGTGTTTACAATAATTTACAAACTGCTTGGATCCAAAAATTTCAAAATGTCTGTTCCTGGGCTTTGCTTCTCACTTGAACACTATGTCTGATATGTTGCCCTCTTGCAGCCCAGGGTCAAAATGTTTATAATAAAACAGATTACACAATAAGTAAAGGTAGTCTACGAAGTGGCTGCCACGATGCTAAATGGGCTACTCCAAATGGCAGTAGTGTGAACCTCAAGAACCTGTGGCACAAGGAGAGCCCCTCCAATAGACCTTAAAGTCTGAATGGGTCTATAAGGGAGAAGGTTGTCATCCAGGTAATATGAGTAATAAATATCTTTCCTCATGGCCTTCTAGACCAGGGGTAGGCAACCTGTCCCCTTTAAGGGCCAAGGGACTTCAGCTCCCAGAAACTTCAGCCATGTTGGCCAATAGTCCCATGTTGGCCAATAACTCCTGGGATTCTGGGAGCTGAAGTCCCTCAGCCCTTAAAGGGGACAGGTTGCCTACCCCTGTTCTAGACAATATCAAAATAAATTTCAGGGTTTTTAAAAATGATAGGACAAAAATACAAACTGGAAACATAACATAGCATGCAGCATCAAAACATAAAATAGCATGCAGCATGGCTTACTACAAGGTTGTGTGTATGAGCTACAATAAATCAGCATACGTCTCTCTCTTCATGGATGCATTTTTAGAAACACTTAGCCTATTTAATTAAGTAAGGTATCGCAGGACTCTTATACAGCAACTAAGAGATCTTAAATCCCAGGGTATGAATGAATCACTGGAAACCTCTGGTCCAACTATGTATTTCAGAAAAATAAGCCATACACACTCCAGCTGGGGGGAACACAGATAGTGATGGCTTTGACCAGAGGACTTCCCAAGAGGCCTCTGTGACAACTGAGAAAGGAGGGCACAACTGTCAAGTTATACCTCAAACGTTGTCACCCTGGCAGTTGAGTAGGTCCTTAAGACATCTTCCCTGATGATAAGAGCTGTTTTCCTAACATTTTACCTGTTAAAATATTTGCCAGCACTTGTTAGTCCACAAAGTACTTTTTAAGCCCTAGTGTACACATTTAAGCACATCAGTACTGAAGATCACTGGAACAAAGATCAAATTAGTAATTGCCATTGCCCAGCTTATCTAACAATGTGATCCCAACTATTTTATCTAGAGGCAAGTCTAAACTATTTTATCCAGAGGCAAAGAAAAGGCATTGAGGAAGTAGCTGGAATACTGACCTCTATTTGATGCAAGGATGACTCTCATCCAGTAAAAAGGATCTGCAGAATCTGATGACATTATTCCAAACAATGGTATCTGCAAGATGTATCATGACATTATGCATGAAAAAGGCATAGTGAGGATGAAAAATGATCACCCACCTTTGAACAGAATACTTTAGCATCTCCCCTCTTAAAAAAGCAATTTTAGATTAAGAATCTTCAAGGAATGGCAATTGTTGAAAATTTTACAGCAAATTTTGCTGCATTTTGAAAAGTATATTTAGAAAACAAGGTGAAAAAAGAAGAGTAAACAAAAATAAACATGAAAGAAAAAAGAATGAGTATATAGGCCATTGATACAAGCAAGGCATAGACATTAATATAAGCTGACCATATTCCCAAAAAAGACATTTTCTTGAAGTTGACATCTATAGCATACATGCTCATGCAGATCTAAAACAGTAAGATTTTCAACCATTCAGCTACAGATAGTGAATGTTAACGTTTCCAGCCTTGGACTATGACTCTTTTAACAACAATAAAAGCAGACAAATCCATCAGTTAAACTCCACACTATAAATATATAATTTAAAAGAAAGTATGCATCTTCAAATGAACAAGATTTTTCTAATACAAAATTAAAAGGTAAAGGTATTCCGTGTTGACAAGGTTGTCAAGCCATGTCTGACCATAGGGGGCAGTGCTCATCTCCGTTACTAAGCCGAAGAGCCAGCGTTGTCCGAGGACTACTCTGTGATCATATGGCCAGCATGATTGCACAGAATGCTGTTCACCTTCCCACTGAGAAGCAGTACCTATTTATCTACTTGCATTTCCATGCTTTCGAACTGCTAGATTGGCAGAAGCTAGGACTTAGTGACAGGAGCTCACCCCATCATACAGCACCCGGGTCTCAAACTGCCAACCTGCTGATCTTGCAATCAACAGAGTCAGCATCTTAACCACTTGAGCCACTGCATCCCTTAATACAAAATTAATATATTATAATACATCCAACCAGGAAGGGGCAATTGCTGAACATGCCCATATCATATACCCCAAGGAAGTCTTACCTGTATTATATACCCAACATTGTCATACTTTTATTTAACCCGTTCAAGATCACATGGCTATTGGTGAAATCTTGAAAACAAGAGTTCTTGGCAGTGCTATTCTATCAATGTCTGCTCAGAAATAACCCAAATGAACTGAAAGAGCTTACTCCTAGGTGACACAATATAAGGTTCCACTCTAAAACACACAGATGAGAACTTAACAGATGAGATCTGGAAACTGTCGTGCACGCGCTGGTAATCTCTCGCTTGGATT
>CM034708.1:120735130-120750715 GCA_020142125.1 Phrynosoma platyrhinos
CCCGAGAGGAAGGACCGGAACCACTGAAGAGCAGTGCTCCCGATACCTAACCCCCTCAAGCGGTTCACGAGGATGCCGTGGTCTATTGTGTCCTAGGGTAATCCTTGTCTTAAAAACCCCCACGAAATTAATGGGGTTCCTGTAAGTCAGTAGGTGACTTGAAGACACATGCACACACACTCACTCATTTGAATTTACCTTTTCCCATCTTCCCTTTCTTAATAATAATAAAAATAATAATAATAGTAATAATAATTTATTTTTAAACCCCACCTTTTGCCATGGCAATCAAGGCGGCTTACACATAAAATTAAAACTACCCCTACAATAGACAATAAAACAATATTAACAAATAACAATATCCCCCCCTCATTCAAAATATATTAAATACAAATGTGAGTTAAAAAGGTAGAATTAAAAACAGTAGGCACTCTGGGACACAAGCAAAGATGTGAAAGGGTGTCTGATGGAAGGGAGGCCAGGTTAGATGAGGTGATCTATTCTGGGTAGGCCTGCCGAAGAGATCTGTCTTGATGGCTCCATTAACCTTCGAGGGTGGACCATTCTAATAGGTCCTCCACCCCCAGGGGGTTGAACAGTGGCTCTTAATCCAATCTTGACCAGGAAATGATCTGTCCATGACAGAGCAGTGGTATTTATTACCTCCGCCCACGGATATGCTGGTTCTGTACTAAAGACTGCATCAAGGGTATGACCCGCAGAATGTGTTGGCCCAGAAACCAATTGGGATAGGCCCATGCCTGTCATGGAACCCATGAACTGCCGAGCCGCACCTGTTAAATTGGTCTCGAGTGAGATGTTGAAGTTGCCCAGGAAAGTCTGGGCGACTCCAACAGCAACTCCGAGACCAGCTGCGTCAGCTTGGATAGGGAGTCTGTTAAGCAACAGGGTGGACGGTATACCAACAGAATCCTTATACTATCCCTAGTTTTCAGGCTCAGGTACATACACTTGAAGCAGTCTGCTTTCCGGATAGGTATCCTAGTCAAGGAGAGGTTATCTTTATGAACCAGAGCCACTCCACCACCCCCCGCCCACTTTCCCTCACATACTCATAAACAGAATACCCAGCTGGGAGAGATTGATTCCAAGTGATGGTGCTATCCTCCCCCAGCCAGGTTTCTGTAAAATGAGCCAGGTCAGCTTCTTCATCCACGAGAAGGTCGTGGATGATGTGTTTTATTTTTCACCGACCTGGCATTACAGAGGATCAAGGTAAGGTTCTGTGGTGAGGTTGGTAAGCTCCCCAACTTACTTTGGGTAACAGAGTGAACTGAAGGCGGAATCGCTTTTAAATATGAAACTCACCTTCTTTTGTAACAAGATTCCACTCTGTTATCGCCATATCTTCCTCTGCCCCACACAACCTCAATTGCTGCTCCTAGTGTTTCCTCTACCAGCCTTTCCTCGTCACCTTCCATCTAAATGGTTGTTTTATGAGTCCCAGAGTGCACAAGCAGATCATCCTAAAAGTTCCCCTGTGCAAAGTCTCTGTCCCAGCTCCCACTGCGTCCCAGGTAGAAGGAGGGCTGGGTGGGCTAGATTGAAAGTCCCAGTCCAGCTCCCGGGCTTGCCATTGCTACAGCAAAGGGTTGGGGCAGTTTAAGTACCTCCGCCTTGTCCCAGCAGTCTCTGCCCGGCTCCAGCTGCTTCCCAGGTGGAAGAAGGGCTGGGCAAGCTAGATTGAAAGTCCCAGCCCAGCTCTCGGGCTCACCGTTAATGACATTACTTTTATATCCCAAGTCTGATAGCATGACTGACTACCTTTGATTCATCTGTAAGCTATTCTGGGAATCTTTCTAGTGTAGAGCCAAATGAAATAAAAATACTTACCGTAAATATGTTGTGGGAACTACATGAGTTGAAGGGACAAGGCAGCAGCTCCCACCACACCATGCTAATACACATACTTTATAGAATACAAGGAATGAAAGCAAATGGGCAAAGCAGAAATTCTTTCTACGCACGGGCAATCTGAGCAAAGTTTTGGGAGCAGCAACTATTAGTGGTTTCCGGAAATTTCTGACCATCTGTCTACGGAGTAAGTGGAAATACTGTGCTGGGGTTGTTGGGTGTACAACAGACATGTTGACATGGTCACCATCAACTCCTTCCTCTGAACTGTCACACATCTGTGAAAACAAACAAAAATGCAAAAAACTATAAATCAAGCAACTCAAAGTCATCAACACAAGAGCCCTGATGGTGCAGTGGTTAAATGCCAGTATTGCAGCCACAGGGTTGTGAGTTTGATCTCAGAGCTCCAGGGTTGACTCAGCCTTGCATCCTTCCGTAGGTCACTAAAATGAGTACCCAGCTTGTTGGGGCCAATTAGCTTATATATTGTAAACTTCTTAGAGACTACTTAGTTCAGTATGAAGCGGTATACACATGTAAATGCTATTGCCATTGCCAGCACAAGAGGACAAAAGCTAAAGCTTGGAAATGTTACATGTTTGGGCTACATGCTCAGAATTTCCAGCAACCTGGCCAATGGTCATGCTGGCTGAGGGGGTGTAGGAGCTCTAGCCTCCAAAAGTTACTTTTCTGAGCTCTGACAAAATCTTAAAACATTTTCATGACACTCAACAAATAAAGGATTTCTTTTTTTTTCAGAGTTCAGAAGCTGGAGGTAATTCAGGATAAGATTATATCAGAGGAGGATGTTTAAAAAAAACCCCTCTAGATAAGATTGTCATCCTTGCTTTTATCAGTACTTGCATATTCATCCTTATGTTAACCACTGAAAGAACTATCATGGTAAATGTCAGCTTTGATGATACAATATCACCACCTTTATTGAACCAAACTATGGCACTAGGTTCCCTGGAATAAAACATAGCCAGTCTTATTTCTCTCACACACTGCTGCTGTTGGCTTCATTGATTAGCTGATTAGAGGCAAAGCCTGACAGACCAAAAGGTATATGTCTCAGACTGCACCTCTACAGTGACAATATCTTATTCACTGGACTTGCTGCATCCTTGCCAAAAAGGCTGGTAAAGGCTGGTAATTGATAATATGTCATTAAGAGCCAGTGTGGTAGACTGAGAGCCTTTACAGACTGCCAGAAATAATGCAGCTTGAGGCCACTTTAACTGTCCTGGCTCAGTGCTGGGGAATCATCAGAATTGTATTTTTTTCTGGGACATTGAGCTTTCTCTGTCAGAGAGCTCTGGTGCCACAACAAACTACAGTTCCCATGATTCCTTAGCACTGAGCCAAGACAGTTAAAGTGGCATCAAGCTGCATCATTTCTGGCAGTCTGTAAAGACCCTGAGCCTTGTTCTAGTTCCCATTCAGTCATGACACTCAGCAGCTGATCTTGGGCTGGCCATCCTCAGATTGTTGTATTTCACATATTAGTTATGAAGCTAAAGCAAGGAAGGCAGGGATTTATGACATCTTGATCTCATTTGAAGGAGGGAGGAGTACAACTAATTATTATATATTTAATAAGTCTGGCTACACAACATATGCAAAGTCAGCTCAAGCCTGCAGCTTCTCCAGCAAGTATGCAATCCTGTAGTCAATGGGAGAGACTCTCTGGAAGGATGTATGTTATATCCTTGTACACATGTGGCTACCTGCAAAAACCGTTCAATTCGACAAGAAGAATGTTCTGGTCCTGCGCCATCATAGCCATGAGGAAGAAGAATTACTATTCCACTTTGCAGAAGCCATTTTGCTTCCCCTAGAAGCAAGTGAGAAGAAGGAGAGAGAAAAAGGAAAGACTGCATCATTTTAGATGGCAAAATGATCTATTAACACTGTATGTGAAATAATATTGTGACATTTCTGTTATTCATGATGGATTCCTTCATTTGCAGTCTCACACATTTGGTGTGACTGTTAAATTGTTCCCGCAGAAAGGAAAAGAAAACAGCATTTATCTAAGGACACAGGTGCCAAATTGTATTAGCATCCAGTGTTTTCCACACAATTTAAAGAACTATGCATGCTGCTTCAGAAAGCCCTCCAAAGCACAATATTGCAATTCACAATTTTTCAGAGATGTACATGAGGACTACAAAGACTTAAAATGTATTAAACCAAATTAAATAAGATAGCAACATGAAAAGAAAGAGCTTGAAATAATAAGATACTAGGAAGAGCAGAAACGAGTCAGCTTTAAAACTGACCGTAAAGCTTTATAGTGTTTAATGTGGAGATATTTAGTTGTTGTATTATAAACGTTTTCAATTTGCTATTCTGGAAGCTGCCTTGGGTCCCAGTCTAGGAGAACAGTGGCATATAAATGAAGTAGTAAGTAAATAAATATTTCAAACAAGCAAAAATATATATCCTTGGGTATTTTGGCAGGATATAAATATTTTAATAAAATGATTTTTTTAAATATTAGCGACAGAACATTTAAATCTCACCTCCAGAGATAAATGTATCAAATATTATCTGAGCACCATTAAAGAAATCTCCAAACTGAGCCTCCCAAATAGGCAACAAAGTGGGGCTTTCAATACTCATGCCATACTCAAATCCAAGCACTGCTTCTTCTGAGAGGGGGCTATTGCTCACCTAAGAGAAAAAGAACATGAGAATTCACAAGTAAAATAATTACCCCCCCCCCCTAGAAAATTAAGTGTGCATCCAAAATCTAATTATTTTAAAATTACCATCAATGTTAAGGCCTACACATATTACTGAAGAAATAGTCTTGGGTTATAATTCCAATATGACTACATGGAAATAGATTCAGTTGAACTCAGTGGGACCTACACATGAACAGATATATACAACTGGGAAAATGATAAGGCAATAAACAAACAAACAAACAAACAAATAGGCTAGACTGTCAGAAATGTGGGGAGGGGCACACATCTTGGTGTCCCAGCCTAGGAAACCTGGCAAGTTTCCTGTTTTCCTGGCAAACTTTCCTGGCAAGTTTTCCTGTTTAGTCCTGTCTTTTTTTTAGTAGCATATCATGTGAAAGTTGTGTTTCAGAAGAAAAACAAATGTCTCAACATGATTCAAACATATGTCTAGTCAGAAATCGATAAAATGCAATGATACTTATTAAATGTATATATAATTTAACCTTATGATGGTTTTAAAGGCCTTATCATGCCTTAAAAAATAACTTTACCTCAAGAAAGCCTTTCTGATCTGCTGACATGTGATTCAAAGGAATGTAGGTTTCACCTGTCTCTTGGCAAACCAACATTGCATGCCTCTGGCTGAAAGTTCCTCTGCCAACGTCTTGCCCACTTAGACGAATATTGAAACCTTTGCATGAACAAAATAATTGAACAACTTTTTAACAACCTAACTAATCAGGAAAGACTAAATGCCTCTCCTCCCAGTTGCTCTCTCTTTAAATTAAAGTTCATCTCTATTCAGATTTCAAAGTCACATTTGTTTACTCCCTTGGTGAAATAATTATTTTTTCAAATTTAAATTTATATTACTTAAATTTATATCCTATCTTTTCTCCAAGTAGTTCAATTCTCCTCCACACTTTGTTCTCAGACAACTCTATGGAGTTGGTCAGGCTGACACTGACTGGCCCAGAGTCACCCAATGTGTTTCACAGGGATATGAACCTACCGGTAGATCTCCAAAGTCTTAATCCAATACTGTAAATACTACACTAACACTGGATGTTCCAAAATGTCTTCTTTGGATGCGCTGGCAATTAATCTAGATGGCATCTTAATACAAAATAGATATGCTTATACAGTTGGCTCTCTGTATCCACAGATTTTGCATCCACAGATTCAACCAACCACAGCTTGAAAATATTCCCCTTCCAAAAATTCCAAAAAAAGCAAACTTTAATTTTGCCATAGGGAACACCATTTTACTGTGCCACTGAATATAATGGGACTGGAGCATCCATGGATTCTGGTTTCACCAAGGCTCCTGGAACTAATCCCAGCAGTTATCAAGGGCCCACTGTATTAGTTATCTGCAACCAACTTAACTTGCTCCTTATCCTTCAAGTGGTTTACAGCCAGTATGGTTAAGCTAAGAACAATGTTGAACAGGGACAGAGGAGGTCTCAGTTCCTATCATCACTCAAACCACTGGATGGCTTTTGGCAAGTCAGTCCCCTCAACCTTTCTTCCCAAGAATGCTGTGACATTTGAATAGAATAAATCTCATTCACTCCATTCACAGATCCTTGGAGAAAGTTCAAGATACAAATATGATAAACTGTTGTTTTTGCAAATTCAAAGCTTTTAACTGTCAGTACAATGTGGGCTCCATATGTATCATTTTCTTTTCTTCTCCTATCCCAAAGGCTTTAAGAATGTTGACTGCACTCTGTGCAAATTGGCCAAGCACTTCAACCTCTCATACAAATTCTCATTGGCCTCTCATACAAATTCTGGGTTCCCACAAGACATTTAATCTAATGGAAGTCCAGAATTTTTACAAAAGGGTCTCTTCTTGTGAGGGTTGAGGCAGACTTCATACAGGCCTTCCTTGTGGGTTACTCACTTCAACTTCCTGAGCCTGGGAAGCTGAGAGGGGGCAGAGCATGTGCCAGCCATACTTGTCAGAAAGACAGACCCCAGCAAAATTTAAAATGTTATTTGAGGTCATTTTGCTGCATACAAAATGCTCAGGTGGCCAGTCTGCTGTGAGCATGGATGGTGTCCATTCTTGGGGCATCTCATGTTGTTCCTATATGGGAAAAGATTTTCAGCCCCTGAATATGGGCTGTCCCATAGAAAATAGACATCTGGGAACCCTACTATCAAACCATTTATTAAAGTTAAGTTTCTGAATCAGAAGGAAAGAAATACTAAGGAACACATATCAGAGCTGAAGCCATATTTTTAATGGTTTAGTTCACCAGATCCAAAGCAATTCAAGGACCTGGGCACTGTCTCAACAACAGAAATTTGTTGAAAATAGAAAATCAAGTGATGCTTCCCAAAGTGTGAGAAATATCTGGATGATCAGGGTAAATGGTATGCAGAGGCTCCTTCATTAATTTAGCAATGCTATCATAAACTATTTTGTCAGGGTCCTATACAGTATAGCAAACTTCGTTATATATAATTTTCCAACCCCTAAATCTGCATAGTCCTGGAGGCAACCTGATGGCTTTAAAGGCCTACCTTGACAGAGTAGGGAACCGAAAGCTAATGCTTCAGCTGTGGCCCAGTCTAATTTTATTCCTTCTTCCATTTTCAGTATTCTTGACTACAAATGCAAAACAAATGATAATACACAAGCATCATAACTTTGTTACCTCAGCTGCTGGAACTTTTGCTCAATTCCTGGATCTTAGAAGCAGTCATAAAGAACCAGTAAGGTACAATGGTTGGAGTGCTGAAGTAGGACTGGAGAGAACCAGATCAAAATGCCAAATGAGCTAGAAACTAATTGGGTGACCTTGGGTCAGCCCTTCTCTCTCAGCCTAACCTGTAGTGGGGACCAAATGGGGGAGATCATATATACCACTCTGAACGCCTTGGAAGATGGTCAGGATTTTAATAATGCAATAAATATGATATTTTGTCTTTTTTTTTACTTGCATCCCAGAAAATTATAATTAAATATGTTTTGTTTAATGAAATATTAATAATTTTTAAACAACTGTAGTTGACTAGTTTCTATTTTTAGAAACTGGGGAAGATAACTGCAATCAAATGAGGCAAATTATTTACAATGTCCATATTTCCATTAACCAGTATTAATAATCCTTTCTGATAACAAATGGTTAGGACAGGACAAGCCACTTTGTTCTAAATTTATCACAGACAGGCATCTATGCTGAGGTTTTGGTAACAAACAAATCTGTTTAAATGTACCAGTTTAATTACTCTAACTTTGCTTAAGCTCATCCAGCATATTCAAGGATGAGGAGAGATCTGAAATGTACACATGTATGTGCTTTTAGTTTACCATAATTTTAGTGCTAAGCATGAGAATCTCCCACCTGGGCGTGTGTTTTCAGGATATGGCTGTGCAGCTCCATTTCCTCTGGCACCTCTACAGACTTCACCCCAACAAACTGAAGAAGTGGAACAGGTATGCCTGTATCCCATATGGTGATCTTTGCTGATGGCGCCATCATGTTACTCCAGTGAGCCTGAAGATTGCTTGTTGGAGGGGTGTACAAAGTCATGTTGGCAAGATGTTCATTCAACTTAGAATAATAGGTAGTCTTTATCTCAGACACTTCTTCCTCTGTCATGAGTCCCTGGGTTACTAGACACTCTGCATACGTGTCTGGAATACTCTTACGGGACCTATCAGGAGAGAAACAATAGTAAAATACATGAACTTGTTTCTCATTTAGGTTACTGGAATGCCCTTTACTTTGAACTGTCCTTAAGAAGCAGTTACTTTGAGCTGTCCTTAAGAAGCTTCATCCAGTACTTAATATCAGTGGCATCACTAGGGCTGGTGTGACCCAGTGCAGTAACTCATGGTGTCACACACCCCCAGTGACCTCCTTCCATACCACACCATACAGAATCCTGTAATCTGTTTTGTACTAAAGTTATTCATAAATTGTAATTCCTATATATCACTGAATATAATGGTAATAATTGTGACAAACTAGCAAAATTTAAAATATACCTTTAAATTACAGTATCATACGCACAGCATAAATGTATTTACATATACATAGTTTCATTTGGATAAAGAGAAAATGTGGTTAATTTTTAAAAAAATATATTTTAAAAAATTAAAAAAAATTAAAAAAAAATTAATTTTAAAAAACTGGGGCCTCTCCTTTCTCCTGCCACCGAGCCTCACCCCACTCACCCCATCTCTTCGGAATTTTAATGGGACACAGGCGAATGCCACAGCCCTTTTCTGCCAAAACACAAATGCTTGAGGAGCAGTGGTGTCACCCCCTCTGAGACTGTCACCTGGTGCAATCCACACACCCCATACCCCAAAGTGATGTCACTGCTTAATATGCAGTCCACTTGAAAAGGCAAGTCAGAGAGCAGATTACTCTGGTGTGTCCTACCTGTGCATTTCAGAGTCATTTCTTCCCATGTGTGTCTTCTCATGGTTTAGAAAGCTTAAGCAAAACTCTGCTTACAATCCATAATTTACATAAGCGCAACAGCATCTTTTCTGTAACGGCATCAACTCTTCATAATCACCTACCCAGTGAATTCATGGGGCCTTTCTTACAGGTATTCCCTCAAGCAGTTGAAAACCATGTATTTTACTGCTGGTTTAGGATAGTTTACTTTATAGTGATGTTTTGCTTTTTAAAAACGCTGCTTTGGATAGGGAGTTCTATAAAATGTTTTGAAAAGATACGATGAAAGATGGCAACAATCCAAAGGGGATGCATTTTCTGTTCTCTGTTGCACAGCTTAAACATACCTGATGATTTTATACATGGTAGGATTAGTGAAGAATGGCTCATCTAACTCATTGTGACCCCACTGGCGATAGCATAACAAATCCACAATCACATCCTTACGGAAATGGCGCTGATATTCAACAGCCAGTCGTGCAGCCCGGATTACTTCTTCAGGGTCATCCCCATTCACATGGATAACAGCACAGCCAACTATCTTACCTAAATGTGGGGTGGAGGGGTGGACAAGAAATCAATGCAACATGTTATCTACTCAACCAGCTTTCCCAAACTGGAACCTTCCAGATATAGGAAATGCACCTCCCATCAACCCACCTGTTGTGCTGTCTGGAGGACTATGGGAGATGCAGTCCCACACATCAAGGGAGGAACAGATTTAGAAAGGCAAAACTAAGCTACATACAACTCATATCACATGCAAAGTACAGTAGTCCTTGGGTGGCAAGACAGACCTGGTTTTGTTGTGTAACTAGGAATGCAATAACTAGAAAGGTTATTAATTATCCATATAGCTTTGTTCAGCTTGGTGGGTCACACATTTATAGGCCTGGGTTATAATGAAATCAAATAATTTCAAACAGATTAGATTATTTATATTCAAGTGCTTGGCATTTCACATGCATTTCAGATGCCCGTCTCTAAAATATAGCATTCCTTGGTACACCTAGTCTCCTCCACCCCTCTAACATTTAGCACAGAACTCAAATATAATGGGGTTAAGCTGAGGCTACCATCCCTGCAATATTTACTTTCAGACCAGTCATAAACTATTCACATTTTAAATCCTTCTAAACATATACCAGATTTCCCCAGAAACTTCTGATACATACCAATATCACTGCAGTATAAAGAGGACCTCCCTCGCTCTGCTGGTGTGGTGTAGCCCAGCTGATTGTTAACAATGAGGTGAATGCTTCCACCAACTCTAAAATGTGGCAAATTGGAAAGTGTGAATGTTTCAGGAACAATGCCTTGACCAGAGAAAGATGCATCACCATGAACCTATAATGCAAAAAAGAAAAAGAGACATTTTGTTAGTAATTGCTGCCAGTTCTTTGGAAGAAATTTGCCTCATTTGTGAGGAAAAACTAAAATGCTGTGATTACAGTGCTTAGAAAACACAGAAGGGGAAAACATTATCACATAATTACTCGCTTTTGTTTGTTCTTGTCACTATATTTCACACTAACTTGAAATAATGGCTAATATGTGCATCACAGAACCACAGGGAGCCTTGTAGGCTATCTAGTTTTAACCTACTACTTGAGGCAAAAAACAGATCTAGGGTTTCCCAACAGATCAGTACCTAGCCTCCACTTTTAACACTTGTGTAGCTTTCACTGTATTCTGATCAATCTAGGTACTACTAGACTAGAGTACAAACTAAAATTGCTTTCCTAATTATTTAAGCTTTAATTTCTCATTAAAACATTAAAATTAAATTATTCATTTAATTAAACTAATATCTTGATCTGAACTTCTCATCCAAGCACTGGCAAAGCAAGTGTCCTGAAAGCATTAACACTTCCAGCGCATTCTCTTAGTTCAAAGAATTTGGTGTATGCATGACCTAACACCATTAGCTTGCCTAAAATTTGAAACTGCCTCTTCCCAGACCCTCAAAATACCTGCAGGCAGATGACTTTGTCTCCAGGCTGTGCAGAACTATCTGAAGAGTAATCTCCATCAAGCAGAGATTGTTGCCTCCCCCTTGTTTTGCCAACTGCCACAGGATTAATGGCTTCTAGATGGGAAGGATTTGGCAACAAGATGACATGAAGAGGGTGGTGAGACCCAAAATCCAGATCTACTGAAGCTGTTAGATGAGACAAGACATCTCCAATTGCTGGTGAATTCTCCGGAAATTCACTCAAGCCTCGCATTTTACGGAACATCAGCTTTGTAGAAAATGAAAATAAATTTACAGTACATTTGCAGAATATTTTGGATGTAGAAAAATACAAGTTTTCTACTGCGAGGTTCCCAAACCTTGAGGCCAACTTCCCATTGCCAACCCTGCCCACCCCCCACCGACAAATACAATAATTAGAGATTCTGATCTCAAAAAATAATCCCACAGTCCTTAAATCCCACACTACCTTTTCTATGCATTATCCACAGAACTACCTTATGTTTAGCCCCCTGTATTTTGAACTTTCCCCAAATTGTGATACAACTTGCCTGAACTAAAAAAGACCAATTAGTCATTCTGGCTGCTCATTTAGAGTACAGCGGGGCCTTTCGTGGACTTGTCATCCACGGATTTGAGCATCAGCAGATGGCAAGCCCACATTGTCCCCAATTACAGTGCATGCACACAGCCACACCACTACTGGGGACAATGGCACTAAAGTCCTCCTTCCCTCCCTTCCCCTCCCTCCCTCTCTTAGGCTTCTGCCCCGGGTTTAACTTTGGGGGTGGAGGCTGGAACCTGGTCGGCCAGAGGTAGCGGAGCCAGGGCCGAGGCTTAGGTCTCAGAGCCCCCGGCCCCCAGACCCAACATCCCAAGCCCCTGCACCAGCTCTGGCTCCCTCCAGCCAAAGGAGTTCCAGCCTCCACTCCTGGAGCCAAATCAAAGCAGAAGCCTTAGAGGGGGAGGGAAAGAAGTAAGGAGGGAGGCTTTCAGTCCCATTGTCCGTAATGGTGGCGCAGCCGCATGGCCATGCCACCATTGGGGTCAATGGAACTTGAGAATCTGCAGATTTTGTAGGGTGTGTGTGTTCTCTGCAGATACTGAGGGCTGACTGTAGATTCAAAATATTTCTGTTCTGCTATGGGTGTAATGTGTGAAAGCACTTAAGACACATGAATTGGGCTAACAGTATAAATATTTATTTTACTTATTGGCATTCCTCACTTCCTTCAGGGACTTCAGAGCAGCAGTCATGAGCTTATACTGTTTTAACTCCATAACAACCCTCCCACCATAGATTAATCTTAGTATGTGATTGGTCCAAGATCACAAACTGGGTTTCATAGCTCAATGATAAAGTAGGCACCAGTCTGCTCCACCCAACTCTACGGTTCTGCCCTTATTAACTCTGCATTGTCCAATGAGCAAATCTATCAGCTTTGCTTTCTCCCACAATTACATTTTGTAAAACTGGTATGTTTTGATCAAGTTGAAAGCCATCTCTTGTCTCCAAGACAGTGTCTATAACCACCATGCATATGCTGTTCTAGCAAAGAAGCTCTTAAGACTGAGAGAAATTGTAAAAAATGCAGCTTTCAAACATTTTCACCAGAGGAGAAGGACTACATGTTTTGCAATAAAGAATGTTCCAGTTCCAAACCCATAGGAGGTTCCAATTAAAAAAGTTAGGAGCAGCTAATGAGAAAGTACTGCAGTTTACAAGCAGTTTTACCATTAGCTTTGGACCTTTGCAGACTGCCAGAAATAGTGAAATTGAGTCCACTTTAGCTGCCCTGACTCAGTGCTAGGGAATCATGGGAACTGTAGTTTATTGTGGCACCAGAGCTCTCTGACAAAGAATGCTCAATGTCTCAGAAAAAAATACAATTCCCATGATTCCCTAGCACTGAGCCAGGGCAGTTAAAGTGGACTCAATTTGCACTATTTCTAGCAGTCTGCAAAGGCCCTTTCTTGAGATACGTATTTCCAAATCAAATTTAGTCACAGCTAAAAGAAAAATCTGCTTCTTACCTCGGGTGGAAACTGAAGAAGGCCCGTGAGGAGATTAAGTCTGCCACGATGAGGCATTCCAAGAACAATGTTTGTCACCCCACTATATGAGCACATCTTTAACAGTTCATGGAAGAAACCCATCATACTCTCTGCTCCTTCACCACCATATCTTTTCACTGTGGCAAACTTTGTAGCCAAAAAATGATCAAATTCCTATAAAATATGAAACATGATTTTACACACACATACACCTTTGATAGTGAGTCAGGCCAGATGTCGATGCATCATTCTCAGTCATCACACCATCATTTGGAAACTGGGAAAATATTATTTATCCTTGTGCTCTCCTCTGCTATATGACTCCCCCTCTTGCTTCCATGGTTTGCTTTAACCCAGTGGTTAAACCCAGAAAGCTCCAGGGGGACGCTGAGGAGAAAAAAGAGCAGCAGGGGGGTGTTGAGGGGGAAAAAGGGGGTGGTATGGAATTGTGGGGATGGGTGTTACAAGTAGGGTTGCCATTGCTGCTGAAAAACCATGAAAGTCCTGAATTGAAATATTTGAAAAGCAGCATGTCTCGGATTCCTGAAGGCAGGAGTGAAACCTCGGGAAAAAACTCATCCAGACCCCTCCATTGAGGTTCTGGGTGGTACAGTGCAGACGTGCCAGACCCACAACCTAGAAGTGGGAAGGGAAGGGAAAGGAGGTAAGCAGAGGCTTGGAGCAGTGAGGAGGCTTTCTTGTATGTTGGTAAATATGTGGCAATACGGTGGAACTTTTTGCTTGCTTGAGACTGGAGCTGCCCTTCTCTCCAGCTCCACCCCCACAATGAAATGTTTGTGTGTGTGTTTGAAAAAGGGGGGAACTATTTCTTAAAGTCCAGAGTCCCTCCTTCCTCTTAGTTGCATGCTAATGGGCTAGAGTTCCCTTTTCCTCTCTGACAGAAATGTCTGTGTGTGTTTGAAGAAAAAGGGGGGCCATCTGGGCTCTGGAAGACAAACGATGAAGTTCAGGAAATAAAATTTGCAAATAAGTCCATTAGCAACACAATGAGAATCCTTCTTTCTTTTTCTCTCCTGTGTGAAAATATCTGCCCCCCTACTTTGCCAGGTAATATTGAATTTCTCAAGAAATCTCTGTGGCTCATCTGAAAAAAACCATTAAATGTTGCTTAAAACACATCAAATGCAGTCCCATTTAAAAAACAAAAACAAACACTTCACTTCTGTTGGAGGTAAAGACCTCAAAAGGTTAAGTCTCAGCCCTTTGTTCTCTCTTGTTTAGGATTCTCCTGTTGTGTCTAAAATGCAGTATCCTGAAATCTAGAGGGCATATCCAGGAGAAGCTGTGTTGGCTACACTGCAAACAATAACATCCAAAATCCACAAAACAGTAATGCCTTTCTCCTGTTTGATTTATATCATCTTTGCCCAATGAAGAAGCCAGTTGAGTTTCAAAAGCTTGCTTCATCTATTTTGTGTGTGCATTTCGGTTGGCCAATAAAGTTATTGTTTTGTGGATTTTGGATGTTATTGTGCTTTGTTGTGTGGGCTAGCCAGCACAACAACCCTTGGAGATTATTCCTAACGTACTAAGGGCCAATGCACACCAGTATTTTAGGTCAGCCTGGGGGTGGAGTTGGGGCAGGGCGACCAATCGCCCCGACTCTGTCCCGACACCGCATGCCCATCTGCATGGTGTACGGTGTCAGGGTGCCCTCTTGGCGCAGTGTGCACATACGCTGCGCCAAAAGGGCGCAAAAGAGCTGCAGTGGCTCTTTTGGAGGGAGCAAAAAGGAGGATCAGGGCCATAGCGTGTGGTTGCCATGGCCCCGATCCGCCACTCCCAGGGGCGGCCCAGAGCCGCCCCAAATTGGCTATCCACATCGGCCCTTAGTCTCACAGCTGTTTCCAAGTGGCTAGAATTTAGAGACATAGGTTTAATTTGCATTACAGAAATAATGCAGTTCAACACTGCTTTAACTGCCATGGCTCAATTCTATGGAAATCTGGGATTTGTAATTTTGTGAGCTATGTAGCCTATCTCAGGGAGCTCTGGTGTGATGATAAACTACAAACCCCAAACAATTCCATAGCATTGAGCCATGGCAGCTAAAACAGTGTAAAAAAAAAAAGATGTAGCATAAGCTTTCATAGACTTGCATTTGAGGTTTTGTGGAAGAGAATTATGGCAACCCTAGTTGAAAGAAACTTCTTTTGTACACCATTCTGAGACAGGACAGAGGGAGGCCAAATGGAGAGCTGTGGGAAACAAGCAGTGTCTGTCTAGGCTGAAAGGCAAGAGATCTAGCATGGTTCCTCAAGCTCTGCCTCACCAGATGCCAGGCACCCCAACCCCTTCCTGAGGACGTCATCAGAGCGCCTGTCATTGCACATGATGGGCGCTCCGATAATGTCCTTCTGGCTCAGCGTCCAGACACGCTGAGGCGGAAGAGACGCTGAAGAGGCGCACGGCGCTCCTCTTTTAGCGCTCCTTCCAGGGCCAGAAAAAGAGTGGATCAGAGCTGAGGCGTGCGGCAGCCTCGGCCCCAATCTGCAGCTTCTCGGGGCGGCCCATGGCCGCCTGTCTGCAGAGG
>CM034708.1:120766912-120777137 GCA_020142125.1 Phrynosoma platyrhinos
TGCTGTGGCACAACAAACTACCAATCCCAGACTTCCACAGCACGCAGCCCCGACAGTTAAGGCGAGCAGCTCCGCTTCCTCCGTCCGCCAGGGAAATCGGACGTTGGTGTGTCGTAGCCGCGTAAAGTTTAGTTTTTGCCCCCCTTTGCCGTCAGAGTGGCAGACACGGGAGGAGCTGTTGGCTTCGCGGGTGGGCGCTGGACGTCAAAACAGCGATTTTAAAATCGCCGACGTGGTTAGGACTCCGGAGACTGGGGTTCGAATCCCGGCTGAGCCATGTTACACCCCCCTGGGTCACCTTGGGCAAGTCACACTCTCTCAGCCTCAGAGGATGGCCATGGCAAACCTCCTCTGAAGGAAAACTTGTCAAGAAAACCCCCATGATAGGGTCGCCTTAAGTCAGAAAGGACTCGGAAGGCACACAACAACAACAACAACGACAACAAAATAGCGACTGGGAAAGGCCGAGGTGGTGAGGCATAAATGTTTGGCTTTGCTGAAGTTCAGTCTTGTCCTGAGTGGAGGAGAGGGACTCTATGCCACAGCTACACTGCAGGAATAATCCAGTTTGACACCGCTTTAACTGCCGTCATTCAGTGCTGTGGATTTCCGGGAAGTGTAGTTTGGGGAGAAATCTAGCCTTCTCTAGAGCTGTGGTGCCACAACAAACTACAATTCCTGGAATTCCAAAGCATTGAGCCGTGGTGTCAAGCTGGATTATTTTTGCAGTGTGAATGCAGCCAGAGGGTCTTCTTTCAGGCTATGGTTGTAGCTTTTCTTTGTCCCTGCATTTTCTCAAATGCTGGAAGTCAAGTCAGATGCCTTTAAGACTTACAATGGTGCCATGAATTTCACAGAGGTTTTTTTTGGCAAGGAATCTGCAGGTGCTTTCTCTAGTTTCTTCCACTGAAGTATCTCTGTGGTTCACCAGTGGGTTCACTTTCGTTTTGCTTGAAGGAGACGCAGGCCTGAGGGCTTTTCTGCTTCCATCCAGAAGTGGCACAGATTCCTGCTCCTGTTGTCACTTTACTATCTCTCGGCCACAGATAGCTATCCATAACACATCCCCCCCACAGCACACTTCTTGCATTTAAAGTGCTTTTATTGTGCTTTACTGAGATCTGCTGAGGATTGCTGAAGTTTCACTTAAGAGCTTTATCCTAGTGATAGTGCCCAAGTTCACATGTTGTGACCTGGAAAAAAAAAGATCCTTGTGGGTTTGTAAGATTTAAGGAACTGGAAAGAATTCAGTTTGGGGGTATACATTTAAGGCAGGAACTTCATTATACTAGTCAATATGTAAGTTTGGTCACTTGTTTGTCAAAATGGTCAGGCAGTGAAATAATGGTAATGTCTCTAAAGCTTTAGTTTGTTCCAGAGTTGTGCCAAATACAGTCCCTATATTATCTAGTTGTTAAGAAATGATTAATCTAAATAGTGATCAGTTAAAGCTACAAGTACTATGTAAATATAAATCTATATAAATACTTTTGCTCTAAAACTGCAGAAAAAGCTCAGCTTCTTCTTGCAAAACATATAAAACAAGGCACTCATGAGAATGGATAGATACAAAATCCAGCTTTTAAAAATGGTTGAAAGGGTATAGAAGAGGAGTGTTGGGGGAAATGGGTTGTATTTTTTTCAACTTCAAGTAACAACCCATCTGCGATAGAAATGTAGAGAATATGCACTAGAAAATACCGTATGCACTAAATTTTTCACCTTGAATGGGAAAAGTGTCTAGATTTGCTTGTGTCATTTGCACAAAAATGAATATGAACATTTGAATACATTTTTAAAATGTCCAAAAAATTTGCCATTTTACCCTGTGAGTAGGAAAAAAAATGAGGTTTTATTCTATTCTTTTAAAAAACAAGAAAAATGAGGATTTACAGCCCTAATTTGCAAGCTGGCTACAGTACAATTTTAACTTGTTTGACTGTGTTCTAGTAAATAAAATACCGGTAATGATTTGACCAGGGCTCAATACTTTCCATATCACATGAAGGTTAATCCATATTATCTATGGACTTTATCACACGGGGGAAGTCCCGTGCAGAAACAGGGTTTTAAATAGGAAAAACCCCCGCAAAAACTGGTAGATTGTCAGACGTCACTTTTAAACTGTGCTTAACCCAAATGGAAAGTAGTCAAAAGCCACTTCTTTTTACTTTCAGAAAATCCCGAAAGTAAGAAGAAGTGGCTTTTGACTACTTTCCATCCGGGTTAAGCACAGTTTAAAAGCGATGTGTGTGGAAATCTACCCGCTTTTGCGGATTTTCCCCACCTTTTAAATCCCCTTTCTGCACGGGATTTCCCCCGTGTGATAAGGTCCTATGTTAACCTGCCATAGGTTGAAAACAAGGACTGTGAGATTTGAGAAATCACCATTCTGATTGCCATTTAAAAGACTCGGGTCATACATGACAGAAGATGAGACCTTGTTTCTTCTTCTTTTTTCCCTGGAAGTTTGCAGAGAAAGGGGAAGACATTTAGGAAGTTTTGTGACAAAAAAACATTTTTGTGCAGCAAAACTGGGAATTTTACAAGCAGACAGAATAAAGGGCCTAAATACCCTAAAGCAGTGATGGTGAACCTTTTAGAGACTGAGGGCCTTTGCAGACTGCTAGAATAGTGCAAATTGAGCCCACTTTAAGGGTTAGGGAATCATGGGAACTGTATTTTATTGTGGCACCAGAGCTCTCTGACAGAGAAGGCTCAATGTCTCAGAAAAAAAAAATGCCCATGATTCCCTAGGACTAACCCTAACCCTAAAAGTGGACTCAATTTGCACTATTTCTGGCAGTCTGCAAAGGCCCCGAGTGCCCAAACTGCAACCCAAGGCACACTTATTTATCACAAAGTGCAGTATCCCTCTGGCTTTCTAGTAATGAACTATGGTGAACTCTGTGCTGGGGTGACGACACGTGTCCACAGAGGGCCCTGAGTGCCCCCTCTGGCACGCATGCCATAGATTCACCACCACGGCCCTAAAGACACTAGGTCCCATCTGATCTTGGAATTTAAACAGGGTCAGCCCTAGTTAGTACTTGGATAAGAGATCTCCATTGAGTACCAGGTGCTGTAGGTTACATTTCAGAGCAAATTCATGATGTTGCCATAAGTTGACAGGCAACTTGAAGGTACATGCACACACACACACATATAATAAATAATTTCAGATTTAGATGTATTGTAAGCATTTTGACTAATAAAATCTTGAAAATACATTTTTGGGAAAAGGTAATGGAGCATAGTGGATAGCTTTGGGAAGTTCAGAGGCCTATTTTTCTGCCCTAGCATTTTCCACCTGCACCCAAACTGGAGGAGTGACAGGAAGCCCAGTTTTGGATGTAAGAAGCATATGTTTTTGATGTCAAAAGGGGGATGGGTGGCCAATTTAAAAAGGGAATTGCTGCTCCCAGATGAAGGGAAGTCTGAGTGGTTGGGGGCTGGAGCCTGAGAAAGTCTTGAGGACCATGTTTCACCCACCTCTGTTTTATTGAATTTCAAGTTGCTTGTAATAATGCTTACTGGCTAATACATTGAAACTTGCATGGAAAGTCCAGTTGCAACTTTCCATTTAATTATTTCCTTTGTGCAATTTTTTTTTAAAATTCATATCCTTTTGCTAAACTATAGCTAATTAGTAGGTCGAGTAGTGGAGAAGGTAGACACATTGGTGGTCATCTGACTCTCCAGTGCTGGTTAGTTTGATAAAAAGTGAAGAGACTGCACTACAACCTGTCTTCCGTGTTTACTTGACATATTTGCTTTCTTCATCAATTTTTCTATAGCTTTGTTGTGATTCCACTTTTACTAGGGTACAAGTACCAACTGATATTTTCCTGTTGAAGTAGTAAATATGCAAGATAACATACCAAATCAAAGTTGTTTTAATATCTCTGTTAGGCCTACCAAAAGGTCATAAAAATCTGGTCTTGCTTTTGAAACTGCCACACACACACTTAGGCAAGATATTACAAAAAGCAGACAGGGAAGGGACAGGGGGTGGAGGACATGGAAGTCATGTCATAGGCTGCACCTACAACTGCAGAATTAATGCAGTTTGACACTGCTTTAACTGCTATGTCTCAGTGCTGTGGAATTCTGGGAGTCGTAGTTTTTTGAGATACAGTCATCCCTCCAGATTCACTGACTTCCCATTCACGGTTTTGAATTTCCACGGGCAGGAGGCCAGGAGGGACAAAATGGCACATGCACTCATGGCATGCATGCAGGGTTGCACGCAGGAGCACACCACCATTATTTTCATGGGGTGGGGGTGTCTGGAACGGCTCCTGCACACATTGGGAGGGGCAATTGTATTTAGAGCTCTGGTGTCACTAAAAACTACAGATTCCAGGATTCTATAGGATAGAGCCATGTCAGTTAAAGCGGTGTCAAACTGCATTAATTTTGCAGTGTGTCAGTAGCCATAGTCTGTTGTGAGGAAGGGACTGCTAACTGTTTGCAGGATGGCTCCTAGACGGCTGGGAACAAGAAAATGAAAAGACTGTTTAACAATGAAAAGACTGTTAACATCTCTTTAAAAGTACAAACAAACTCCTTGAAAACTCAAAATGTCTTTGAATCTGTTTTAAATATTTGGCTTTGAAAGTACCATAAACAGTAGTCATTAGTAGTTTCAGAATTTTGCAAAAGTAGTGCTTTTAGTAGGCTAAGGGTGGGGCATTCATTATTCTATAGCTTGTTTCCCTCCTTGATTTCTAAATGACTAACCTGTAAACATTTAATTTAGTGCATTCTGGTAAGCTGCTTGTATCAGTAAGCATTTTTAGACTTAGTTTTTTGTTGTAGAAAACTTGTTATCTGTGTGAAAATGAGATATAGAGACTGTAGGAAATACGTATTGTGCTCGCAAAGAGCAATATGCTCTTACAGGGAGTCTTTATTTTAACATTTAAAATAATAATTCATAGGTCACCTTAAAACTGTGGAAGTTGGATTTAAGATACCGCAGCATACATATTTTGAGAGAGATTCCCCCCCCCCCCATAGGATCGGAAGTGGAGAGGGTAGACATATTGGTGGTCATCTGATCATTTTTAAAATAAACTTATCTTAGGGCCTTTACAGACTGCCAGAAATAGTGCAACTTGAGGCCACTTTAACTGTCCTGGTTCAGTGCTAGGGAATCATGGGAATTGTATTTTTTTTTCTGGGACATTGAGCCTTCTCTGTCAGAGAGCTCTGGTGCCACAATAAACTACAGTTCCCATGATTCCTTAGCATTGAACCAGGACAGTTAAAGGGGCCTCAAGCTGCACTATTTCTGGCAGTCTGTAAAGGCCCTTAGTTAACCAAGCTCCTTTAATGTAGTAGTTGATAGTGAATGTTGATTCTAAATTAACAGTGGTGGAGTTCTGTATCCCATCAGTTCTGACTTGTGGAATGTGATACTTTTACATAATTCCTACAGTGTCATAATACTAAACCTCTCAATGTTAGGTTTAGTGGTAAAACATCAGAATATGTTTTTTGAGAGAAGAAATAAGAGGAAATTGATTTAGAAGACAGCTCATTTTTACCTTGTATCTATTGAGCAGCCAATATTGTAGCCAAATGTAGCACACAAATAGTTGGAAAATGTGATAGAGCCTTCCTGCACAATCCCAGTATTCAGTATTCAATCCCAGTATTCAGTATTCATTTGGAAATCAAGGAGGGAAACAATGAATGGATAACGGCATTTCCATAGGCAAATTTGGTGAAGATTTTTCTTGTTCTAGCTGCATTGTTGGGTTTTCCAGAATACTTGAAAATTCCCCGAACTAATTAAGATCTGATGTAACATTTAAAGCTGAAGCTTGTCATGTTATTTTTACATATAGTTAAAAAGTCCAATGGTAGTTAAGTTCAAATACTTGTGGCAGGAATTCAGCATGAGAAAAGACTCAAAAGTGCCTTTAGTGTAATTTACATATTCTGTTTATTTAATATTTAACATTTATATGTTCTCCTTAAACAAATTCCAAGCTTTGCTTGGAATTACTTTTTATAAGAATGATATAATTGTTTTTATAGTAAGAGTACATATTTGAAGACACAGAAGCTCAATAACACATACCTCCCTTACATTGTATAGGCTTCCCAAGAGTAGTCACCTGAAAAGAATTCATCACAACTTTGATTTTAGTTTTGAAACCATACCAATACAGTATACCTCAATTAATAAAGTAGATGAATTCCTAGGTGTTACTTCTCTAACAGAAGCTTTGGTACTGTAGGCAAGAAGTAACATGGAAAAAATAAAGATAGAGTTCTACACCACAAAAAAGAAGAACAGTTCTGCATGTTTCAGCAAACATTTCATTTGAAATTAATAATATATATGTGTGAAATTAAATAACCAGGTCAGGTAAGCCTTGCATGAATAAAGAAAAACATTGTACGTCGTCTTGAGACCACTTGAAAACGTCTTCCAAAATGCATCCAGGGATGACTTTTTCTTTTAGCAGCCCCCACTTTTTTACTACTTCTGTTTTGCTTGCCACACATATAATGTCCATTTTTAATATGCTGGGGAGTACCTGGTGAGGCAGGCTGCTCCCTTATTTTTTTGCTTATGCTGTTAACACATATTCGGTAAGGGATTCTGGAGTTAGATGCTTTTTACCTTGCCTGTTATAGACAGACACACAAAGTTGCAGTAAGGTTAGCTAGAGAAGAACCCCATTCTTTCTCAGCTCAAGACACACTGCTGCAACTTGACACCAAAAGTTTGTTTATACAGCCCTCTTTCATTATCCTCTCAGTGCTGAGGCTGCTAAAAAAATTAACTAGATAGAGGACCAGGTGGAGAGAAGGTGCTGGGCAGGCATAAAAAGACTTTATAAAAATGATCTTCTTTGTCAGAGGCTTTGGTAATAGAGGTATGTCTATACAAAAATGCCATATTTGTTTAGCCAGCCAAAAAGTCATATTTGGTGCAACAAGGAAGAAATACTTTACCCTGAAAAATATTTCAGTTCATTTTAGGGCCAATATGAATGTTTGTTGCATACCAACTCCAGTTGCTGATTTATTTTTGTGATTCATTATGGTAGTAACAATTTAAAAAAATATATCCAACTACACATTTCTAAAAGTAAGTGTTTTGGAAAACTTCTACCCCACCTTGTTCCATTGACACATGCTGTCCTTACGCATGTGATAGAAAATTTAGGGGAAAATAATTAACATCCATGAAATATTGCTGCTGAATTAATGTGGAAAGAAATGACTTATTTTTGAAAATTTTTGAAAATGAAGCTTAAATAAAATACAGTGCCTTGCAAAAGTATGCAACAACAACACCCCCTTTGACTTTTCCATATGTTATTATTTTATAAACTGGAATTGAAATGGGTTTAGTTGGCACTACTACCACTTAAAGTACATATAATACTCTACATTATCAAGCTGCAGAGTATTTTTATTGTGACACAAAAGTTAAGTAAAAACAAACAAACTGGTACTTGTTTCCATAAACATTCACCACCTTGAATCAATTCTTGGTAGAAGCACCTTTGGCAGTATTTATTTATTTAATACTTCCCTTTTCTCTCATATGGATACCAAAGCAATTAACACTGTACATTAAATTACAGTTTCAAGTCTGCTTTATGCATCTGGATTCAGGATTTTTTGGGCATTCTTGGCAAAGTTGCATCAGCTCTGTTCGGCTGCATGGGAACAATTGTTGAACAGCTATTATCAATTCTTAGCACAAGATCCTTAGATTGAAGTCTGAAGCCACATGATGGCTTTGATTAGAGCTGTTCTAAGCAGGACCTTGTTTTTAAACCATTCTAGTGTTATATTTGCTTTATTTTAGGGTCATTGTCCTTCTGAAAGTTGAACCTTTGGTTTTGTCCCACGTCCATTGCGGACTGAAACGTATTTTCCTCTAGAATTGCCTTGTATTTGGCTCCATCCATCTTGCCCTCAGTCTTGACCAATTTGCCAGTCCATGGTGAGGAAAGGCATGTGAGAGACACAGCATCCCCACAACATGATGCTGCCACCACCACTGTTCCTCACCATAGAGTTGGTATTATTTTGGTATTGTACTGTTGGCTTTTTGCCACACATTTTTGATTTCGGCCTCAGACCAGACACCAGACAGCCATTTTCCACATTTGCTGTGTCTCTCACATGTCGTTTTGCAAATTCTAAATGGGCTTTGATGTGGGTTTGTTTAAGCAATGGCTTTCTTCTTGCCACTTTTTCATAATTCCCATTTGTGTGGAGTGTCTAGGTGATAGTTGTCCCATGGATTGTCTCTCCCATCCCAGCTGTGGTTCTCCAGCTCCTTCAGTTACTGTTGGTCTCTTGTTGCTTCTATGACTAATGCCCTCCTTAACTGGTCACTGAATTTTGGTGGATGGCCTTCTCTAGGCAGAGTCATGGTCAATCTGTCTTTCCATTATGTAATAATGGATTAAATGGTCCTCCAAGGGTGTTCATAGTTTGGAATTTTCCAATAATCCCACCTTGATTGGTGCTTTTGAGCAACCTTATTCTGGATTTATTTTGATAGCTACTTTGTCTGTGTAGTGCTGTTTGTATAGATGTGAGCCTTCCGGAAGCAGATGTCTTTAATCTGAGACTTTGTGATATTGGAAATTCATACAAGTAAACTTGTTTATATGATTTCTGGAGGCAGTAGGTAGCGCAAGAGCTCAATTCGCTGTGTCACAGCAGAGTGGGTGAGTGATTAGACAACTCACAAGTTCTGATTTATTTTTGTTTATTCAACTTGTGGGCCACAGGAAAAATAGTTTGAACCTTGACAGTATTTTATGTACATTAGATGGTAATAATGCCCATAAAGTACATTTCACTTCCAATAAAACATGCAGAAGCAAAGCTGGGGGTGCTAAGAACTGCAATTCAGCAATACCTGCAGGGCTGCACATCCTCCATCCCTTCTGTTCCAAACGAAGTAGCAGCCAATTACTACTTCATTGTTAAACTCCTTCTGGTCACATGAGACTGTTATAGTGGCTGGAAACTGTAACACATTAAATAGAGAATTCAGCAGTATAGTGCCAGTGGTAGTTGAAACTATGCTTCACTTGTGCCAAAAACAGATAAATAGTCATTTGGAACGTATAGTCATTTGGATAAAATAATGGTTATGTTATAAATAAATATATTTTAATATCTTCCTAGAAATTTGTAAGAACTAACTGATGGACAGTTGTTTTTTTCTTTTTCTCTTGATTTTAATGAAGAACATGAGCTTGGAGGCTTGTGTTCTGAATTTTTCTTAATTTTTAAAATCTTAATTTTTTTAGATACTTGCACATCCATTTTACAGGAGTGTTATAGCTTTAATTTATTGAATCATTTATTGTTCATTTTAAAATAACTTATGGTACTGTTTCTGAGATTTAGCTAATAAATACATTTTATAGAATTTGTTGTTGTTGTATTCCTTCAAGTCATTTCCGCCTTACGGCCACTCTAAGGAAACCCTATGATGGGGTATTCCTGGCAAGATTTGTTCAGAGGAGGTTTGCCCTTGCTTGCCTCTGAAGCTGAGAGAGTGTGACTTGCCCAAGATCACCCATTGGGTTCCCATGGCCGAGCAGGTGGTTTTGTGTCATAGTCCATTGCTCAAGCACCTACACCATGTGGACTCTCTAATTTTACAATATAGCTTTCCCTAAAAACACAGAATAAGTTTAATTAAGCTACCTTGTTTTCAGGTTTTTTTGCCTTCATTGAATGTCACTATACAGCTGTAAATACAAGTATGGGTCCATGCTGTAAGTTTGATAACTGTAGCTTATTTGAAAGTTAAAATTTGTGTACATATTCATGAAATGTTAGAAAACAAGTTACAGTCATGTGCATTTAACAACATTCTTAAATTATTGCATTCAATAGTTGACAGTTTGTGAAATATCTTTGCAATTGAACTTTTAAAGATTTGAACAATAGTTAATTCAGAGTTCTGTTCTCATCCTTTAGCATGGTTGCCATAGCATCCCAAAGTTTCCATTTAGAATGGAAGAGGGAAGAAATTTAGTCCTTTATTTTTGGGGGAAATAGATACCATATTTTCTGGCGTATAAGACAACTGAGCGTATAAGATGACCCCCAACTTTTCCAGTTAAAGTATAGAGTTTGGAATATACTCACCATATATGACTACCCCTCTTCCAATGCACACCAAATAATTTTTTTAAAAAAATCAGATTTGATTTCAATA
>CM034708.1:120777237-120797380 GCA_020142125.1 Phrynosoma platyrhinos
CTCGTCCTCCTCCTCCTCCTTCTCTACCTGGCATATAAGACGACCCCTAACTTTTGAGACCCTTTCCCGGGGTTAAAAAATCGTCATATGCCGGAAAATACAGTAATATCTTGTGGTTCTAATTTGGGGTATCTGTTCTGATTTGTTTGACTCTAAATTTATATCTTTGATAATAACAGTTAAAAGCAGATACTAGAAGTGGGGATTATTTTTTCAAGAGACCCCCTTTTTTTTGCTTATTTAATGTGAGGTCAACTTGGCTATGATAACATCTTTAAATGACTAATTAATGTCTGGTATGCTATCAGAGTTGCTTGTATTGTGGTGCAATTGCTCCAGTTATCAATGTTGCTTGAGTAGGAAAGATAAACCATGGTATATTCCAACAAGGGAAGTTTATTGTTTCAGAAAGAGTGAGTTTGCTACTGTGCTGAGTTACCTTCTTCTCAGTGTTTCCTGCCCTTTGTACTGATGGTACGGCCACTTGCCCAGCAGCCTGCGAAGACAACTGGGAAGGGGGCGAAACTGATACAGAGAGGCTATTTTTGGTTGTAGTCTTGTGTAACAAAGAAATCCCTCACAACTATGTAGGGGGTTTTGGTCTGGGGTCAAAGGCAATCCAACCCTGAGTTAAGCTGATATGGCTGCCAACTGATTTTCAGTGCAATTAAGCAGTGTGTAATTGAAGCCTCAACTCTTTACTTCTTTCAATAGGATTCGCTCAGGATAACTTCCTGGTTGGTAGTGTCCCACATTAATTAATGATACTAAGTCGGGGGAGGGGGGGTAGGACTTGGATTTTTTTTAAAGTCAATTACCAAAATACTTAGGCTGGTCCAGTTCTTTATTCTGTGGGCTGATGGCAAGAGTTTGGTGGTATTTGTTCCATACTTCTAGTACTGAATTTGCTGATACTAAGTCACTTTGACGGCCCATCCAAAAAGTGGTGGATGTATATAAGAAAGCCTTGATTGATTAGTTGAAAATGTAATGTCAGTTTGATTTTAATTATCTTTCAGATCTTCCTGGGTAACATAATGCCAGCTGAACGTAAGAAGTCGACAAGCATGGAAGAAAAAGAAACATCATTAAGTAATAAAGATAAGGAGTTCAGTGACAGACGATCAGTGAGCAGCAGGGACAAGCCCAAAGAGGATGTCAAGCTTGGTGTGAAGAGAGAGATGTTAAAACCATCTGAAGATAAAAAGAAAAAACTGGAGGAGGAAAAGCGGAAAAAAGAAGACAAGGAACGTAAGAAAAAAGACGATGAGAAGGTTAAATCTGAAGAGGAGCAGAAGAAGAAGGAAGAAGAGGAAAAGCAAAAACTTGAAGAAGAAGAGAAAATGAAGCAAGAGGAAGAAGTGAAGCGGCAACAGGAAGAGGCAGCTGCTCAGCTTAAGTAAGGTTTTGGTATTGTTACTAGTACCTATGTTTTCAGAGTATATGGGTGAGGATGCCAGGACACTGAAAGCATTAAGTGTACATCACAAAAGAGAAAATGCTGAGGAACAATCTCTTCTTGCTTATTCTCTTATCCACCTTTTTTTCTTGCACCCAACATAAGCCAAGAATGGGGCGTGGGGGTGGGGGTGGGGGTGATTGCCCTAGGCAGAGACTGCTGATGTATTAACAGGACAATTGTAAATTATCCTGCACTGAACTCACTTTGAACAAAATGGAGCTAAGAGAGATTGTGCTTTGTGATTCCTCTTGCTGATGATAGTAGTTTTTTAGTTCTATTACATTTCTATCATCAGTATTGGGATAGTCTGAGATATTGCGCATTTAGAAGGATCTGTTCACACTTGTTTGCAGAAAAAATACTTGGTACCCCATTTTTGAACTGAGAAGTAACATACAGTATGTTCAAAACTTAGATTAAATGAAACAGTTGTGACCAAATAATAATAGTAATAATAATAATGTTCATTTATATAAATAGAAATAGTTAAAACATTTATAGTAAAATCTAAATACAATTAAAATCACCTTGTAATACACATTAAAATCATTTAAAAACAACTAAAATTTTAAAAGATAAATAAAACATCCCCAATAAAAATCTCCCCTACTTATACGTTAAAAGCCAGCTTAAGCATTACCTGCTGGCAAAAGGAAAGCAAGGAGGAAGCCAGTCTAGCCTCTCCATGAAAAGGAGTTCTGGAGTGTGGGAGTAGCCACTGAGAAAGCTCTCTCATGTCCTCACCAAATGAGCCTGTAATGGTGATAGGACCAAGAGAAAGCCTTCTCCCTGAAGACCTTAGAGCTCTTGCAGCTTCGTATGAGGAGATAAGGTCTTTCAGATAGTTTGGACTCCAGCTGTGTAGAGCTTTATGTTTCATGAGCAGCACTTTGAATTGTCTCTTTAAATGAACCAGTAACAGCGGATGACATGGATGGACAAGAAGACAAACAAATGGGTTCTAGAATGGGTTAAGCCCGAACTCTCCCAGCCTACATAGAGTGTGTATGCATTCCTGGCTACTGTGTAACTAGTATGAGCTTAAAGGAGCATGTTAACCACACTTTACACATAATGAACCACCCTTGAAATGCTGGGAACTGCAAGATGATTTCTGATATGCTAGGTCACTTGTTCAAAGAGAAACATAGAAAATGCTTTTCGGTATACCTGGTAGAACAGTTTTGATTCTGATAGGAGTTGACTCATAGTTTACTCATGCTAATTTCAGAAATCCTTAAACTATACTCTTCTGTCTTAAAATTGGTCTTTATCACCAGTTGAAACACATTTGTTGATTAATTTAGCTAGCTTTGACAAAATGTTCATATGTCTAAAATAATTTTGTAAGACAGGGCATGCTCCTCAGTATTGGGATGCCATTTAAAAAAATGCATTCAGGAAAAGAAGCAGTCAAAATCCACATTGGACTGTGCCTATCAGGGCTAACCTTAATTCCACAGAAGACTTGCAAACTTTTTAGTTTTCCAGATCTCCTCATCACACGAGGCATTTCCTCCTATGAGAGGGAGGTGGGGATGCACTTTGTGAAATGTTTCCTGTTATTTGCAGCTTTTTAAACTATTTAAATGGTAATTAATATTAAAATGTGCTACCAAAGTATTTGTTTTCTTTTTTAAAATTATAAATAAGGCTAATTAAATCATAATTCTCATTATGCATGTTCTATTTAGAGAAAAAGAAGAAGCACATCAACTCCACCAGGAAGCTTGGGAGCGCCACCAGGCAAGAAAGGAACTCCGTAGCAAAAACCAGAATGCATCAGACAGCCGCCCCGAAGAGAACTTCTTCAGTAGGCTGGATTCAAGTCTCAAGAAAAACACTGCCTTTGTTAAGAAGTTAAAAACGATCACAGAACAGCAGAGAGACTCCTTGTCCCATGATTTTAATGGTCTCAATTTAAGCAAGTACATTGCAGAGGCTGTTGCTTCTATAGTGGAAGCAAAGCTAAAAATATCAGATGTAAACTGTGCAGTGCATTTGTGTTCCCTGTTTCATCAGCGTTATGCTGACTTTGCTCCATCACTACTGCAAGTATGGAAGAAGCATTTTGAAGCAAGGAAAGAAGAGAAAATGCCCAACATTACTAAACTAAGAACAGACTTGCGGTTCATTGCAGAACTGACAATAGTTGGAATTTTCACAGATAAAGAAGGCTTGTCTTTAATCTATGAACAGCTAAAGAACATTATTAATGCTGATCGTGAATCCCACACCCACGTTTCAGTGGTTATTAGCTTTTGTCGGCATTGTGGAGATGATATTGCTGGTCTGGTACCAAGGAAAGTTAAAAGTGCAGCAGATAAATTTAACTTGAGTTTTCCTCCCAGTGAAATAATTAGCCCAGAGAAGCAGCAGCCTTTCCAGAATCTACTAAAAGAATATTTTACATCCTTGACCAAACATCTGAAAAGGGACCACAGGGAACTACAAAATATTGAAAGACAAAACAGGTGAAAATTTAAATGTTATTAATGAATGGCCAGGATTTTAATGCTTGCCACAGATTGGAAAAGGATTAGTTAAGAACTTTTGTTTTAACTGAGATACTGTTGTGGTTTCAAATTTTGAGTTTTGAAGTGGGAGGAAATGGATTAACATTACAATCTTTGACATATCTGCTCATAAGCAACTTGGAACTTATTCCTAAATTCAGCTGAAGGAAGGAGACACAGTAGAGGATGAAAAAAATTGATGTGAGAGTGAGTGATTTTGATACAGTGCTACATCCAAAATGGGCAATATAATTTGAGAATATTCTTGCTTTGTATTCTGTAAGGATCAAAGTAGTTCTTTATGAATCTGTGAAGAGAAGAGCTGGACAGACATGGTTAAGAGAATCAGAGTACCTCATAGAATTAGGTAGTGGGGGTGGAGCAGAAATAAAGGAGGTTATGTGTAAGAGGATTGGTACATGGAGCAACAAGATAATATATTCCTTAAGAGAAATAAATGCCATAGTGAGATGGTTCATTCCAGTTAGGGCTTTCTCCTCACTTTCCTCACTGCATGTTGTGGTTTGATGGTTTTATCTATTAATATTTGAAGTGTTATCTGCAAATATCTGCACAAACAAAACAGTGTAGTATTTTTTAAAAAATATGCAAAGGTCCTTGAACATAAATATTTGGGCTGATACATTGTTTGGTGACTGTTCCTGATGTGCAGTCTACTTTGCAAAGTTTGACAACCAGATTTATTACCAAGAAAAACTGAAATAATGATAATTTGTTGAGTTGAAAAAAAGATATATGAATTCTATCACATTAGTGTCATTCAAGCAAAGTCATATGGCCTTTAATACCTTTTTAAATGAAGCAGTGAGTAAACTATCAGTGGGCAATTAAATTGCAAGGCAGAAGAGAAATGATAACAGGTATAACTTCTAGAATTTTTGGTTTAAATTGAGGCCAAAGTATTATCAACTTTCAAGAAAAATTACACAGAATCTCTGTAATATTAGTAAATGGCATCAGGACCTCCATTTATTCCGTGTTATTTCAGTTAGATAAAGTTGGATGATTGCCTGTGGTTGGGAGCAGGAGGGAGATGCACTGGTTTAAAAAATGACAAGAGTCTGCAAAATCATCATATTCAGGATTCCTATATAGTGCTGTGTAGACTTTAGCACATCCTGTCTGCCTAGGGCTTCTCTCTGTATGATGAGGAATTGAAGGGAGAGGGTAGGGCCATGAATGACCACAAATAATGTCTGACTGCTAAGGCCAACCAAAATTGAGGACCATAATCATAGCAGTACAACTAAAATTTGGTAGTTCATTAGCAACCCCTCTTCTTTGGACAAGGCTGCCAAAGAGCATGCACCTTATTTAGGAGCATATTACACTTCCAGAAGCATCCTGGAATTGCTAATCCATTTCCAGACAACAAGCTCCTTGTACACCTGGTTTTAAAGTGGAAGAACCTTGAATAAAGTCTTTTTGTGTTTCGTTTTTTGCTGCTGTACATGTTTTCAGCAGTGGGGTATGCATTACACAGCTAGTGACAGTGTGATTCCCCAGCTCACAACAATTGCTCATGCCAGGTTTAGACATTTACATTTTTTGTTCAGTTTTTCATTTTGTTGGTTATATGTTTTATGATTTTCTTTGTCATTCTTCATTTACATTTAATTTTTGAGGTGGACCTAATACCTACATGTAATTTTTTAGTCCTAGCTGGAATAGACTCATTAACTAAACCAGGCCAACATTTATGTAAGAAACTTTTATTTATTCAATAGATCTACTCCAATTGGGACTAACAATTGAATTTAGGCCACATTTATTTACCTTATTTTCTGGCGTATAAGACTACTTTTTAACCTGCAAAAATCTGGGGTTAAAGTGGGGGGTTGTCTTATATGCCTGGTATAAGGAGGTTCATGACCAGTTTGCCTTAGTGTCATCATCAGTTGGAAATGACTTGAAGGTGCACAGCAACAACAACAACAGTTTTGGAAGTCATACTCTTCCCAAACTCTATATTTTAACTGGAAAAGTGGGGGGTCGTCTTATACGCCCAGTCGTCTTATACGCCGGAAAATACGGTAGTTACACAACAAAATGTCATAGCCTACAGACAGTATATTGGATTACTTTCACATTTGTTGCTTTTCAGTTCCACGTTTGCATCTCCTTATAGCTAATTTACAGCTTGACCCATCAGGTTTTTTTTTGTATTGGAATAATTAAATTTTATTGATTTAATTAAAATACAAACCACTAACTAAAAGTAACATTTTCTATTATTAAGTGAGGTGAGTCTTTTCCTGTACTTTATTTATTTCAGTTTGACAATGTGTAGTTTCTTTTTTTCAGGGAGTGGTGTAATTATTTTAAGCTTATGTCTTAAGGCTTTTCCTTTCATATATCCTTACAGAATGCCATTTGGTTAGAAAGTCATTTTATAACATTTGTTGATGCACTACAGTATTTGCAGTTAGAAAATCTGTGCTTTCTCATGCCAATGCATTGCAAATAGTTACAGCTCTTGTACACACTAAGCCATTGTTTCAAATTTGTTGTCATACCATTTATTTTCATCTTCATTTTAATCTACTTTGAATACTGAAAATATCATAATTGGCAGCCCAGATTTTTAAAATATAGGTTGAGTATCCCTTATCTGAAATGCTCCATTACCTTGTTCCATTTTTTGGATTTTTTTGGATTTTGGAATACCTGCATTTGCATATACATAATGAGACATAATGAAACTGTGGATCTGTGAAGTTGCAGGAGATGTGGATTCCTTCCATTTCTTAGATCAGGGGTAGGCAACCTTTTTGTGCCAGGGGCCGGGTTGCTGTCCCTCAGACAATTGGGGGGGCCGAAGCACCTTAAATAAATAAATAAATAAAATAAATAAATATATTTTAAAAAAATTAAAAAATATGCATGCACACTCTCTCAGCCTCAGAAAATCCATGGCAAATCCCCTGTGGAGATTTTGTCAAGAAAACTCCAAGAACAAGTAATAACAATAATCAATATCATCATGGCGGGGGGCGACGGCAACAGGATTAGCCTGGGGCCGGTCCAAAGGCCTCAGGGGGCTGCATCCAGGCCCTAGGTTGCCTACCCCTGTCTTAGATCCTCACGCCTGTCTCCAGTCTCATCTCTCTTCAGCCTCACAAATACATTACTGGTACATACTATGCTACTTGTGTTGCAGCTCATAAAGTTCTGGATTTGGAATTCCGGATAAGGGATACTCAACCTGTATACATCTTTTCAAATTCAGTGTACAGTACTTCTTTGGGTTGTTGTTGTAAGTTGGTAAAGAACAGTGACTGTGTAGTTACTATAGATATGACTCAAGATTTTGATTGCTGCTACCTCCAGATTCTGGATTTAATGCACAGAATCTTGTGAGGAAAGAACTTCAATTAGTCCCTGTTCAACAGTCCTTTTGGATCAAGGATTGTGGCACCCCTTGCCATTGACTTAAGATAGCAAGAACTGCAGCCTAACAACACCAGGAGGGCCACATATTCTCCTGCTATGCTTTAGATGAAAATAATAATAAAAAGGGAGGCATATGCCAGTGACTGTGATGTAGCTGGCTGGATAGGTGTAGTAAGATTGGAAGCAAAGTTGTTACAGAGCTACTGCTTTCTAAAGCATAACACCTTGTAACAGAGACAGATGTTGTGATAGTTGTTCTCCTTTCACCTCACCTGCTGGCCACTGAATATGCTACAGTGCCATTTCATAACTTTCCACCTGAAACAGAGGAATGTAATGTTTGATAATATCTTTATGTTCATCCTTCATATGCTTTCCATTCCATGCCAAAAGCAAGGGTGGACAACTTTAGTGAGTTTGGGGATAATTTGCCCTTTTCTACCTCTGTGGTGGCTGTATGGACTGCCAAAAACTAAAGACAAAATTATGTGGCTAGAAGTCTAGGTCTGTGTCTAGAGACAATTTTTTAAAAAGTTATTGGAGTGCACCCTGTTTAAATGTTGTATCATCACTCACGAGGGGTTCTGAGAATGGCAGTTTACACTTTTTTCCAACAAAAACAGGTGATTCAGGAGAGTTGGGAGAACTGAAGTCTCAAAAACAACCTTGGTAGTTGTGGGCCTGTGGGGCAAGTCTTTGGTCAATCCTGGTCTGGAGACATTTGAAGCTTTTGGCTGCTTAATTCTCCAATTACTTGTCAGGGGCTGCCCTACATTTAAGTAATATGAGGTGGCTCACTCCAGGCAGTAGATTTGAGGCATCCGAATTGTCCCCAAAAGAGAAGTTGCATTTTTATTGTTTTTCAAAGGCATCAAATTGTTACTCATATAATTTATTCTCATATTTCTGTCATGGCTGGAAGGTGACATTTCAGTTTATCTTGGACCAGGGCTGGGCAGCTGCTGGAATGGGGAAGGGGCATTTCCCTCCCATGAGATTTTGGACAGCTGTTGCCACAACACTGAAAGTTTCCCTAGAGATCGGGGGGGGGGGGGGCATTTTCATCATGCTTTACAATTCCCAGTGCTGGTTTAGGCTCAAGAGGAGCATACACTAAATTAAACTTTTTTTCATCTAAGGAGTATACATGATGTCAATTTGCACTCTACTACCTAGCTGGGGGGAAAAGCCTTCTCTGCCCAAATTGTCCCCTACAAAACATAAGAGGCTTTCTTTTACTTTAAAAAAAGGTCTTTTTCAAAAACAAAAGGAAAAAATGGCTCCCTGGACAGTTGCATATGGGCATGTGAACCATTCTTTCCCCATTCCTTTCTTATACCATCTTTGACATGCCTGGTTATCAAATGTGTTTGCACTCTGCTTGTACACTGTTGTAAATTGCAGTGATTATTTTAGCTAAAAAATGGAGTACATGATTGGCACCATTTAAGAACATCTTGTTTCAGAGATAAGAAGCTTGTTTAAGACCACAGAATTTTGTTAATCTTTTACCATATGGGCTCCCCCCCTTTTTTCTCTGTATTTTAAAGTAAAATAATAATATCAAACAGTCTCCATGAATTTTAATGTGGTATACTTTTAGAGGTTTTAAATATTGCAGCATCAGGTCACTTCTGTGATATTTGGGGCTGTCTCGGGTTTTAAGGGAATGCTAGAATAACATTTGATTCCTTTGCTGTTGTTTTTTGTTTGTGTCTGACTCTTCTAGGCGTATTCTGCACTCTAAAGGGGAATTGAGTGAAGATCGACATAAGCAATATGAAGAATTTGCCATGTCCTATCAGAAGTTGTTGGCAAATTCTCAGTCTTTAGCTGATCTTCTGGATGAAAATATGCCTGATCTTCCTCAGGACAAACCAGTACCCGAAGGTATGGAATCTTCTAGATATGAGGACCGAGATAACAGCAGCAGCTTTATTGACTTTTGGCTTAATTTGTAATCTTAATAAAGGTAAAGGTATTCTCTGCTGACAAGGTTGTCAAGTTGTGCCTGACCGTAGGGGGCGGTGCTCATCTCCGTTACTAAGCCGAAGAGCCAGTGTTGTCAGAAACTACTCTGTGATCATGCGGCCGGCATGATTGCACAGAATGCTGTTTACCTTCCCACTGAGAAGTAGTACCTATTTATCTACTTGCATTTGCATGCTTTTGAACTGCTAGGTTGGCAGAAGCTGGGACTAGTGACAAGAGCTCACCCCATCATGCAGCACCCGGGCCTCGATCTTACAATCAACAGAGTCAGCGTCTTAACCACTTGAGCCACTACATCCCCTTTGTAATCTTAATACTCAAGTAGAAATTAAAGGGAAAGTAACTGATGCTGTTGCTGAAACCAGTAATGATCTAATGGTTTTGTGTATTATTCTAGAACATGGGCCTGGCATTGACATTTTTACCCCTGGCAAGCCTGGTGAATATGACTTGGAAGGGGGCATCTGGGAGGATGAAGATGCTCGAAACTTCTATGAGAATCTTATCGACTTAAAAGCATTTGTGCCAGCAATCTTATTCAAGGATAATGAAAAGTGTTCACAGAACAAGGACTCAAGCAAAGATGACTCTAGAGGTACAATATTTTGGCATTTGTTGTTTTGAAGATGTTGACATAGAAAGGATGATAGGGTTCTTGCCTTACCTGCGGTTAGTGGTATCACTCTGTTTTGTAGCTTTTAAAAATAACGCTTGACTGTGGCCACATGTTTCCATACTTCAAAGCACTACACTTTGCTTTCTGACAATGTTTGAAACATTTTGAAAAATGAAAGCATCTGAAATATGGAGAGAACTAGCTGTCTCTCTCACAATATTTTGTAATCAATTAGCTGGTTTTAAAAACCTAGCAGCATTATACTTTCTGTTAAAACTATGAAATATAAATATAGGATCAAAGAGCTAACTAGAAATATAAAGAATTATGTATATTATACTACTTTTGGAAGCAGAGTTAAAAGAAGCTAAGGAAAACAGAGATGTCTCTGGTACTGAAGATCTAGAATTGGACCTGGAGAATTTAGATATCAATGATGACACGCTTGAGTTAGACTGCGGTGATGAAGCAGAGGATCTCACCAAAAAGCTTCTTGATGAACAAGGTAATGATAACACAGAGAGATACTTTAAATGTACTTATTTTTTTTTGTAAATTTAACGTATAACTAATCCAGTCTGCAGCCAGTCTTATTTGTAATACAGATGGAACTTTGGATATGTTAGATGCTAACGTAATTTCAAGATTGGCAATAGCAGTACAATAGTAGTTTCAACTGCTCTAGCTCCACAGTCTTTGTTGTGTAGAGGTTTTTCAAACAAATATACTTCTATATATCTAGCAAGAAAGGAATAACATTAATAATGTTAGTTACTGCTATCAGTTGCTGTCAGCTGATACTTGCTCCTGTAAGCTGAGAGCAACCATTGCCTATGGCAGTAGATAAATAGCCCCTAGGCAAGGGTTCATTAATAATGAAAAGGTAGCATATTCTGCTCCCTTATTCCTGCTGCTGTTTCAGATATGTGGTGACATACGGCTACTTACATTATTTTTAAAAAATGTTACTCAGTTATCGAGATTTTCCCAATTACCTGTACACATTGTTAGTTTCCCAGCACAAAGAGGTGATGATTTGATATTTTCCTTCTTTGGTCTAATTGAAGAGGTAGAACATTTTCCTGTTAGGGTAATGGGTATCTCTTAAGAGATTGGTTGTAAAGCATCAGATTCAAGTTTCTGTGTGCCTGCATGGCTTTTAAAATAATGCAAGCACTATTACTCTTACTCTGAAGAATTAGGTTGGCATTCCAGGAGTAGTTGATTGTGTCAAACTCCCTTTAAAGTGTTCAGTGTCAGTCTTTTTCTCTCGCTTTCTTTCTTTCTTTCTTTCTTTCTTTGAAATAATTCTGTGTTGTAACCCTGCTTTCCAAGAAGGGTGGTAATTATTGAGAAGCCCGTGTTCATATGTGGAAAACAGTATTCACAAACTCACCTGCATGCCTTGCACAAGTCACTTCCTTTTCGTTTTAGTTCTCTGATATACAGCATACGAATTACATAGTCACTTGCCTCACAGGTGTTGTTAAGGTGAATGAGATGGGTTGTAAAGCACTCTGTATAGTTATGTGCAAAAGCGTGTATATGTATGCAAACACGTGAGAGACACAGGCATTATAAGAGGTGTGAGTGAATTATAATAATCACATTCAGTTCTGCTTCATGGACTCTAATAAAAAAATTAGTAAAATATGTGGATATTTGGCTTGCTTGTAACTAGCTTTATAATGAGAGTGAGCATAAATTATTATTAATATATTTCATGCCCCCAGCTGTTTAAAATATGTGCTGCATACTATTGTGATGAGAAGAAATATGATATTGGGAAGAGAACTTGTACAGAAAAGAAAATTTTAAAATATTATCAAATTTTTCATAATAAAATTTTGTTTCTGTGCAGTGTGATGTTATGGGTATGTTTAAATGTTTTTGTTCTATTTTTAATATGATTAGGGAAGAAACAGGGAGCAGATAGCACCGGAGCTGAAAATAGCAACGGAAAGCAAGCTGCAAGAAGTGAGTTTTGAGGTGGTAACTAAGGAAAAGAAAGTGTTTCAAACAGATAAGCTTATAAGGGGTAGGGAGTAGATAGAAGTTCCAGGAAGAACAGCTAATGTCAAATTATCTGTAACCAGAAGAGTTACAGATTAGTGTTTTATAAATCCTCTGTAGGGACAGAACAAAGTACTTAAGATGATCTGTCTTTAAAGTGAGTTTCCCCAACGACATGGATAACTGAAGGAAATGGTTTATGTCCTTGTAATGAAAACATTTCAGTTCTGAGCTTAAAATATTAGTTTCTTTACCTAAGGAATGCTAAATGTGAGTTTCAGGTATGATTCTGAATGCATTTCTATTTGAATGTACTGTGAATTTAGTATGGTGACAGAATGAAACAGATCACATAGGATTTTTAGCAACTTGAAACAAATTTAACTGAAAGTAGGTACAGTATTCTTCACATCATCAACAGTCGTTTGTCTTATAAAAGGAGGGCATTTACATTTTGCAGGAGTCATCAGATGAAAATGAAAATAGAAGATACCAACTGTATTTAAAATGCACCTGTTAAGTATGGTAGCCTTTTTTGAGTTTACAAATCAGTTGATCAGAATCAAAAACTTAAAGATTGAAGCTTTTATTTTGAAACCTGAATATCCATTTGTATTGGATAGCCAAAACACATAAAATTGACATACCATGAAGGGAAACAATCAAGGGAATGTCCATGAGGAGGCCAGTTTGAAAGGATGCTAGTAGTCTCTCCTTGTTATTAATATCTTTATCTAGCACTTCTAATATGCAAAGTGCTTTACAGTTCTTAGCTTATTTCTCCTTGCAATAACCCTTTAGGGGATTGGTGATGGCCTTCATGATAGGAACTTTACTGTGGTGTTTATGAAGCCTCAAATGAGAACTGGATGGTCATATCAAAGGTCTCATCTACATTTGCCAGAATACTCTAGGCTGTCCCTGGAACATTCTGGCCCCCAGATTTGCCCCTTACCTTGCTCTCTTCCCCAAGCAACAATGGGCAGGTGCCTTCCCACGCTGTCCCCATACGCCACCTCATGCTGCTGCTGAGGCCAGAACAAGGCACCTAGCCACGGTATTGATGCTGGGCACCTAATTCTGACATCAGAGAGGTTTGTGGCCATGCCACCAGCACTGAGTGAAGTGTGAGTGAAAAGGCAGTTGGTCATTGTCACTGAAAACCCACCAACAACCCATAGCAAAAGGTGAGTTTTGAAAATGCAGATTAGGGAAAGGAAACTCCGAATTGGGTGTGAGTGTTGCAAAGACAATCTGGAAGCAATTTGGAGTTTTGTTCCTGTATCATATAAGCAGGCTGCAGTGACTCTGAGAGGAACTCAGGGTAAAACACCCATGTAGACAAGGCCAAAGTCTCCAAGACTGGATCTTAACAAGTGATCCACAAGTTTAGGTTCCTGCTTAGATGCAGATTATTTGTATTCTCATCTTGATTCTCTTCAGTGGAAGAAGGCAAATCCAGATCTTCTTTGATGTTTTTAAATATCTGTTCTTTAATGCTTGTATGTATGTTTCCTTCTTTGTTGTTGCTAATGAAAATAACATTGGAAATTGCTGTCTTTTCTATCCTATTGTCTGTACATATTTTAAATATACTTCTCTGTTATTTTCACTGAGCCTTTTAAAGATTATGCTAGGGAATATCCTGTAGAGATGGATGTCTTTTCTCTATTTGTATTTCCTCATTGACAAAGTAAGATTCACCTCCCTAAGGTGAGTGGATGTATATAACCTAGAAACCAATTTAAATATTTATATGTACCATTTTAAATGTTTTGCTTTTGGTTTCTCTTTTTGATTTTGTACTTAAGTAGAGCAAGAAGATGAAGAAACCAGTACTGGGTCACACCTGAAGCTTATTGTAGATGCTTTCCTTCAACAACTCCCAAACTGTGTAAATAGAGACCTAATAGACAAGGTACAGTTAGCAGCTAGTAGGTTTTCTTTCTGTTTTTTCTGTATGAAAAATTGTGTATTGTGTTCTGAGGTAAATCCATCATGCCTAGGTCAAGCTCTCCCTATATCTCAACTGCCATACTGTGGCCTGGTAGAGAGGGAAGAACAGGCATTACTTGCTGTACTTAGTTCCCTCCCCCAGTGTCATTTCCTTTTTCTTGTGTCTCCTGAGGGCAGGGAGCTGTCAATTCACGGTATGGCAGGAGGAGCAATCCACTATGATTGGGTTTTCCCCGTGCAGCAGCTGGTCTTGCAGGAGTCCACGTTACTACTTCTTTTCCCCCCATTTCGGCAGTTACTGCTATTGGATTCCTGCCCTCCTCAGCCAGGTTTTTTTTTTAGATCCTGAGACCAGACCAGTCACATTTGACTGCTCAGCCAAACTTAGAGTTAATAATAGGGAATTTACTCAGAAATGGATAATGGAGAAGTTAATAGTAATGAAGGAGACAAAAATAAAATTATGGATGTAGATAAAGTGGAAAACAAAAAAGCAAGTAGTCATGCCCTCAAAAAAGACAAACTGAAAAAAGGGCAAGGAATCATTAAGTCAGAAGTCTCCAAGATGGCTGCCGATCCGCATGTCTCTGAGGAGATAAGGAGAGAAGAATTGAAATGTATATTTTTGACTTCAAGTGAAAGTGAGATAGAGGAAAATAATCGGCTAGTGAGCCAGAATGCCGTTGTGGAAAAATTAAAAAAATCTAAAGAAGGAAATGCTGAGAGCAACTCCAAACAAAAAACACAAAAGTGAGGCTAAAGACTTGGATAAAGGTGGTAAAAAGATTAATCCTGTCTAAATTTGGTCAGATGGCTGTGAAGTTAACAACGGAGAGTTGTGGTTGCCATATTGAAATTGTAGGTTCCTTAGCAAAAGAAGGGGCAACATCCAATGGGAGTGGAGTCTCACCCAAAGGAGGGGCTACTTCCAATGGCTTGTTAGCCAATAGAGGACCCCCTTTAGAAAGGAGCTCTATTTCTCTACCAATGCGTGTGACTGTCTTTAAAAGAAGCGTTGCCATTCCCTAAGCCACTCCACAACTCAGTAACAGTTCTCTAACAGGCGGGACAAGTTCAGACAGGCGCTTTGCCATTCGCCTGGAATCAGACTCTTTTTCAGTGACTCATATTGAAGCAGCTGAGGAGAGAAGTAGTACTGATTACCAAAATGATATAAAACAACAATTAGTTGAAATTTTAAAGTAAATGTTTATCAACCTGCCTGTTCAGGCTCAGGACTCTTCCAAAACAAATTGTGTACTCAAACATAGGAGAATTAGAGAGAAACGTGTCTAATACAGATAGTGTGCAGGAAGTTATGTCTTCCCCAGAGTTCATGACTGGGTTAAGGAAACTGATAAGTACTGAATTAAGACACTTGATCGCTGAACAACAACCACGCAGTACTTCAGTAGACGTGTCTCACCATAATACCTTGAAAAATATGGGAAGTCTATTCAAGAAAAATGCTGACAAGATTAGTGACACAGTATTGAATTTCATAGCATTTATGAATACACAGGAGGATAATTTAGATGATGTGCAAGGCACTGTATTTAATAAGAAAAGAAAGCTAGGAGGTAATGATGACGCTACAATGGAAAACAGGCCAAGAAAGTGTGGGCAGAAATCAAAACAACATGGATGTAGAGGTAAAATTAGAACAGGATGAGTGGCAAGATAATATCACATCAGACGTAGACAATGACATAGCATATTCATCTGATCAGGAAGATGAGAAAGATGATACATATAGACTGTTTCACACTGATAATTTTAAACATTTGTTGAGGAGAATGATAAGAACTTTAGGTTTACAAAATAAATCACACATTACAGTGGAGTCAGGAGAAGGTAGCTTCTGTAATTAAAAAGAAAAGAACATTAGGGGCAGAAATGCCTTTACCATAAGTGTTTAGGGTATTCAGTCTGAATGGAGTTCCTCACTGAATACAAGAAAATTACAAGGGTATTTAAATAAGCTGTATTCTTTCGAGAAGGAAGACAGAGTTTCTTAAAGTTCCCTTACTGGAGGGACCTGTGGCTGCTCTTGTTTTAGGAGCTATAGTTCCAAAGGGAGGTGACACACTGTTGAAGGAAGTTGATGAATGCAGGGCAGATAATGCATTGCATAAATCACATGAGTTTTGTTCATCAGCTATGAGTGCATCAATGCCAATATCCATGTTTGCCAGAGCAGCATTACTTTGAGTAAAGGAGCTTCAGCATCAGGATGTGTTAGATGTAGGAATGTTACGAAAACCTTTATACAGATTTACACAAGTTTTAGAATACATAGCTGATGTGGGCAATGATGCTGTAGCCTTTATAGCTAGGAATATGAATTCTACCACAATAGCTACAGGTGCTCCTTGTGGTTTAGGTACTGGGAAGACAATAAAAAAAAATCAAGAAACAATTTGGCTTATGTTCCATTCAAGGACCAATTGTTTGGTGAGAAGGCTTTAGAGAAAGTGTTGGTTAAAGATAGTCATAAGAAACAGGTTATGCTAACCATGCCAAAGAAAATAATAGATAAAAAGTATTTTTGTGGTTCATACTCCTCCTTTCATGGAGGAAGAGAAACATCTAGGTTTAATGATTTCCATTGGCAAAGACCAAATTGGAATAGATCACGAGATCACTATAATAAACAAGGAGATTATGGAAAAAATCAGCAGAGGAGGAGGAACCTCTCAGGAAAGAGGTAGATCTCAATACAGAGAATTTGGAAATGACAATACAGGCATGACTTCTGGACTTCAGAACCTTGTGGAATTTGATAACAGCAGACCAATGGGGTTTACAGGTGTCAAGCAAGGATACAAAATAATTTTTGACAGGGTTCTGAAGAGCAGGTTTGTTTTCTGATTAGTATCAGACAATAGTGAAGGAAATATGACATTTATTAGACATCAAGGCAATAGAGAGAGTGCCACAAGAAGAATTTCAAATATCTCAATGGTTATTTGAGATGTTTCAGATTCAAACAGACGTTGCTGACAATAAAGGACAACTTAGAGTTAGGGATCTTAATGGCCTCTATGGATCTGCGGGAGGCTTATCCTCATGTACTGATGCATGTGTCCAACAAATATCTCAGATTTTGCTATCAAGGGAACCATTATAATTTCAGAGCGCTTCCTTTTGGACTGGCATCAGCACCCCGAGTTTAACAAAGATCTTAGTTCCAATTGTAGCTTATCTAAGACAGGAAGGGATACAGTTGTTTCCCTATTTGGATAACATCTTGGTAAAGGCCAAGACCAAGGGTCAATTACTGTCGGACTTAAAACAGAACTATACACATATTACAAACATTTGGATTCTTGATCAACTACGAAAAAGGTTGTTTGAATCTCAACTAATAGCTCATCTAGGGTCACAAATAAATACAAAGGAAGGGAATCTATGGGCCTTTGCAGACTGCCAGAAATAGTGCACATTAAATTGAGGCACTGCCCTGGCTCAGTGCTAGGGAATCATGGGAACTGTATTTTATTGTGGCACCAGAGCTCTCTGACAGAGGAGGCTCAATGTCCCAGAAAAAAATACAATTCCCATGACTCCCTAGCACTGAGCCAGGGCAGTGCCTCAATTTAGTGTGCACTATTTCTGGCAGTCTGCAAAGGCCCTATGTTATCAGACGAGAGAAAGATAAAGTTGAAACAAGCTGTATTACATCTGATACAGGTTAGAAGAATAGACATTATGTTATTAGCCAAAATAATGGACTTGATGATATCATCAATACAATTAGTGCCATGGGGTCAACATCATTGCAAAATGTTAGAGATTGTTGATTCCTCATCAAAGAAATATAGGAAAAAAGAAGCATTATATGATAACAATTACAGAGCAGGTGGTGCATCAATTGGGATGGTGGTTGGACAAGGGAATTCAGTTTGTGCAACTGGACTATATAAAGGTAACGATGGATGCGAGTCTGTCAGGTTGGGGAGCCCATTGCAAGCAATGTACAGCACAAGGAATATGGTCACCACAAGACAAGAAGCACAATATCAACTACTTGGAGTTGAAGCCGGTCTGGTTAGCTTTATACAGGTTCATGAAGCATGTTCGGGGCCTACATGTTCAGATCTGGACAAACAATATGACTGGCAGGGTCTACATGATGAAACAGGGCAGTCTGCATTCAAATATTTTGGTGGAAGTAGTGAACAAACTTTTCAGTTAGGCAGAGAAAAATCTGCTATCCTTGACTGCAGTTTATCTGAAAGGAACATGGAATATGAGAGTCGATTACTTAAGCCAAAACCAGGTATATCCTGGGGAATGGGAACTTCATCATAAAGTGTTCCAATATCTAAGCAGGAAATGGGGACCATTCTCAGTGTATTTATTTGCAATTGCCAAGAATACAAATTTAAAAATTTTCTATAGATGGAAACAGTGGGTCAGAAGCACAAGATATGTTAACAGCACAGTGGCCAATAGGGCACTATGCTTTTCCACCAGTACAGATAATTCAAAAGGTGTTACTGAAGATACAGAAACAACAGGCAGAAGTAGTGGTAATAGCTCCTTACTGGCCATGCCGACCTTGGTTTCCTCTGCTGCTAAAACTGTCCAAAGGCAAATACATAAAATTGCCAAAGACCAGACCTATTCCATCAAAGTTCAGTTCTACATCCGAATCCACAGTGGCTCAATTTAACATCATGGAAATTGAGAGGAATAAGTTGTTGAAGAGTGGATATTTTCAGGAAGTAGTAGACACCATGATGGATTCATGCAGACACTCTACAAAATCAATATATTCCAGAACATGGAAAACATTTGATACATGGTGCATGGACAAACAACTGCAATTAGAATCTTTGCAAATTAACCATGTCCTTTAATTTTTACAGGATGGTTTGGATAAGGGTCTCGAGCCAAATACATTGAAAAGGCAGGTTTTGACCTTGTCTATTGTACATTAGAATTTGATGGGATTCCCTTATCTGGACATAAACATATAAAGAGATTTTTGAGAGGGGCCACATTAAAATGTGCCTCAACATGGCACAGGTTCCCTATATAGGACTTAAACCTAGTGCTTAAAGGTTAACAAGAAGTCAGTTTGAGCCATTGAGGGAAGCTAATTAAGAATGATTTCTTACAAAGTAGTGTTCCTGATAGCTATATCTTTGGCGAGAAGGGTGTCTGAATTATCATCTCTATCCATAAATCCTAATCTTTGGAGAACAGAGGTTGATAGATTAGTTTTAAGGTTGGATTCTACTTTTTTGCCAAAACATCTGAATTGCTTTCACACACCTGATAAATCTACTTACCAACTTTCTGTCCAAATCCTAGGGATCCTGAGGAATACAGATGGCACACGCTCAATGTTAAGAGAGCGATTCAGTTTTATTTAAAAAGGACTAAAAATATACGTATGACAGAATCCTTGTTCATATCTTTTAATCCAAGAACAATAGGAAATCATACATCAAAAACAATGATTGGCAGGTGGATAAAAGCATGTATTTATCTTTAGTATGATTGGGAAAAGAAACCAAGACCTGGTCCAGTATGGCTACATTCAACAAGGGCTGTGGCTTCCAGCACAGCATATGTGGTGTGTTCCTCATTAAGAGAGGTGTGTGAGGCGGCTGGCTGGTTGGAACCATCTACATCACTATAAAATTGATAAGTATCATTCGTCACAGGCTGCCTTTGGTAGGACAATTTTGCAGTCTGTTGTTTCTCAAAGTTAGGCCCACCCTGATAAGGGAGCTTGGGTATTTCCCAATCGTAGTGAATTGCTCCTGCCATACTGTGAAGATTCATTCAGGGATGGCAGGAGGATCAATCCATACCCACCCAAGTTTAGGTTACAGGATGTGAGAGTTTGGCTGGATAATCAAACTGGCTGAGGAGGGCAGGAGTCCAACAGCACTAACTGCCGAAATGAAAAAAGACAAAAAAGAAGTAACGTGGACTGCTGCAAGACTGGCTGCCATGCAGGGAGAACCCAATTGTAGTGGATTGATCCTCCTGCCATCCCTGAATGAATCTTCAAGGTAAGTCTAATCTCTCAATTAACAATTTATAAGCTACTGTGGGACCCTTTCCTGCTTAAAGGTGAGGTATAAATACAAATTAATAATAAATATAAATCTAGGGCAGGGGTAGGCAACCTTTTTGAGCCAGGGGCCGGGTTGC
>CM034708.1:120797680-120809061 GCA_020142125.1 Phrynosoma platyrhinos
GGGGGGGGGGTGCATCCGGCCCCCGGGCCTTAGGTTGCCTACCCCTGATTTAGGGTCTCCAGCATGGAGCCCATGGACAGGTCTTTTGATGTCTATCATGCTTACTGCGCTTTTAAATTTTATTTTATTTTGCAAATGATTCAATTAATTTTTTTTACTGAAAGACTGTGAAACAAAATGCTGGCCTCCAGCACCATCTATTTGGAAAAATGCCTGTTGCGCCCTGAAATATTGCTGGAGAAGTAAAGCAGTGGGTGGCTGCAACCCAGCTCTTTGTATTGACATTTGTCCACCTGTTCAGAAAAAAAAAAGGAAATGGTACAAAGTATTCTATGGGACTGGAGATAGTGTATGAGAGTCCTTGTTTCTCTGCACATTACCAATTTTGTTTTGCTTTGCTTTGCATGAAAGGCAGTTGGAACCCTCTGATGTGTAATAAAGGTTTTCCTACTCCTACTTTAACTCTTAAAACAGTAAGATGATTGCCGGATGGATTACAGTAAAACAATGATCAACATTGATAGAACAATCATAGATGAAACTTATAAACGTCCAAAAACTGGGGTAGACATACAAAATTAATGCAGTTAAGCACAAAATTTACTTTGGATCATCAGGAGTACCAGTTTCAATTTGCAGAGCAAGTATCTGTATACTATCCCCACCCCACGTATATTCAAAGAGTAGAATACCATATATACTCGTCTATAAATCTAAAAATGTATGCCCCAAAATTCACCCCAAAATCCCAGGTCAGCTTTTACGGGTCAGTATAATATGATAGCAGCTCTTTCAGATTTCCTCATATGGTGGAAGATAGGGCCTTTGCAGACTGCCAGAAATAGTGCACATTAAATTGAGGCACTGCCCTGGCTCAGTGCTAGGGAGTCATGGGAATTGTATTTTTTTCTGAGACATTGAGCCTTCTCTGTCAGAGAGCTCTGGTGCCACAATAAATTACAGTTCCCATGATTCCCTATCATTGAGCCAGGGCAGTGCCTCAATTTAATGTGCACTATTTCTGGCCGTCTGCAAAGGCCCATAGTTTCTTTTTCTCTTGAGCTAAGCAGAAAGAGCCCTGAGTGATTAATTGCTGTTAGACAGAAACTCAATATAGTTTCTTTTTCTTTTGCTCTGAGAAGAAAGAATCCTGAGTGATTAATTGCTTTTAAATAAACAGAGACCCTTTCCCACCCATGCTGGCCAGCTGAAACCAAAGTTGAAACAAACAGCCTCTATTAAAGTCTCTTGCTGTATGCACACATACACTACACTGAAAGAGCCTCCAGGTTTTACCCTCAGTTTATCCAGGGGTCATGGCAAAATCCATAATTTTGTCCCCAAAACCTGCCCTCAACTTATACATGAGGTCAACTTATAGTCGAGTACAGTTGACCCTCTGTTTTTGCAGGGGATCCATTCCAGACCCCCCCCCCCAAAAAAACCCAGAGATTCACAAATATTCAAGCCCCATAGGCTTGAAGGGGGCACGCTGCAGGCACGGACCATTGATTTAAACAGGTTGCTCCTCCATGAATATGCAAAACTGTGGACTTGAAATCTGCAAGAACGGAGGGGCGACTGTATTTATTTGTGCCTAGCAGTTATTTAAAATATCTTCCTCTCCCCTCCATATGAAACTGTGGTGGATGAAACTTAATTTCAAGTTGTTGGAAGCAACCATTAGGAGCTAGATGAAATTAATTCAGGGGGCTGATGTTACTCAAAGCTGCCAGCTACCAATCTGTCATTCAAGAGAAAAGAAATCTTAACATGGAGTTAACTTTTCTGTATTCATCTTAAAGTATTGTTTGTTCAGAGAGATACACTTCTTTGATTCTTATTAGAGTTGTATTTTTTTTAATTAAAGTTCAATTGAAAAGTTCACTTTTCTTTATATAGGCAGCAATGGATTTTTGTATGAATATGAACACAAAGGCCAACAGAAGAAAATTAGTCCGGGCTCTCTTTATAGTACCTCGACAAAGGTAAGTGTTGGTGTAAATGCATATGTTGTTGTATTAAAGAAAATAGCTGAAATTCAAAGAGATACATTAAAAATGCTCAAGAGATTTGCATATCCTTTGAATGTATGTAGCTTAACTACCTGAATATATTTAAATTCACACTATACACTAGTTACAAATTATATAGATGTATGAACATCTAGCAGGCCTGGAAGATGGATTCCACAAAAGACAGTATTGTTGTAATAAAGATATCCGGTATGATGGCATTTGAATTTTTCTCTCTCAAACATTTTAGAAATCCTTCTTTAAATGGTGCTAGAACTGCTGTTAAATTAATATATAAACATCATTAGTAAGAGTGCAAAACAGGAAATGTTAGGTAGTAGCCTGACCTGAAGAACTATTTTATCTAGCTTTGTGAGTGCAGAGATGTTTACCAAATACACATGCATGTACGCGCGCATACATACACACAGAGCGAGCGAGCAAGAGAAAGCCCCCTAATTTAGGGGCTTGCATTGTTAAGTACAGCCATATACAGATATGTTGAAAGCTGAATAAAGTAAACTTGGTGAGGAGTATGCCCTGCTTTTTCCATCTTTATTTACAGGAGGGCAATTGTCTACAGACCCAAATTTCCTCTATGTGTGGAAGTTCTCCATGCAGTTGGGAACATTAGTAAATCAGCATTTCTAATCATGTATAGGCCCTTCATGTATAGAAGATGCGCTCCTCTTTAGATTGTTGAAGTTCATATACAGAGGGTGCCTGAAGTGATGAATAAGAGAACAGGCTAGCCCACCAACCCTTTTAATGTGTTTATCATATAGAGGTTTCAGACCATTTGACTAGGGCTTAGGTTAGGGATTGGTCTAAGCTGTTTGGGGCCTTTAGAGAGTATGCCTGTACTACATGAATGGTAATGTATAAGCAGTGGAATCTAAAGGTTTTAATACTACATGGTCAGATGCTATCTCACATTTTTTTTCTCCCTTCCACTCACAACCCCAGCTCACAAAATGGAGTTCTGTGAAGTCATAAAAGTTTAGTCAACTTTTGAATATAAGGATATGACTTCCAAAGCTAAAAATCACAAACAGAATAAGCATGTGAAAATATATTTTAAAAATATGTTTCAAAAAAGAACCTGTTGAAGATTTATATTCTTTTCAGTTTAACTTTACAAGTATGTAACCTTTTGTTTGTAGGCTAGATTTGCTACCTTTTTATGCAAGGCTGGTTGGCACGTTACATCCCTGTATGTCTGATGTAGCTGAGGATCTCTGTTCCATGCTGAAAGGCGACTTCAGGTTTCATGTATGTTTCTGCTGATCTGCATTTTGTAGATTCATTCATTTGATAACATTCATAAAAATCTCTTGAGAAAGCAATATTAACATTAAAAAATAAGATTGAGCATCATAACAGCATATGATGCTGTTTGAATCTGTTAAATCTGTTACATTTAGAGCTTTAAGGTTTGTGCTTCATAAAATGACATTTGACTAACAATATGTATATCGTAAGTAGAGCTATAATTTCTGAAGTTCATAAGCATCAGTTTCTTTTATGTTGATTTCCAGTCCTGGTATCTTTGTTATCTGCAGTAGATACTGTTTTGTTTTTAAGTATTAGGGGATAGTACATCTAGTGATTTTAGAATTCAGTCTTGTAAAGCATTGAGATTATATTAACGTTCTGTATATTGCAACTGTTGTCAAGGACTTAAAGAGCTACATGAGGTACTTGTGGTTGGGTAACTGTATTTCTTTAAGTAGTAATCCCCTCTATCACATCACATTTTAAAGATGTGTGAAAATTATTTCCTGATGCATCCATTTAACTCCCCCTGCTGTTGCCAGTCTTTGGCACAGAAAAAATATCAGGGTAAAGAGTCTCTTATTGAAGGATCTTTGATCTAGCAGAGGTCTCTGCTAATAGTAAGGGGGAAAGTCTGTTCAAATGAACTCCACCAACCCAGAACTCCTCCAGGTGGGGAGGAGTATCAGGAGGAGGAAATAGCAGCAAAAAGAATATCTTACTGATTGATCCAGTAGAAACACATCTACTAAACCTCTTTGACAAATAGAAGTCCAGAATTGGATTCAGACTCAGATAGCTTGATTGGGGTTGTTTCGCATTTATTTCTTACATCCTGAAAATAATGTTTCCTATATTCATATATTCAGGTGAGAAAGAAGGACCAGATCAACATTGAAACAAAAAATAAAACTGTACGATTCATTGGGGAGCTTGCTAAGTTTAAAATGTTCTCCAAAAATGACACTCTGCATTGCTTAAAGGTTAGTCTTCTCTATTCTTTTTTCTGGAGTAGGCAGGTTTGTATTACACTGAAGTGGATCTAGATGATAGTTTTTAAAATAGCAAAGAGAACTGAATATAATTAGAATTGTTTGGGTACCTTTATTATTTAATACATTTGGCTTTTAAAAAAAATGGAATTAAAAGGCATCAGCAAAAACGGGGGCATGAATTTGTAATGAGAAAATTGTGCTACCATTTAAAAGATTCACAGTAGCCCAAAGTATGCTCTAGACTCAGTGCAAAATATTATGCTAAGAATAATCTATAAGTGTTGCAGTGTGAAAGATATTCAAAACAAAATGCATATATCTCCACAGATGCTTTTGTCTGACTTCTCGCACCACCATATTGAAATGGCGTGTACTCTGTTAGAGACTTGTGGTAGATTTCTCTTCAGATCACCTGAATCCCATTTAAGAACAAGTGTTCTTTTGGTAAGAATAATGTTTTCCAGAGAGCTGTTTTGCAATCATTTTTGTAAATAAATACATAAATATGCCGCAACCAATTTATTCTGAAAGTTACTAGGTGGGGGGCAGTTTGTTGCTGTGAAGGAACAGATACCTCTTCAACATAACATATGACTACTTCATGTAATGTAGTTTTCCTCTCTGCTTGAAGAGGAAAAACTCACAAATCAATTTTCGGCCTATAGGCCTCTACATGGAACACACACTTAACTCATTCTCAGTAAGTTTCTAGACTGGGTCCAGGACTCGAATGTAGAGTTAAGAAGAATTAGGAACCCCATCCTATATTGCCTATGCTGGAAATGATAGTTAATGGAATCTCAGAAGGCGAATCTAAATAGATCTTAGCTTGGTGAATAGACTGTGACACAGGCTATTGTTTTGGGGTTTCCTTAGCTTAGCTAGAGGGTGGGTTCATGTGAAGCTTGACAAAGCATATGGTCTGATTAAAAAATAATCATGCCTGCTCAAGGTGCTTCCATCTTTTGTTTGTCTCCAGGATCAAATGATGCGGAAAAAACAAGCAATGCACCTAGATGCCCGGTATGTCACAATGGTAGAAAATGCCTACTACTACTGCAATCCCCCTCCAGCAGAGAAAACTGTGAAAAAGAAACGTCCTCCTCTCCAGGAGTATATTCGGAAACTCCTTTATAAGGATCTTTCCAAAGTCACAACTGAGAAGGTGCGTCCCTGTCAATATTGGCTTCTTACCCAAATCATTACCCTTGTGAAGACAGAAGAACATTTATTCTGGAAGAATTTTTGAGGCAGTGACTATATTAAATAACTCAAAGTTTATTGGGTTTCCCCCTTTAATTAAACAAGTGTGAAATAATTGGTAAGGGAAACTGGAGTACATTGCAGTGAATATGAAGATGGGGGGCTAGATATTTCACTGCAAAGCCGCCTGCATGCCAAAAATAAGCCACTGTTTTTCTAAAAACTGACAAATACTGACTCAACTTGTTTGTAGTTTTCACTTGGCTCAGCGTCTTCCCATCAGGAAGTGGTGGTGCTGTCAAAGAATAGTTCAACTTGTTTTTTCTTTGTAGATCATTAGAATTTCATTCGTTATGCTTTGCTAGAAAGTCTTTTGAATTAAAATTCAACTACTGAAATTGTTGTCCATATCCACAGACCAATAAAATTACATGTATGCTTGGGGGAGAGGTGTGTGAGGGATTTCTTTGGCATACCCACTACAACCCACTTGTACAGTTTAGAAGATGCAAGCTGCTTTTTCAGTTTACATAGTAAACTATGTAAAGCTTGCCTCATGGCTACATTGGGAAAAACTGAATGTAATCTCCAGTTCTTCAGTGTTTTCCTTTGTTGTTGTTAGTCTGTCTTTGACTCTAATGGTCCTTAGGCCATAATTTGTGAACAAATGATTTAAAGAAATAGGTCAACATGTATTCTGAGCATTGAGGAATGAATACAAGTTCTAGTAACTCCTTTTGTAAGAGTGTTTCTTTTTATGTATGATGAATTAGAAGTGATTTTTTTTTTTTTTTGGCATCGGTTCTCCCATATTTTCTGAGTGGTGCTGTGGATACTTCCAGAAGAAGGTATTATCTCTTTGCCATCACTTAGCAAATGCAAGTCATGTGATATGACTTGAAAGAAAAGAGACTTGAAAAGCATTGTGCAGCTATTCTCTTTTTCCTTCTCAACTGATTTTCTCTGGTTAGAAAAAAGGTGGAAAATATAATGGAAAAATGCACATTGATGGCAGTGTCATCTGGATGACCTGTATATTTCTATGATTGAGGCAGTACAGTTGGACATTAAAGGCCGCATCTGGAAGCACCCAAAAATCTGTTGGTCATTTTATTTTAAACGGTTCATTTCTTTGCATTAAAAAATATGCTAATAGATTACGAAAGGAGTGTGGCTCTCCAGAATACTTTTTCTGGAATAAAACTGGTTAATAGTCAGCATATCTTAGCATAAAGCATCCACTTTTGTTTTTTTTGTTTTTTTGAATTAAGTTTCTTTAAAATCTTGTTCAGGTCCTGAGACAGATGCGCAAATTGCCCTGGCATGATCCTGAAGTGAAAGACTATGTTATATGTTGTATGATCAACATCTGGAATGTGAAATATAATAGTATTCACTGTGTAGCCAACCTTTTAGCAGGGCTGGTACTTTACCAAGAGGATGTTGGAATTCATGTAGTGGATGGTGTTCTAGAGGATATTCGACTGGGAATGGAGGTAAAATACTTTTATGCCTTTGTAAGTTCTTTTAACAATATACTATTGAACAGTTGAATTTAGTGTTAATATTTGTGTAGTACTGTGTTTTGAAAAGAAGCCCATCAGTCTAGAGATTAACTAGATTCATAGCACACAAGGATAAACGAGCCCATATTTCCAAAAAGAACATAGAAAAATAATGTTCTTCTATGGTAGCAAAGTCACTTGGCTATACTTCTCCAACTGATAAACCATGCATGTTAGGTACTGAGCATTGAGAAGGCCACAGTCTAAATATACTAGTACTCAGGTCTTGTGGACTGGCTACTCTGCTGATTCATGCTTGTCTGTTAGAAGTCATATGTAGGAAGTCCCTTCTCCAGTTCCCATTTTCTTAGTTTTTGCATCAGATATTCTGCTGTTACTTCTCCCTCTAAAAAAATGTAAGCATTGCTCAGAGACTGAAAGAAAAGACAGTTGCTGGTTACAACTATAGTAAATTGAGGCCTCTATTTATAGAATACTAATCCATTCTCATATGTAAAAAGTGCATGTGTTAACTTCACAATGACATTTGCTTGTTTGAAGGTTAATCAGCCAAAATTTAACCAACGAAGGATCAGCAGTGCCAAGTTCCTGGGTGAACTGTACAATTACAGAATGGTGGAGTCAGCAGTAATATTTCGAACTCTGTATTCATTTACATCATTTGGTGTGAACTCTGATGGTACTCCGAGCCCACTTGATCCTCCAGAACATCTCTTCAGAATCAGGCTGGTCTGCACCATCCTTGATACTTGTGGGCAGTATTTTGATAGGGGATCTAGCAAACGGAAACTTGATTGCTTTTTGGTCTACTTTCAGGTAGGATTACGTTTACTTCTGTCTTTGATTACCTTTGCTGTTATTACTTATTGTTGTGCATTTCTCCATATAGCAAAAATAATTGTAAATAATAATCATATTCTTAAGTGCCTAAAACAAACTAGTTGGTATAGAATAATAGTTAAAACAGAGACCCTGTCCAAAGCTTTACATTTTAATCTGTTAAATTACACAAGAAGGAAAAGAAGGTAGGGGGAATGATAGACCTCAACAAAATATAAGTCTGGAAAGCAGTAGCCAACATAAAGAGGACTTCAGATTGTAAGGGATTGCTAATCATTCTAGCTATCGGGAGGGAACAAAAAGGGGGAGGGGGATTGCAAATAAGCTAAATAAACTGAATGCCACAGTACAAACAAGCAGGAAAATAACCTAAAAGAGAATAGAACCAGAACCACTTATATTGGAGGAAAGAAGAGAATGTTCAACATTATTGGTGAAGGATCAAGGGAGAGAGAAAGAAAGTCTAGAAAGAATAGGTTGTAAGTGAGTGTAGGGGTTTCAGTTGAATGAAAGGGAAAATGAGTAATGAAGATATTGAGGGGCAAAATACTTTCTAAATGGGGCAGGAGAGAGAGCAGCATTAGACAATATTCTTTGGAAATGAAGAAACAGTCAGATACTCATTTTCCCCTTTCCTCTTTTCTTCTGTTTTGCCTGTTTTCAAGAAGAAACAATAACCTTGGAGAGGATGAGAGAGAAAAAAGATAAAAAGAAAACAAGAGAGAAACTACTGTCCCCAAAATGGGAGTTTTTTAGCCTCAGTGAGAACAACTTTCCAGAAAGGGAGAATCCATACTTTTATTTGCTGCAGCAGAGGTGTCAGGATCTAGTCCCCCCCCAAAAAAACACACACCCTAACACCTGTTTGCTGTAATTGGATGAGACATCCATGATGAGACAGCTGTGAGATGTGTTAGAGAAAAACCAAAACTGAAAAAGGGCTTCTTTATCCAAGACTTATTGTGCAGAAGCTTCTACGAAAGAAGTGGGGAAAGTGAAATTTATGGGCCCTAAGGAGCCCTACATTGGAGCTTACACCACCCCATCTTTAAATTTGTGACATTATGGGCCTCCAAACATCCCTAAATGCCACCAAAATGTAATGCTTTGGTTCCTCTTGCTCCTCATTGCCACTAAAAAAAGAGAGGAAATCAGCTGTATTCCAGCCTGAACTACTTGTAATCGTTTTGGGAGCAGTGGTCTTTTGCCTCTTGGAAGAAGATGCCCCCCCCACCTCTTCACACTATTCTAGGACAGTGAGGATTGAGCAAAGCACCTACAGAAAACAAGCAATAGAATATGAATTATAAGAAAATATTTGGAGAAAAAGAAGTAGCCAAAGAGAGTGGGCCAGATTGTTTGTGTGTGAGGGAAATCTGATTTCTAATAGAGAATATTTGGCACCGGCTGCTGTTGTACTGTTTAGCAAATGAACTGAGTGGAGAAGGCTTAATTAGAATTAAGCCAGATTGAGTGGCAAAAAGAAAAGATGGAAACAAAACAGATGAGCAAGACAATCAAGAATAGCTAAGAAATCAGTATTAAGTTAAGAAACAGCAGTATTTACACATGCTGTAGAAACAGCAGGGAAGAATAATCAAGGGAGCAGATAAGAAATCTGCTTGCAAAGCCTGGAAATCATATAGGGGCTTTAACAGTAGGAATGCTTCCAGACAGATGGCTGGTAGCACCAGTAATTCATTGCTCATCTGTTGTAAACTGCAAAGGGAATTGCAGTTGACATCCCCCACTTGTGTGATATTTTCCATATTTGTAAAATCTTTGACATTAGTAGGGTTATTAGGTAGCTAAACATTTACTATACTGTATATTTTTGCAGTGGGCATTTTTTTAAAAAAATCACAAGTTGATTTTTAATAGATCTTTTAGGTAGCATTAAACAAATTTCCAGCTGTATCTTCTTTAAAAACTGGCAAAATGTCACTTTAATGCAGCGGTTCTCAAATAGTGGGGCGGGACCCCCAGGGGGGGTGCGAGGCTCCATAAAGGGGGGCCCATTACGGCTGGAGAGAGGGAGATTGTCCCAGCACAGACCCAGTAGCTCTATCCTGATTGGCCAAACCCACCCATGTGATCGCGCGGGGGGGGCACGAAATGTTTTCTTCTTTCCTAGGGGGGGCGTGACAAAATAATGGAGAAACACTGCTTTAATGAAAGTGTTAATAGTGCTATATAGCCATAAGGCATTGATTCTTAACCTTTGGCCATCAACTCAGACAGGCCCCAACTGGCATGTCCATTAGCCAGGATTCTAGGAATTAAAGTCCCAAACATCTGCTGAGAGAGAGAGAGAGAGCTATTGCGAAAATACTGTCATGCAATTTTAAAAGTCTCACCAGTTGCCAGTCATGACTGGAAAAATCATTTTAAATATTTTCTTAAAAATTGCATTATAGTGTGTGAGCACTACAGCCCTATATATAATGCTCTAATGCTGTAGAGAAAATGTTGTATTACAATGTTAATACTGTATTTTCCGGCGTGTAAGATGTCTGGGCGTATAAGACAACCCCCAACTTTTCCAGCTAAAATGTAGAGTTTGGGATATACTCACCGTGTAAGACCACCCCTCTTCCAATGCACACCACATAAAAATTAAAAAAACATCAGATTTGATTTCAATATAGTAATTTTAATTCAAATGCTTATGACATGCATGTACTTAGCAGGAAAACTGTCACTTATAAACACAACAAACTACAGCTCCCATGTTCCCTAGCATTTATTTCTGCAGTGTGTTTTGGACTTTACTTTTTAAAAAATAGTCCAGATTTAAATGCTGCTTTAAAAATTATTTCCATCTCCCAGATATGAGATGGTTGGGGGAAAATGAGAAAGCTTTATGGGGAAGGACTGCTAATATACTAGGTGATGCATTCGGGGGTATGTACAATTTGCAGCCAAGTAAGTGACTCTGGGATGTCACACACTCTCAGCTTCAGAAGATGGAAATGGCAACCCCCATTTGAAGAAACATGCCAAGAAAACCCCATGATAAGGTTAAATGTCACCATTTTGACCATTAAAACGTCCTCCATTTTGAGCATGGCTAAGAAGCATGGATTTACATTTATATTAGTGTTTTTGGCTTTCTCTACATTTTTTTCTCGTATGTCCTACATTTTTTGTAGTGACTTGTCCTCGTTTGCATTAAAGACATTTGGTCACACTGTCTGAGTATCGGAGTATGACTCTGGAGACCAGGGTTCGAATCCTGGCTCAGCCATAGAATCCCCCTGGGTGACTCAGGCAAACTCCCCTCTGAAGAAACCTTGTCAAGCAAACACCATGATAGGGCCGCTTTAGGGTTGCCATAAGTCGGAAACAACTCAAAGGCATACAACAACAACAACAGTCTAGGAAGTCACACTCTTTCAGTCTCAGGGGAAAGCAATAACAAGCCCTTTCTGAACAAATAGCAGCAGCAGCGACAAGTAGAACACCACCTCCCCAAATTTCTGACCTAGGGGACCATTAGGCTGCTCCCCATCAGGAAAGTGTATGCA
>CM034708.1:120809161-120834692 GCA_020142125.1 Phrynosoma platyrhinos
CTTCTTTCCCCTCCTCCTCCTCCTCCTTTTGCCCGGCCTTCCTCCTCCTCTTGCCTTCCTTCCATCGTCTTCCTCCTCCTCCTCTACCCATTGTATAAGACGACCCCCCCAACTTTGGAGAAGATTTTCCCGGGGTTACAAAATGGGGCAGGTAACAAAGGCTGTAAAGGGGAAACACCTTCTTCCCTCATTCTCTGGACTTCTCCTCACTACCAAACACCACTTCCCAGGTACTGGAGGAGAAGATTTTAACATTGGATTGAGAAAGAAGGCACTGGGGGGAAATGGGGTGTTTGATGGGGAGAGAAGGTTTTAACATCATATTGGGAAGGGAAAGAAGTGGAGTTTATTTTTTTAAAATACTTTTTATCAAACATACATAAAAATCCACATATGTAACACATGAACATGAAAAGCGATCGCATTGAAATGCCACCAACCTTATAACCAACCACTTATCCAACCCTTCACATTCCCTATCCTTCTCATTCAATCTTCCCTCCTTACATTCAATGAATCCCATCTTCTCCTCATTTACTTCTTGCTTTTTCCATTTCCCCAAACATTCATTCTCTTACTCCCAACACCTTCTCATACCCTCACACACTTCCCACAAGCTTTTTTACTTCCATCTGCCCACCAATCTTCTTCCCTGCCATCTACCCTCCTGCATTCTTCAGAAGGAAGTGGAGTTAAATGGGGTGTTGGTGGGGAGAAAAGGTTTTAACATTGGATGGGGAAGGGAACGAAGTGGAGTTATATGGGGAATTTGGTGGTCAGAGAGATCCGGAGGAGGAGGATGGGGAAAGAATGTTTTAACATTGGATTGAGAAGGGAATCACCTCTTTCACACACATACACACCTGCTTGGCTAGCGCTTTCAGAAATCACTGCTGAGGCACACTGGGTGACATTGGTAGGGTTATTCTTTTAGGATTCTTTCTAAGCAGTATTATTGCATTGATCTGTACATAAGTCAACCCAGGATTTGGGGGTCAATTTTTGGGCATAAATTATTCGACTTATAGTTGAGTACATACAGTATTTCTCCTTTAATTCAGTATTTTTTTAAACGCCAGAAAAGTGCTGCTTTATTCAGTGCTATTGTATTATAAGGTTATAATGCTGAAACATTATTTCATGTAAGTAGTATTTCATCTTTAGTTCAGTTTTTTAAAAAAAACCCAGAAAAGTGCTGCTTTGTTCAGTGCTATTTAAACAGCCAATTAAAAAGAGTAATCACAAAACCATACAGTTGGAAGAGTTATCTAATCTAGTCTCCCTGCCATGCAGCAATCTGCTGCTAAAGCACCTCTAAGAGGTGACCATTTGATCTCTGTTTTGAACACTCCAATGAAGGAGAGTCCTCCATTTTCTGAGATAGACTATTGTACTGTCAAATAGCTAATCAAACAGCACACTCATTGCAGTGTTTTCAGTAGATGTGTGCTGAGCTATTACTGGTTTACCTACCTGATAGGTCACGAACCATATTGAAACCACATCTCTTAAAGACAGAAGAGTTGGGTTAATAGCATCTGTACTTAGAATAATAGAGTTGGAAAAGACCTCAAGGGCCATCAAGTTCACCCCCCTGACATTCAGGAATACATAATCAAAATACCCCCATCAGATGGCCTTTGTTTTAAAACCTCCCAAGAAGGAGACTCCACCACTCTCCGAGGCAGCATATTCCACTATCAAACAGCTCTTACTGTCAGGAAAGAGCTTACTTCTGAAAAAAGCAACATTCTCTATCTTTCTTTTAAAGTTATACTTCTTTGAGCAAGAAAAAGGAAAAACAAGCTCTAGGAAAATATGAAAAGATTACAAATAAACAAAGATATTTTTGGTTTTCCCATAAAATGTGAATGAAAAAGCAAAGGCAATCCTACAGTAAATGTCTTGTCTAGAATCAGCTGCATCAAAACTACAGTAAATTACTCTCAAGTAGATTGGGGGAAAGGGAGGTCATGTTAGTCTGCTATAGCAAAACCCAAAGACTCTGGTGCCACTTTAGAATTTAATCCAGTGTTACGCCCAACTAGAGAAAAATCTGTTGAAATGAATGAGACTTCTTTGCCACTATTTGTTACGTCCCATTGATCTCAGTGGGTGTTTTTTTTTTTTTAGCTGGGACTAAGACAGAGATGGGCAACTGTGGAAGACACATTAGCCCTCCAGATATCTAGGAAGGTCACAACTGCTCCAGCAAAAATCAAAAACAAAAGCCCTCAAACACACTGTGGGACATAGGGGCATGTTATGCGCCTTCCTAGGCCCCGAGAGGGCATTTTGGGACATTTTGAGGCTCTCTGTATATATATATATATATAGAGAGAGAGAGAGAGATTTTTTTTTTTGGTAAAACTTAATTTTGACCCCAGGCAGGGAGGAGGGAAATCCAGCCTAAATCTCCTTGTTAACCCTGAATAGAATAGACCCACTGAATCAGTTAGATTTATGTATGTGTTGACTTATAATTCAACAGTTGATCCAGTGGGTCTGCTCTAGTTTGGATTAGTCAACAGAATGCCAACCTGCTTATGTTAAGCAGTGCAAGAATGACTGTGTTCCCATCTAACTGTTGATGGGTTGATATGACTTTTACAGTAATTATCACTGTCAATGACAGATGTCTTTATCTGAAGAGATGTCATGTAGAAGATCTGTAAGCAAAAGCATATATTTGGAATGAGTTTGTTTTCTGCTGCTCCAGAAACCAGAACATCAACCAGAAGGTTCAAATTACAAGAAAGGAGATTCCACCTAAACTTAGGAAGAACTTTTTTTTTAATATACAAGCTGTTTGACAGTGGAATAGATTGCCTTAGAGAGTGGTTGCCTCTCCAACTTTGGAGGTCTTTAAACATAGGGTGGATGGACGTCTTTCATATGTGGTTTAGTTGTATGTTCCTACATGGAAGGGGATTGGACTAGGTGGCCCTTGTGGTCCCTTCTAACTCTATGATTCTTTACTTTTGTATTGCAATTCTTTCCTATTCCATTCAATATAATTCCCAATCTACTTACCCAAATCATGGTTAGAATAATTTTTCAGCTGAGTCAGGGCTCTATGCACCTAATGAAATGGGGTGCAGTTCCATGAGTCTATGCCAACCAAAATTTGTTACTTGTTAAGATGCCACCAGATATCTTGCATTTTCAAGATAGGAATAATTCAGAATAGCATCCAGCACTACAAACCTTTATGGCAATAAGAGCATGATTTTTTTAAAAAAAATTATATGCTCTTTTTACATGTTGCTTTTGAAGAATCCAGATCTATCTACTATAGATATCCACATTAGCTGATCTCTGAATCTTTTAAAAAACAAAACTGAAAAGCTGATTTTCCACTGAACTCTTGATATACCAGAAGTCTACTTCCCCTATATAATTCATTACAATCTCAGTTTTAGAATCATTTCACAGTATTTTAAAATTAAACATATTTTGCATATTATTTGTTCTGACAGCAAGACTAATAATGGTCAGTATACAGGACATGTATTGTTCAGTTTCTTTATACCAGTAGGTCACCTGTAAAAAGTAACAATGTGCTTGATAGCCACTTTGTTTGGGTTGTTGTGGAGGGTATGTATGTTTAGTAATATAGGGATCTTATTGAATTGCCATGTATTCAAGTTTGCAATTATCTTTGTCTTTCCAGAGGTATGTCTGGTGGAAGAAAAGCCTGGATGTTTGGACAAAAGATCACCCATTCCCTATAGACATTGATTATATGATCAGTGATACATTAGAACTTCTGAGACCAAAGATAAAACTCTGCAGTTCTCTGGAAGAATCTGTTAGGCAGGTACAAGAACTGGAAAGGGAATTCTTAATCAAACTAGGTAAGAATGTTATGTCAAGATTGAAGGGAGCTGAAATTATTCCTGACTGCTTTAGCATTTTCTGGCTTTATATCATTTTCTGTAACCTTAAGTGGTCTTTGGGTAAGTGGGTATTAAGTTAGTTGCAATTCTTGTGAAATTGCTTAAGAGGACCTCGTTATGTACAGTTATTTGATAATATTTTTGATAATCTAGTCTGTAAAACTGTTTTGGATATAAATTAATATCTAAAAGCATCTCCGTTGGTTTACCTGTGTAATTTTTTAGACTACCTATAATTTACTGGAATTTTCTAGAAGGACTCTGTCAGGGATGGGTAACTGCAGGGAGCTGATTTCTATAAAAATGGGCATGTTTGCTGTTTTTGGAGCTGATTCTCACTTGGTAGACATAGAGTAGTGGGGGCTTCATATTTCTAGTTGGCTTTCCCTCCATAGCTGACAGTATTCACTCAGATGTATGAAAAGCTCTTAAGCTCTGTTTAAGACCCCTCACTCCTCCCTTTAAAGGATCTCCTCTTTAATAGGCAATTGAAACAAAATGTATCCTCTTTGGATTTGAGGGCATTATGCTTACCCAAGTGCCCTGCTTTGTTGAGTCAGATGCTTTTTGGCATAATTTCATTTTTTGTACCCTCCAGAGGATAGTTTTTAGGATTCTTCCCTCTCCATTTTTGGAGATGGTTTTGGAATGTATTTAGGTTATCCTCCACTTTGTGAGTGGTAATTTACTGATCTGGGATGATTTTCACACCCCTTCCATAGTATTGTACATTGGAGTAGGAGGTAAAAAGCCCTTGAAGGCTGTATGTAGACTGCAGGCCACATTTTCCCTAAACCAATAATAAACCAGAAAGTGTGAACAGTTAGGCTTAATTAGGCTCCCTGGAATCTGATCCTCTGTTTTGGTTATGTTGTTGGGCATGAGCAGATTTCCTTTTTCCTTGTTCTGGTATCATAAGTGTTTTCTTCTGCCCTGTATTCCAGTTAGTCTTACTGTCTGGTTTAATTTTAATACAATTAATTGGTGGGAGTGCACTTTGCAACTCCCGTTTTTTCCTCCTTAGAAGATATGTATCTGTGCATGGATTAAATCAAAATGCAAAAAAGAAGAGCTGTTGCAGTTGTGTCATAGCAAAATTCATTGTTCTATTGATGGGGCAGGAATCATAGGTCTACACCACTGCTTACCCACTGAAGCCCACATTCCAGCTAGGGCTTCACTTTAAGCTATAGAGGCTCTGGCCCATGTTTTGCCTCTTTATCTTCCCTGTCTAAGTGACAGTAGCAAAGAGAAGGAGCAATAGCCTCCACTTGCTCTTCCTGCTTTTTCTGGACAAAGATGTGGATTAGGTCCAAAGGAGGAAGGCAGGTGAATGGACAGTGGTGACATTGGCGAGGCAGTGTGACTTAAGAAGGGCATCTCACTCTAGAGTCCCACAAAAAATATTGAATCTGGTGCTGTGCAATTATTTCATCTCTTTGTATGTTGCTTATAATATGTATATTGCTGCAGCTTGTAAAGCAACAGAAACAAAATTAGAAATCAGAAATAGGCCAATGGCATATTGCTGTTCCAGAAACAAGATTGGTTAACTTGGAATCCCAAATCTGGCGTGAGATATGGGGATGTTAACCATTCATGGTTATAGATTTTGCAGAAATTGAAATGTGAAGTTGGATCCTTGATTAAAGTTCAAAGGCAAAGTACTATATAATATTAAATGTCTATTTGGCTGCTAGATAATCCTAAAATTCCTTTGACAGGCACTGCACGTTTTAACCAAGCATTTTAACCTTCTTCTTTTAAGGACAACAGTGCTATAAGTCAGGACTTCTGAACTGCCAGGGTCAGAGGGTGGCTTTGGTTCTCTTAGAGGGCCACCCCTGCTGTGCACCCCTTTTTATTTAAAAAAAAAAAAACAACTTTAAAGATATGCACTCAGAATTTCTTTCCCACATCCTGCTGAATATGGGAGTAAATTTAATCATTCCTCACCCCTCTTGTCTTTGACCAAGAAAAGTCAACTTCCACATCGCTTCCCAGTTTCAAAATGGCTCCTTCTGGACCTAAAACAGCCTACTCCCTCACCTCAATTAAATTAAACATTTATTTTTTTAAAAAAGTGGGGCTGGACTTAGGAGGATCAAAAGTGAACTATGGTGCTGTAATATGCCCATCCATGTTATAAAGTGTTTTCATCAAATAACAAAAGTCATTATGATGGAACTCTGATGAAACATATAAGATAGAGTAGATCTCTGTCAAAATAAGTTGTTTGCTTTCAAGTCATTTTCATCTTATAACAACTCTAAAGTGAACCTATCACAGGGTTTTCTTGGCAAGATTTGATCAGATAAGGTTTGCTCTTTGTCCTTCCTGAGAGGCTGAGAGAATGCGAGTTGCTCCAGGTCACCAGTGGGTTTACTGACATTCATCATAGAGATTGCTAATTGAACGGAGAACTGTTGCAAACTTTATTATTTTCTGTGTAAAAAGATCAGAGAATTGATTTTACTGAAATATAATTGCCTCCTCCATGTTCAAATAATTACTCTTTAAAAATTAGTAAATTTCACTGATTTGATATTTTCAGTTTCAAATAGGTTCTCATGTAGTTTCCTATATACTTGAGATTGACCTTTAGCCTGACTCCTGCTTCGGAGTGAGAGAGACTGGAATGATATAAAATAGCATCAGGAACTGCTGCCTGGTTCCATCTGTTAGGTCCAGGGAATGTGGTGGCAGTGAGGGACAGGTCTTTGTGTTTCCCAACTGTATGGGAGGATAGAAAGATGCAACAGTTGATAGCAGGTATTACATCTCCAAATGACCTGCATCTGAGGCAGATTTAGTGACCAATAGAAATATAAATTCCTCAGATTCATTAGTTAGGATTAATTGCTTTGATCTTAAAAATGTTCCAGAATAAATAACATGAAGAAATTCTGTGTCTTGATGTGTTTATGCAAGTGGCTTATCTTTTACTGAATCCTGACCTTGAGAATCTTCTGGTCTCACTCTTTACATACCTCTCAGAAATCCCATTGATTTCACTGGGACTTATTCCCAAGTAAGTGTGCATTGGATTACACTCTTAGTTCAAATATTCCTTAATATAATCATTGACCATTCTTCCTTGTTTCATTTTTTAGGCCTTGTGAATGACAAGGACTCTAAAGATTCAATGACAGAAGGAGAGAATCTAGAGGAGGAAGAAGAGGAAGAGGAAGGTGGAGTTGACATAGAAGAACAATCAGGAAATGAAAGTGAAATAAATGACCCAGAGGAAGAGGTGATCCTTTTTCTCACCAGTAATTCTTTAGCTGCAGTTTGAGCAGGTGGAATGGTTAGCTTTGAAATTCTTGGCTCCTGCCAGTATGTATATTAAAGGTAAAAGTATTCCCCATTGACAAGGTTGTCAAGTGGTGTCCGACCATAAGGGACAATGATAATCTTCGTTACTAAGCCGAAGAGCCAGTATTGTCATGGACTACTCTGTGATCATGTGGTCAGCATGATTGCACAGAAAGTTGTTTATCTTCCCACCGAAGTGGTACATGTTTATCTACTTACATTTGCATGCTTTTAAATTGCTAGGTTAGCAGAAGCTGAGACTAATGACAGGAGCTCACCCCATCATGCAGCACCCGGGATTTGCAATCAACAGAGTCAGCATCTTAACCAAATACTTCTAAATTGATTATCTATCCTGGATTCTTTGGGTTCATAAAGTACAATTGGTCCTCCACATCTGTGGCTTTGAGTTCTGCAGATTTGATTATTCATGAATTTAATTGATATATTCTTTAGGAATGTCTAGATCCCTCAGCATGACTCTGCTGGGAGTTGACCATAGAAACAACTTCTCTAGATATTTGTAAGGCCTCCAGTGCAATTCTGTGGTAAACTTCCAACTGATATCGACCATAGAGTTGTGCTGGAGGAGTTAGATTCCTAGAGAGGTGGTCTCAGGTAAAAAGTAGTGGTTTTTTTAAAATTTGCAGTTTTTCTACTTTCATTGGGGTCCTATGCCTCTAACCCCAGTAAATGTGGCCACTGTAGTTTGATTTCAAGAGAATCTTCTGTGTTACCTGAGCTTAGCAATTAAATAGGTAGATAAATGTTTAATTATGTTTTGCTAGGGAATTTTCATCTGATACAATTGAATAGTGAGGACTAAACAATTGAATAGCGAGGACTAAAATTGATGGGGAGTACGGTTGGCTGTCCATATTGATGGGTTCTGCATCCACAGATTCAACCATCTCTGGCTTGAAAATATTTTAAATATCCAAAATCAAGCTTTAATTTTGCTATTTTATATAAGGGATATAGTTTTACTATCTTTTTGTATTTAATGGGATGAGCATCCACTGATTTTGTTATCCACAGGGGGTGCTCTAACCAAGCCGCAGCAAAGAACAAGTGCTCACTGTATTGCATATATTTAAAGATAAGATGATGGTGGAGTAAAAGGACAATTAGAAATGTAACACCAATATAATAAATTACAAAAACAAGCTATACAGATATTTAAAACCCAATATAACATTGTTATCTGTGCAAACGTAAAGTAGATGAGAGCTTTGAAAACAGCAGTTTGCATCAGTTGTGTTTAAACATGCCTTATGATTGTACATTAAAGCTCTTAACTTTTCAGGAGGGTTCTGACAATGATGATGAAGAGGGAGAAGAAGAGGAAGAAGAAAATACAGATTATCTCACAGACTCTAATAAGGAGAATGAAACTGATGAAGAGAATACCGTATGTATTGGTGATTGTAAGATAACAAGTTAGTAATCTAGGTGCTGTGCACGCACCAAATAGATGTTTGGCATTAATGAGTTTGCTTTGGCTTGGCAATTCATGTAACTATCATATTACAAAGCTGTGACCCAGGACAGAATTCTAGTGTGGTTACAGGACATTTCCCCATAGAGAGAAGGGCATGGAATCCACCATACTAGGACTTTAAGTAAGAGCTAGCAGGAGCTTGATGGGAATACAAGAGTTGTAAACCAGTCTCATACTTTTGTAAGGATTTCTATACTACCATAGAAGGAGAACACACATACGAGGTTCTTAGTTTTATCCAGGTGCAGTGAGCCACAGAGGTTGGTCTCTCCCCTAATACTTTACCTTAATTAGAATGAATTGTGCATTATAAATAGTTGACTGAACTCAGTAGCTAATCACATAAATACTGATTGTTGGTTCAAAGCCTGTGCTTACTGAAACATAACAAAGCCTACAGTAGGTGTTTGGGTAGCAAGTGAATACTAGCAAATAATACCTGGTGGAATTGGCCTCACTGCCCCCAGATGAAATGAGCTATAGCCAGCTTTAGTATAGAAATGATAAGCTGTGCACAGGATGTGAAGTTGAGATGTTTTGACAACTGATAAAAGATAAAGGTAATTCATTTGTAGTTCAGAAGGGTGGACTCCAGAAGAAAACGGGGAAGCTTGCAGGTGTGTTGTGTCAGAAGGATGGTTTATATGTCAGTGACACTGAGTAAAGGCCATTCCTAGTTTGCCAGTGTTCTTCATGCATCATGATACTAATTCTGTATCAGCATTGAATGGTATCATCCCTTTAACTGAGAACTGTTACATTCTGTGTTGTGCTACTCTGTAGCTTTCTGTGTCCTTCATCTGTACATATTTTGTGTTAAATGTAGCTGTCTCTCAGCAAATGAAACCTGCAAGTTACTAATAAGTTCTGAAGTTCTGATTGTCAGGTACTGTGACAATCAGAGAAATATTGCTAAATTAAGTGGGAACTACATACTTTTGAAGATAATTTTATTATAAGACAAGGGCAAACATGTGGCCATATGGATTATAAAAGAATTGTTAATAGATTTTGGAAATCCAGACAAGTGTTATTTTTCATTTTCTGTCTCAGTTGTATTCCATGTGTAATTCCTTCTTCAGCATGGTCTGTGATTCTTGAATTCACATTTGGCCTCTAAATGGAAGAATTGTTGATGTTCCTATGTCACATGAGTCCCTAGCCACACTTGCGGAGGGATTGTACTTTTTTATAACAAATACAACACCTCCCTGTCCATGTGCCCTGATGATTTTTGAGATACTGTTTTTGTATTTCCTGTCACTTGGAAAACACAGCACTGGGGGGGGGGGGGGAGTGCAAACACAAAATTAAAAGAAGGATGAGTAGGATTTTAAAAAACACAGACATCCCCTAGAAAAGAGACACTGATGTATATAGCCCACAGATGGCAGCTCCCCTTGAGATAAGTTGAAAGGTGCCATAACAGCATGGCAAAGAATTCAAGCTAAAACTAGGAAGTCTAGTGTTATTCAGCAAGATGCCATGCTAACAAGGTTAACAATTTGGGCTACATATAGGAAAACTACAGGAAAAGAGGTCATGCAGCAAGGCATTGTGCAGACATGTTGAAATACAGTCCTTCCCCTGTCCCCGCTACAAATCCAGTGAGAAGACTTGGCCAATACCTGTGTATGTCCTGTAAAGTTATACACAGAATGTTATGGAAGAGAGAATCCTAACTCTGCCAGTTGGTGACAGAAATCAAAATGGGAAAAAAGATGAATGGATAGGGAGGAAGGAGCTGCCTACAATTATACAGTCATTACATTTTTCACCAGATCTGAAACAAAGGTTCTTGGATTAATTCTGGAATGAAATTACCTTGGTAAAAGCAAGAAAAGCCTTGGAAAACAACAGCACACCATGTGTCAAAATAAATGGCACAGTCACATAACCACCAGTATAACAGCTGGCTGGATTTTCCTTCTAGTTAACTTTTTCATTGAAAAAAAAATTCTACAACATTGTTTATTCTTATTAGTAGTGACTATACTAAATATCAGGTCCAACTGTTACATCCTAATGAGATCCATATTAACCACTGTAGCCTTATTATCCCATCAGAATCAATTTGTGTTTATTCTGCAACACAAATAAAGTTCCTGCTATTGTTGAGAAAAGACGTAGTTGGTTTTGACCTATCCTGATTATTTAAACTGACAAATGTTTCATTTTTAAAATGTACCATTGCTCTTGTTATAGAATCATAGAGTTGGAAGAGACCACAAGGGCCATCCAGGCCAACCCCCTGCCATGCAGGAATATACAATCAAAGTACCCCCAACAGATGGTCATCCAGTCTCTGTTTAAATACCTCCAAAGAAGGAGACTTCATCACTCTCCAAGGGAGTGTGTTCCACTGTCAAACAGCTCTTACTGTCAGGAAGTTTCTCCTAATGTTTAGGTGGAAACTCTTTTCCTATAGCTTGCATCCTTTGTTCAGTGTCCTAGTCTCTGGAGCTGCAGAAAAAAGCTTGCTCCATCCTCAATGTGCCACCCATTCAAATACTTAAACAGGGCTATCATATCACCTCTTAACTGTCTCAAGAAATAATTTTCATACATTTTTAAAATGTGATGTGATAGAGGAGATTACTACTTAAAGAAACACAGTTACCCAACCACAAATACCTCGTGTAACCCTTTGAGTACTGAACAACAGTTGCAATATACAGAAAGTTAATATAATCTCAATGCTTTACAAGACTGAATTCTAAAATCACTAGATTTACTATCTCCTAATTCTTAAAAACAAAACAATATTTACTGCAGATAACAAAAGACACCAGGATGAAAGAAACCAATGCTTATGAGCTTCAGAAATTATAGCACTACTCACAGATATGTGTATTGTTAGTCAAACATCAGTTTCATGAAGCACAAACCTGTAAGGTTCTAAATGTAACAGATTCAAACAGTATCATATACATACATTATGATCTCTTGTCTGGATAATTACATCAAATGTGGCCAACTGATTTGTTTTTAGGGATTATTATATTCTGTGCAGTCATCTTGGGATAGCTTTATTTTGTTCACAGGTGGACTGCTTACATATAATGTAATCAGCAACATATAGTGGTATGAACACATAGTTTATTGCAGTTGCACACCAATAGCATGCTGCTGTAAAGACATCTATGTTATGACATACATGCTGTTGGGCACATGGATAAAATATTATATAAACACCAAAGTATTAAGATATGGACTTTTTACATTTTTGTCATTTGAAAACATTTTATTCTTTTTTTCAGGAAGTAATGATTAAAGGAGGTGGACTGAAGCGTGTTCCATGTGCTGAAGATGAGGATTTTATTCAGGCACTGGACAAAATGATGCTGGAAAATTTACAGGTAATAGATTATTTGTAGTAACATGAGTTGTTCACATTATCAGTGTGTTGCCTTGAGAACTCGGTGTTCTGTTTGAATAATATACTCAGCTTCAATAATACACTTCCATAGGCATTTAACTGTCTTGGATCTTACTTTTAGTAATACCTTTTTAAAAATTCAACTTGGCTCTGTCCAGTTTTCCAAGCACTCAGTTTTCAAAGCATCATCCTAAGAAGCTAAGAAAAGAGGTTCCTGTTTTATTATTTGCACAGTATACTTAAATAAAATATAATCAGTAGTAATAATAAAATTAAACAGTAATAGCAGTATAGCAATGACAAGAAAAGGTGCAGTCTCACTGGTATCTTAAAAGACCTGGGGAAATTAAAAAGATCTTTGGTACCAATGGACATGAATAGTCACTAGGGCCCGAAACAGATAGGCAGGAAAGAGCAGCTTACAACTGTTTCGGGGGCCGGGCATGCAGATGACATAAGTCCTGAAAGTGGCTGGAAGCTGCACACAGAGATCACTGCAACTCAGAAAAGCTGGCACAAAAAAGGAGCGGCAAAAAGCTACTCCTACTGGTGGCTGGGTTGGGAGATGCGGTGGTGGCCTGAATTGGGACCAAGACCGTGTGGTTGCCGCAATCCTGTGTTAACTGGGGTTTGACCAGGGCTGGAGCGGTTGGAGGCTGCTCCAAGTTCCCGGTCTACATGACCCCTAGGATAGCCAGTGGCATTCATAGAAATTGCCACACACTTGGTGGGAGTGCTTTTGGAGCAGGGCTTTCTCCACAGACCTTAATACACAAGCACAATTCAGATACCCTACTCTCAAGTTATATAGGGCTTGTAACACAAGCATTTTAAACTGTACTTGGAAATTTCAGAACTGTACAGTTAGTTTACCAGTATCGGTCTCAGGTATTAGCATGTCTGCTGTGATCTGCACTAACTAAAGTTTTTGAGTAGTCCTTAAAGAGGCAGTCATATGTGTAAGCCATTCCCCTAAGTGTAGAATTACTATGGTGAGAATAAATGGCCAGGCTGTCTCTGTCCAGGAAGAGTTTCAGCTGTTGCACCAGCCTAAATAATTGAAGGTACTGTGTGTGTTGCAGAGGCTACTCTTCATCCTTCTTGTATCTGTTCATTTGACCTACAGCATGAGATACTTCTACTAAGTAGGTACTAGATACTCATCTTTTTCCTAGATCAAAATCTTGGCTGTTCCAAATTATGTCCTGTTTACTATAAACTTTTAATTATGTAACATTAACAAAATAGTTCTAATTATTCTTTCCTAAATCAAAGACACAGAAGTTGAGAGCTCCCTTTGTGATATGCTTCCCAATACTTTGATTTTAATACAATGTTATAGTCCTAACGGCATTACCCACTTCATCAAACCATTAAGTAGTAGTAGCAAATAAATCCTGGCTTGATTACCTGAGATTTTTAAAAAATGAAAATAGTTTGGTTCCTTGGACAAAGACATGCATCCGTAAATCTCATACTAGAGGAAATCTGCTGCAAGTAATCCCTGTAGTTTTGTGAATTGTGTGATGGGTCTTTTCAGAAATAAAAAGTTAGATGCAAAAATGATGCATGCTTCAAAGTTGCACACAGCAAGATCAAGTGTACTATGGGTTGTACTCTTGACACAAGCTTCAACCAATCCCAGCTCCTTGGTAAGTGTACCTGATTGGTACATTTATTTGCAAACATGATTTGGCAGCAGTCACAGTTCTATGTCTACAGACACAGTTATAGCTGCATATTCAAATAATGTAAGCTGTGAAGTTACACTTGCTACATGTAACTTGATTTTGAAAATAGAGCCTTTAGTAAGCTGCTACTATGATAGTTTGGTCTTTGGATTCTTATGTTTATGCCCATATGCTATTTTCAGCAGAGGAGTGGAGAGTCTGTGAAAGTGCATCAGCTAGATGTTGCAATTCCCTTGCATCTCAAGAGCCAGCTCAAGAAAGGTCCACCGTTGGGTGGTGGAGAAGGAGAATCTGAGTCTGGAGACACAATGCCTTTTGTCATGTTAACCCGAAAAGGCAACAAGCAACAGGTGAGGATTACCTCCATCTGAATTATTGTTTCTTTCTTAACTAATACCCCAGTCTTCATTTTCTTTGTCCTGTGTATTTTCTAGCTGTCATTCTCTTAGAGAAATGGGACTCAAATGTGCAACCACTAAAAAGATATCTGAGTAAGAGGTTCTAGGGATCAAAAGTATTTTTAAGTCACTACTGAGAGGAAATATTACAAGGATTGTGCCAGATTGTTCATGCTAGAATGAATTATAAACCTCTTGTTTATTTGGTTACCTGTCAGAAAACTTCTTTAAATTGCCAATTTAAGAGTATCGCTTGTCCTGTTCAGCTATGTGTTAGACTAGCCTGTCAGCTGATACAGGGAAATTTAGAATTTCACCTTCACCATGATCTTCCTAGTTGTCTTTAAGCAAGTTGCTGTCTCACCTCTGTGTGTGAAATACAAATAAAATTACACTGATCTATTTTACATGGCAGCTGTAGGGATTATAACAAGAGAACATATGTGAAGTGCTTTGAACATTCTGAAACTTTATATAAATGCTGAAAATATCTTACAAAAGCAAAATACTGTAGTGACTGGTACATTTTTTCCTACCCAGCATTCACACTTTGTTAAAGAAAGTTCAGATTCATTGAAATCTGAGATTTACTTCCTAAAAATTGTCTTGGAATCTGGGTATGTGCTATGTGCCCTCTTAAGTAGTCTTGTATTAGCAAGATTAATGCAGCCATACCTCAGATTTAAAAAACCTATGATAGCAGAGCATTGTTTTACAAAGTGTTTTTACAGCTCCACCAGCCCCCACTTTTCATCCTCATCTTCGATATAGTTGGAAGGTTTTTTTTAGCATAATTGGCATTGGGAGAATAGTGAATGCAGGCTGGAGAAACATAGACTCAGCTGTAGAAGCTGTAGAAAAGGAGGAAGAAGATAAACTCCCCTCACCAGCTGTCTCCAGCATGCTGAAAAGCATAGATGTAGAAATTTGGTCAAATTGGAACTCATAAGAAAAGAGAAGGCTGATGAAAGAAAAGGGGATTCACAGGTGCATTTTGGAAGAAGTCTTCAAGATTTAGTACCATTGGTGCTAAATCCAAAATGTTTTTGTTTATTTATGGAAGGCTTATCTTATGTTCATATATTGTTGGTTTTGAATAAACTAACTATCTTGCTGAAGTACCTTGAAATTCATCATCATCATCATCATCATCGTTATCGTTATCGTTATTGTTATTGTTATTGTTATTGTTATTGTTATTGTTGAGAATTGTGATTTAGGAATCAGTCTGTATTCTTTTCATATTAGTTCTCCCTCTGGTACCAGATTTTCTGTTAAAGAAGTAATGCCCAGGAACATAGGTAGTGCACTGTATACTGAGTATCTGTCTTCTAAAGAATTTGATCTTACACTGAGCTCTTGCATTCACCTTCACCTAGATATTTCTTCTGGAAATAGCTTCATTCTTAGGCTGGCATGGAGGAGCACTCCACCAGCAATGGGTTCAGTTCCACGTGCCAACCCATGATGCAGGACTTAACTTTCTTTTCGGTTATATTTGTTAGCAGTCTGTCCCTTCCCAGCCAGTTTTTAATTTTCTTGCCTGCCAACTATATGGAAAATCCATTCCCTAACAAGTCAGTGTTTTTTGAAGCAAATTAGAGAAGAGTTAGGTAAAATGTATTTGTTCCTTATTGGGTTCTTAGAGATGTCTTGTGTCCCTTTAGTTTAAGATCCTTAATGTGCCGATGTCCTCCCAACTGGCTGCAAATCATTGGAATCAGCAGCAAGCTGAGCAAGAGGAGAGGATGAGAATGAAAAAATTGACACTGGATATCAATGAACGGCAGGAACAAGAGGATTATCAGGGTATGACAGTCTTTTCAAACACCTTTCTTACTAATAGAATAATGTCAATATTATTCATACTCCCACACTGTAGCACACTTACATTGGCTTTCTACTGCCATTTTGGCTCTGCTTATGTCCTTAGTTTATAGACACATGGGTCACAGCTCTGAATTTCTTCCTAGGCTTAATCTCTCCACAAGAATAATAATTAACTGAATTATTCAAGAAGAGCAACATTAACACAATTAAAAGATGCAGTGATAATGTCTGTGTGATAATCTAAACCATTCTGAAAGTGGTAAATAAAGTGTTGCTTTTCCCAAATAAGTGCTATGGTGTTCTTATTTGTTGGTTTGTTGTAGATCATTTGCCAGAGAGATCTGACTTTTACAGTAAACATTCCCCTGTATTCTTAACTGAGGCTACATCCACACTGCAGAAATAATCAAGTGACACTACTTTAACAGCCTTGGTTCAGTGCTATGTAATTATGGGATTTGTAGTTTGTTGTGACATCAGAGCTCTCTGACAAAGAAGGCTGAATGTCTTATAAAACTACAGTTCCCAGAATTCCATAACACTGAGCCATGGCAGTTAGTGGTGTTAAACTGGATTATTTCTGCAGCACAGCTGCAGCCTGGGAAATGACAGAATTGAATAATATACCATTATAGTTCTTTGACCTTTGAAATTCCTTAGACGTTGTAGTGTAGCTGTGCCCATTTCGTCTTCTAAGTCTGTCAATTCTTTAAAAATTTCAAAATGTTAATATGCAGAGATGATGCAGTCCTTGGCTCAGCGGCCAGCTCCAGCAAATACCAATCGAGAACGGCGGCCTCGTTATCAGCATCCAAAGGGAGCACCTAATGCTGATCTAATCTTTAAAACTGGTGGAAGGTAAATATTCTAGAAAAAGTATAGTAGTTGCATGGTTTTCACTCTTTTAAAACATTTATAATTTGGTACATGGGTGGCCGGAGGAGAGGAAGGGGGCTCAGTTTTTAGTGATCGGAAGACAAGAGGAAATTGTCCCTACTTAAAAAGCTGTGGCATTACTAGCATGGCCTTGAAAACATAATCTAGTGAGACATCTTCTGTGAAAGTGCACTAAAATAAATGAGGCTTGTAGAACAAAAATGTCTGTTCCATGTTTTTAAGAGTTAAAAATGACTTGAGATACCTCCCAAAATGGGGATTTCTTGTGACCTTCTCTTTTCAAAATTAGTTGCAGCAGAGACTTCAGGAATAGCAGCTTGGTAGCCTTTGGGGGAATTACTATCTTGGCATCAAGCACCATCATAGCCCCTCCCTAGTTCTCCAAATTCTTGCTGCTTTGGGGGAGGGGGGTCTCCTTTGGCTCTCTAGTGCTGAAAGCCATTCCCATGCATTACATCTGCATAATAGGATTGCATGGTAAGAGTGAGTAATATTATACACACTTCCTTGCATCTCACTGAATTCAGTTTGACTTCTAACAGACTTTTCTAACTATAGACACCACTAGATCCACATCAAGATACTTCACCACCACTGCTTCCCCCTCTCCTGTCAGTGTTCCTGCCTAAGACTCGCTTCTGAACTTTTGCACTACATCTCAATTCCTTGTAACTTAAACTACCAAGCCCTGGAATACTAAAGTTTTTATTGAAAGAAGAGCCACTGGAAGGAATGGGGGGGGGGGACCCACAGAATTGGTGTTAATCCATTCTGTTCAGTTCATAAGGAGACAGGAGCACTTGCTTCTGAAATTCATTGTCGTTCCTGTTTTTCTAATATGAGCAGGCGTGAGAGAGGGAACAGACAGCGCCGAAGCTGAAATTAGTCACGGAAAACAGAAAGAAAAGTGAGTTTTGGAGCAAAAGGTTCAAGGTATAGAAAAAGAGAGGTTACTCTAGGTCATAACTTGGCAGTGTGTTCAGGGTTACAGACAGAGCTCATACAAGCTTAGACATTTTTAAAAAGTAGTTCACTGACAATTAACCTTTTAAAAAGTATGTATCAACTCCCTCATTTGGGGAACATCATGATTGTCCAGATTTGAGCTCCCAGGTCACATAGCTTGGCTCCAATAATTCTTTGAAAGTAAGATCTATTTGCTGAAAAAATAAAGTTAGAAACAATGGTATTTAAATATTGTTTTGGCTAGGTGAGGATTGCAGTTGATATAATTCTATATAGTTTTATTTTAAAGTGAAAGAGAATGCGTGTGTTGCACATGTTTCTTAAAGGAAGCTGAAAGACTGTTCCAGTTCCTACACATGGACATACAAACATTCCTTCAGCAAAAATGTGGGCTGTAGAGAGGTGTGTGTGTGTGGTGGGAGGAGTATCAGACTGCATACACCTACAGACCACATTCCATTCCTGATTTTTCACTAATCTTGGCTGTGAGTGCTGTGTGCTATAAATAATGTTAGTACAAAAAACAAAGGGCGATACAGGACAGTGAAGCCTCCTGTAGAAAACTTGAAATATTACTAGGCTACCCCTTGGGCTTTCACCAGGTGCTATCTCATACTTTTTCAAGCATATCTGTTTACCAGCAGGACTAGAAACTTGTTTTAAAAATGGAGCAAAGATTCAGAATAAACTGTATTTTACACCAGATACAGTTCGCCCTCCGTATCCACGGATTCTTTATCCACAGATTCAAGTATCCACAGCTTGCAAATATTCAAAAAAAGTATAAATGCCAAATAGATTTTTCTGTTTTATAGAAGGGACACCTTTTTACTATACCATTGTATTTAATGGGACTTGAACATCCCCTGATTTTGGTATCCATGGAGGGTGGGACCCTGGAACCAAACCCCAATAGATACCATGAGCCCATTGTACCATAATCTGAACTTCTGTGTTCATGCAGACTTGTAAGATATATTTGATTATTGTTGAAGGATAGAATTAGCTCTCATGTATGGCTGATTTCTTATTTCTTAGGGAAGAATGAGTAGCCATCTTTAAAATCCCTAGTAAAAATTGACAGACTAATTTGGCTGTGTTTAATACAACCACATGGCTTGATTCTTCATTGTTAAAGAATGATACAGGCATGTGCTAGGAAACTATTGTTCATTCTTACAGCTGTTAATAATAATAATAATAATAATTTATTTATTTATTTATTTATTTATTTATATCCCGCCCCTTTGAGAGCAATCGGAGCGGCTAACAGCAATAAAATATTACATAATACAAAGAAATCAAATACCCTCCTCCCCCCCTTAAAACATTATTAAATCAATCCAAGTAAAAACTACAACATACAACACAACAGTAATTTAAAAACCATTCCCAGCAAGTGATGGCAGTATTCAATTAACAAATAAGGACCTAGAACCATCTTAAGTGAGGGGTTCCTGAGGCCAGGGTTACCTATCCCGGAAAGGCCTGTTGGAAGAGGTCTGTCTTGACATCCTTTTTAAAGCTGTCCAAAGATGTCAATTGATGGATCTCATCTGGCAGGCCATTCCATAGTTCGGGGGCGATAGCCGAAAAAACTCTCTGGGAGGTAGCTGCAAGCCTAGTTTTTTGTGGCTGCAGCAAATTCCTCTCAGTGTGCGGGGAGGATTATAAGAGAGAAGGCAGTTCCTGAGATAGTTTGGACCCAAGCCATTTAGGGTTTTAAAGGTGATAACCAACACCTTGTACTGGTCCTGGAAACTTATAGGCAGCCAGTGGAGGGACATCAAAACCGGGGTAATATGGTCCCTCCTGGACGTTCCAGACACTAATCTGGCTGTCATATTTTGTACCAACTGTAGTTTCCGAACCAAGCACAAGGGTAGCCCCATTTGTCATCAGGAGCGACGAGTCAAGGAGCACCCCCAGACTGCGAACACAGTCGCTGGAGGAGAGTGTGAACCCGTCCAGGACTGGAGGTTGCAACCCAATTCTTGGTTTCGGGGCTGCTGCCGTGAGCACCTCCGTCTTGTCTGGATTCAGCTTCAATCTGTTTTTCCTCATCCAGCCCATTACTGCCCAAAGACATTCATTGAGAGAAGAGACGCCATTGGAATTCAAGGCAGACGAACGAGACATGGAGAAATAGATCTGGGTATCATCAGCATACTGATAACACCCAGCTCCATAACTCCGTATAATCTCACCCAGCGGCTTCATATAGATGTCTTCAGAATAGATGTCTGTTAGTCTTCAGAACTCAGAATTGTTCCCTATGCTTTCAACAGCTACCTGAAGCCACTGTGGGAAGTCATTCAGAGTTCTGAGGTTTGAAGCCAAATTGGGATTGGGATTACAAAATGTTTTAAACTGGATTACAGTTCCTTCAAAAAGCCACATTTGTAGTTTGAGGTTTCTTAGGCTCAGCATTGCTTCTGGAAGGCAAGGTGGCTGCTGTTGCCAAGATAACCTTTGCCCAGCTTTGACTAGTATGTGAGTTGCACTCCTTCCTGAAGAAGATGGTTTTAGTCACAGTGATTATATCTCACTTGGAATATTATAATGCACTCTGTATGGCGCTTTCTCTGAAAAGTGTTTGGAAGGTTCAGCTAGTGCAAAATGCAGCTACAATCTGACATACTCTGAATGAACTGAACTGGTTTCCAGTTTGTTTCTAACGTTACTGGTTTCAACCAACAAAGTCCTATAAAGCTTGGGTCAGACATCTGAAAAAGTGTGTTCAGCATTTGAGATCCTCAGCAGAGACTCCTGTGCATGTCCCACTACTCTTTAGGTTAGGTTGCTTTGTACAACAGGATAGGACTATTTCTGTAGCAGCACTTCAGTTATATAAAGAACTCCTTCCCTAGGGAAATCAGTCTGGCTTTACCCTTGTATAGCTTCTATAAGATGACCAAAGGAGAATTTATATGGCTTTTGGTTTTTAGAACTTTTTTAAATTTTGACTTTTAGAATGATTTTAAATCTATTTTTAAAGAATTTTTAAAAATCTATTTCATTTTATATTAATTTGGGAACCCTAGTGAGTGACAAAACTGTTAACAAATACATATAATAAAATAAATTGTTAATATGTTTCTTCTTTTTATTTTTTGCTAGGAGACGTTGATCCAGCAGCAAGCGTCATTTCATTAGGTCCTGTATCTCCAATGTTGTGGATTAGTGGAGTCCTCCAGCAATTAAAAGAGAGCAGCGGACACATCTGAGCATGTCAGTCTAGAGAGTTCAGAATCGAAAACCTGGGACAGGCTGGGGCCATAGAGCAGATACACCAGCCTCCACTAAAAACAGAAACAGCGGAAGCTTCCAGTCATGGCCTACCAAACAAACAAAATGCATCTTGTTATGGAACCATGTGAGGGTTAATCTTCTCATGAGAATGGAAGTAAATAAATGAGATGGTTAACTTTACCAGTGAGCAGTTCAGTTACAACAAAGAGCAACTTAAGTAAGATGGATTATGCTGGAACAGAGATGGTTTTGATGGCTAAGTATGGGAGAAATCAAACCTAATATGAGTGGCATTTTCTCTGAATTGAGCATGGCATGTCAGGAGAGTATTCATTTGGGGGACTGCAGGTCTGCGTTAGAGCAGTGGATAGGATAAGAGGTAACTATCGTATAGCAAACTCCAACACAGAGAATGAGCAACACAGCAAATGATATACCAAAATACAAGATATTCCACAATATCGAGGGAAAAAGGCTTTTGTTCTAAGGGGAAACTCCTGCTTTCCAAGGTATGGGGAGCTGGGAGCTGGTGAAGCAGAACCAGATCCAAGGAGGTAGAATGATCTATTGATGGTCAGAGCAGATGAGAAGGTAGAGAGCGTTGACCCAAAGTTGCTTAGAACAGCCTGACACCAGCCTAAGAATGGGGATCTAGAGACGCTCGTTAAAAGCATCATTGAAAACCAAAATGTGCCAGTCAGCATGACAGACAGATGCCAAGAAGTGGAGCTGAATGTTCTGTTGACTTTCATGGGTTGATAAGCTTCTGTGTCTACATATTTAAAAAAAGAGGAAAAAAATTAGTTGGCAATGAGTAGAATTTTTATTTTTCTAAATGGAAATAAGGTTTCTTGGTCAGTTTCTGACAATCTTGTTTGTTAGTATAGTTGTGGGGGATAATTTTTTGTTTTGTTTTGCTTTCACCTAGGTGTAGTACATTCAGTTAAAAAGCACATCTGTATGCTACTATTTTTTCCTATTTTAAAATTCTTTTTACCACTATTGAGTTCTGCATGTAGAATTTTTAACGAGATGTGTACAACTTGTAACATTTCACACTTGCATACAAATAACACACAGTCAGTCAGAAATGCCGCCCGATCTTCACCAGCTTCAGAACTCTGATCTTTGCCAATGCTGCAATAAAGTGTTGTAATTTAGAATTGCATTTTTTTGTCTCTCTGTGTCCCACTGTATTAGCAGAGTTTCGTTATAAGCTTTATCATAAATGTTTTTAAAGGAAATTTATGCACATCCCCTTCAAAAGGATTGAGTGGGCTGTTCAGAAGTGGGTACGTCCCTACTTGGGGAAGTATGGAAGGAGTGCCAAGGTTATCATTTAGGATACAGAAGTGACTGTAGTGCAGATGGGAGGTTTGTGTGGCCTTTCCCAAGGCCCCAGGACTCCAGTACTTTGTACTAAACATACACACAAAAAGGTTTTCTTCTTGACTGGTACAGGAGCACAATTTTGCAATAAAACAGGGAACAGTATTGCCCAATCCTGCTCCCTGTAAAACAAACCAGAAGTGGATTCACAGCCACAGCTGCTTTTCATTTTTCATCATTTTTGCTCATTTTCAGGGCTGGTCCAGCCTACATATGGGTCCTGGGGTAGAAAATTGGCCCCTGGACCCATAGAAGTTGGCCACTGCAGTGAAAATGACACATTGCTGTGTCAACAAGCCATTAGACATATCACCCCTTATTTCATAAGAAATATCTGTGTCCTTTGCTGACTTGAGAGTGAAAAGGGATATTGAACACTGATGAAGAACCATCTTGGTGTAGAATATAGTGGACTATTCTATCTTGGAAACTATTGGGCAGTTTTGCAATGAATTCTTGCCCCTAACTGTCATTTTGCACTATGCTTTGATCCTCTATGTTAGGACTGTAGATTTGCAGATGTGTGAGCATGCATGTATGGTGCAGTGTTATCTCATAGATTGGATTTTGACAGTTTCCATGAAAGTGACTCTGCAATATATGTCTACACTATTCAGGGGCTCTTCCTGACAGTGATGTGTGGAGTGCTGCTTTTGTAGCTGAACATACTTGGATTACATGCAAGCTTAGAAACTTCTTTGACTAAATTAATTTGGCCAGTACGCAGCTGAACAATCATTTCTGTCTGACAGTAAGTTTACTATGACAAGTATAGAACTTGGCAGCTCTGGAAAATAAGTACTAGTACTAGGTAGTAGTAAGCTCAACTGTAGTTATAATAACAGCAATAGCAATAGCACTTACATTTCTATACTGCTTTATAGTGCTAAGCACTCTAGAGGTTACAGACTGTGAGCCAGTTGCCCCCAACAAGCTGGCTACTCATTTTACCGACCCACAAAAAGATGGAAGGCTGAGTCAATCTGGAATCCTGCAGGATGTAATTCACAATGTGTTGTCTGTACTGGCATTTAGCCACTTTGCCACCAGGGCTCCTATAACAACAACTGTAAGTCCACTGATGATAGGTGCTTTGGGACTGATTCCAAATAGACTGAGAAAACATCTGAATGAAGTTGGCATACATAGGATTGCAATAGCACAATTACCAAAAAATGGCTTTACTTGGAACATGCCACATTATTTACTGTAGTATGCCTTCTAGTTGTCTCTGACTTCTGGTGACCCTAAACAAACCTGTTGGGGGTTTCTTGGCAAGATTTGTTCAGAAGGGGATTGCCATTCCCTTCCTCTGAGGCTGAGAACATGTGACTTGTCCAAGGTCACCCAGTGGGTTTCATGGCCAAACTATGAATAAAATCCTGTTCTCCAGAGTTGTAGTCCAAGACCCAAACTGCCATGCCATGTCGGCTCTCCACTGACTACTAGATTCTCAGATATAATCCAAATCATTGATGGTCCAAAATTACATTGAGTAACATAGTGTGTAACCAGGAGGTGGTGGTGGTTGTTGGCTGCCCTCAAGTCAGTTCTGACTCATGGTGACCCTGTGGATGAGACATCTCCAAGAATCCCTATCTTCCATTGCCTTGCCCAGATCCTGCAAGCCCTTCCCCATAACCCCCCTGATTGTGTCTTTTCATTTGGTTTTTGGTTTTCTCTCTTTCTTCTACCTTTCCTAGCATTATTGATTTTTTCTAGTGACTGGTGCCTTCTCATTATGTGGCCAAAGTATGATAGTCTTAACTTGATCATCTTTGCTTCCAAAGAGAGCCCAAGTCTGATCCTTCTTTGTCTTCTTGGCTGTCCATGGTATCTTCAGCACCACATTTCAAATGAGTTGATCTTCTTTCTGTCTGCTTCCTTCACTGTTCAGCTTTCACATCTACATGGTAATTGGGAATACAGTGGCCTGATTGATTCTGACTTTAGTGCTCAGTTGTATGTCTTTTTGAGACCTAGCAGTATCAAATGGTCCCCCAAGGTAGAAAGTAATTTAAAAACCATTCTAAATTCTGAAAAATGTCTTTCTTTACATAGTTTGATATTGAAAATGGAATCTCCAAATTATATATTTGAACCTTTTTAGCAGTTAAGATCAACTATTACAAATCTGTTAACCCGATCAACATGTTCCAAGATTCCTAATCAGACTAAAAAATCAAAAGCCTGGTTCGATCAAGATTGCATCAATATGAAGCGGATCTTGGTTGAAAAATATAAAATATATAGACAAGAAAACCTACAAAAAAAATAAAAAAAACCACAAAAAACGTTCAGCTATTGATCATGCCTTAGTACTCAAACACCTATCTGAAAAATATGTTGGGTCAGCTAAGGGAACATTGTTTACGGCCTTTGTCGACTTTAAATCTGCGTTCGATCTTATATCAAGAGATAGATTGTGGAAAAAACTTGAGATCACCAATACTGATAAACGATTGTTAATATTAATTTGTAAACTGCACGAGAATTCCCAAGTGGTAATACGATGTAATAGTCAGGGTAATACAACAAGACCTATTTTCACACCAAATGGAGTTAGATAAGGTTGCATTCTAGCACCCACCCTTTTCAATATCTATATTAACTCCATGATATTAACCTTATCAGAAGTACATGTGCATCCCCCGACTTTGTCAAACAAACCATTATCAATACTTGTCTATGCAGTTGATGTTGTCTTAATGTCCATCACAAAAATAGGTTTAAATAGACTTTTGAGAGCCTTAACAACTTATTGTACAAAAGATGCATTAAAAATCAACTATAATAAAACTAAAGTAATGTTTTTTTCTTGAAACCGCCTACGATACAATTGGACCCTTGATGGCAATTTTATACAACAGGTGTCCTCCTATAAATACTTGGGAATTATATTTCATGATAAGGGAACTACAAATTTACATCGGAAAAATGCTGTAATAAGCATTCAAACAAGTATCAAAGCCTTATGCACTTTCTACTATAATAAGGGAGGTCAATACACTCCT
>CM034708.1:120858076-120870918 GCA_020142125.1 Phrynosoma platyrhinos
CTTTATTATCTCTTTAACAATGAAACTGACCCACGTGTGATAATGTCCAAAGTAACACTGAGTTTAATTTACTGTGACCTTGGACAACCAATTCTCTCTGCCTTGGTTTTAAAATAGTTGCCTCAGATGTGTTTCTAGATCTTAATTAAATATTGCAGTCATTTGAGATGCTCCATCGAAGGAAGAAAATTATTATTAATTTCTTTCTGAACACCTTTCTATATGTATGGCTAGCAATAGGGATTTTAAAAATGACCCACTAGTAGATGTGTTGCTTCTTGGCATCTGACCAGGTCTTTATGACCTTCTATTGATCTGGGACATTTTTAGAAAGAAATGAAGTAGGTATATATAGAATAAGATGGCAAGCAAGCCAATGTTTACAAAAGTCAATGGGAACCTTTCAATGGGGCCTTATATCTAGCACATGCTACACTCAGCTGTTTTTCAAATTACACAAGTGTCATACAGGATAGCCTTAGAGGTGAGTAGCCTGGATGCCAAGTTGAGTTCAGTGGCTCAGTGTAAAGTCTTTAGTTGGTCTGGGGATGGGTGGTGGCAGTGAATGTCTTTGACCTTCCTCCCCAAAATTCAGTAGAATTTGTTCAGTAGAATTTGAGGCAATATCATCAACTATTGTAACCATTACAAATACATTCCCCGTGGTGGATGAGAATGATAAGAGCTGTAGTTCAGCACATCTAGAAGGTGTTGGGTTGGGGAATCTTTTAAAACATGATGATGATGATGATGATTGGCAGTGAAGGAGGGATGGTGAGCACCAGATCATCTTCTTGCCCAGGATACTTTATCCTACAGACAGCTCTAAGCACAATGCTTGTCATTATGATGGGTGGCATAATGTTTATGTGTGGAAGTAGGGCCTGGGCCAACTTTGTGAAGAAAGGCAAACTCCCAAATGGAAATAGAATTCAACATCAGAATCATGCTGGTGGTGACATACAGCTCCCAACTGAGACCACTCAGGTGGATCATCAATGAACTACAACCCATTCTGGACAATAATGCTTCTCTCTTAATGACTCGTGGTGGCAGACCCTTACTTGCTTACAGACAGCTTCCAAACTTCAAACAGGATGACACATAGCACAGATGTGGACTGGTACAAAGCCTTGCCACAAACCCAGATGCCAACTCTGCCCACACATCTATTTAGAAAATATCATCACAGGCCCTAATGACATCACCCACAATATTAGAGGGACTTTCATGTGCTCATCTTCAGCACTACATTGGGCAAACAGGCTCTCCTTGCCTGGATGGTGATCCTCTGAAAGAACAGCTTCTTCAACAGTGGAGGCCTTCCACATAACTGCAACAATGGTACTAATGTTCTCAATCATCTGAAGAGTTTCTTTTTCAAGGAGCTGAGGTTCACATGAGGAAAGTATGAGAAATGTGCAAGGAGGGGCTGGGACATTAGCCCACCACCCCTCTTGTGTTTATCCTACCCACTGCTTGAATACATGAACAAGGGAGGTTTTGGGGCTGATATGGTGGTGTATGGTTAAGCCCTTTCGGGTGATTCTGGATGTGGTGGGTGCCAGTTTGGGACATTTAAGCTGATGCAAATTGCTTCCCAGGAACAGGAGAATTAGATGAGTATCCATGTGGGTCTATTGTCCATTTCCAGTGATCTGAGAGACATTAAATATTGTCACCCTGTCACAGACAGAATGGAGAAGATTGGGATTCCATCACTTCCCATCACATCCAGCAACCAAAAGTGGAAAAGCACAGCACATTCAACTTTCTTAAACTAACATCACTAATGTTGAAAGCTTAATGAAATGTACCAGTGAATGGCTGTGCTCCAGGGAACCCTCAGGTTCTTCAAACTGTTATGCAGGCTTACTCAATAAGATTATTAGAAACACTGAATAAGGTCCTTTGGAATGAAGGTTCTGATCTTCCTAGATATGCCTCAGAGCTAGGGTTGCCAGGTTAGGAGCATCCCAGGTCCTGAGATTTCAGTGTGGAAAGCTAGGATGTTTATAGTGGCGAGGGGAGATATGGGCTAAGTGGACTCTTGAATGGCTACAGCCAGCAACACACAGTAATATATATGTGTGGGTGCACATACACACTTTTCAAGGCACAGTTCTTGCCTTCAGATTCCTCCCCTCACCCCAAAGACGGGAGAAGAGGGTCCAGGCTATAAAATCTGGGAACCCCATTTAAGGCACATATTAATTTCCTAGCCCATGTTCAGGATAAAGTCCAGCAGATCTAAACAGAGAAGAGGATCCAAAGTGTACTGGGGTTCCACGGCAGACAGGCAGGGGTTCTTTAGCATGAATGTTTATATGAAAAAACTCCTATGAATGCAGAAAATCTACAATCCACTGGTCTTAGAACTTCATAAACTGTAAAACTTCTAGCTCTGTATTCTTTGGCGTTTTCAGTCCTAGCATCTATTCTTAATCATACTTTGCAACATGGGACTTTTACTGCTTGCAAAATCTTTAATATTTTTATTGCTTCTGTCAGTCTTTCTTGCTCCATGTCTTTCCCTCTCAGTAATTCACGAATAAATCAAAAAAGAAAAAGAAAATGTAAGCTTAAAACAAGAAATTGTGATGCTGCTGATATGAAACATCTTTCACTGGCACATGATCTAGTTGAAAGCTAATTTAGCAGAGACTCTTTAGTTATTACTGAGTTTCTTCAGAAATGACCCATGCACAGAAATGACCCATGCACATTATAATCAGGAATTAAGCTTATAATGATTGAGATTTTCTGCAATCAATGATTACTGTATTTCACAAAGGCACCTGGAAAAAGGCTGGCATATGATTGTATTTTATAGATGATGTGGTTTTACATGCTCATTTTAGTTACCACTAGGAAAGAAACTATAACTACAGATTGTGACTATCCTACATATCACTTCATGACCATATCTCAATAGTCATAGTTATGCAACCCTTGTATTTATGTGAGGTCTTTTCACATTACACAATTATAGCAGTATGATCCCCCTTTAACTGCCATGACTGCATCCTATGGAAGATTGGCATCTGCAGTTTGGAAAGGCACTAAAGTTCTCTAGCTGAGTCATCTAAATATATCTGCCTAAAATGCAAATTCCAGGATGGAATCATGGCAGTTAAAGTGGAATCATAATCTAGAATTGTGTGATGTGCAAGGCCCCCAAGTCATCTAACAGAATGCTTTAGATATTCCCTAGAATCATATGTAACAATGAAACTGTACTGTAGTCTGGTCCAGATAACTGATACTTGGAATATATTAAATGTGTCCCCTTCCCCCTTCTCCACCTTTGGTGGCTATAAATTGCTATTTACTGAATAGTAACTGAATATGGCATTTATCTGGAAAGCTGGTCATGATAAGGTCATGATAGTTGCCAAATGATGAAGAAAGTTTAATCACACATCCACAAAATATGGGTAAAGAGAACTTGGGAAGACAATAGGAACAACTAACTTTGGAAATGGTGTACAAGGTCTATTTGCAGAAACCTATTTGTATACTGCTTCTCCAAAGCTGAACTTTGTCCTAGAAGAAATTGTTTTGGTTTACAGTGTAATTCAAACAGACTCTTTGCTAAGTGGAGATGTGGAATGGGATTAATTGTTCTTTGAGATTTGCACCTTTCCGACTTTTCCAATGCAGTTTTTCAATTTAAACATATGTACAAATATTTGTAATTCTGGGGAAATAGTGTACAAAATATGTACACATTTTAATTGGCAAGAAAACATGTTTAAGACTAATTGCTGTGATATCACAGAGCGGGGGATTCATTGAGAATTTGCCTCTGTTTACCAAACAGGAAACTAGCTATGTTGGATAGCATCAGGAAATGTATCCAATATTGTGTGAGCTGATGTTGATTTTGCTCTAGAATAAAACAAACTCCTTAAAATTGAATTCACACCAGCTTCTATGCAAAAGGGACCCAAGCCTGCTGTTTTTTTTTTTTTAATCATGAAATTTAGCTGATTTGCCCTGACATTGTATAAAAATCTCCAGAATATTAACTTAAGTCTAAATATCAAGTTTGGTTACAATGATAGAGCATATTATATGCATTCTCTCTCTCTCTCTCTCTCTGACCTTGCATTGTACTGTTTGGATGATGCAGGGCAATACCCTTGGGGCCAGGATCAGGCTGGATCTTGTCCAGTGCATTCAGCCCAAATTGACCCCCAGTTTGCCAAGGAGTTTCCCAGAAACTCTGTGGCAAACTATGGCAGATTAGATGGCCCCATATGCCCCTTACCTTACTTTGCTGATGCCTCTACTGAAAAGACCCCTGTTGCCACATCTGATGAGGAAATAGGGTGTCAAATGCAGCAATGGGGGTCTTTTCAATAGCAGCAATGGGAGAGTAAGGTAAGGAGCATGCAGTGGTACTGTGTCCATGCTGTAGGCATGGGTGGGCATGCAAACACCCATTTATGCATGCCAGTGATTTCCTGCCCATCTGTTAGACCATTTCTCTCTCTCTTTCTTTATATCTCTCTTTATACCAAAACAAATACAACACCCTAGCAAAATAATCAATGATAATTCAACATTCATTGCACACATCTCTGTTGGAGACAGGCTAACTAGAACAGACTGTCAAAAAGAAGGGGAAAAGCTACATTTGAGACCTTTCCTACTCCCAGTCATTAGCAATTTGAACAGTTCAGATTAGTCTGCAGAATGACAACCCTTTCCAGTCTTTCTGGCCAATGGACACTCATCCAGCTAGGTAGCTTTGAAAAGACAGAAGCAGGAATCCACTCAGATGGAAGCCATGTGTCCTTCTCCTACCACCAGGAAGTCAAGCAAAACCATCTGCCCTGGGATAGGCATGGCTGCCTACACCCCCAAGGTATCATGCTGGATATGACAGGTGCACAGCAGGCCTTGTCTACCCCAAAACATGATCTGAGCTACAACTGCCCAAAGCTGCAAAGCATGGCACCACTGGCAAAACAATCATCTCTACAAACCCCAAAAACTGACGGCAGTGGGAAGTTTTTGACTGACTGTTGGTGTGGAGGAGGAAGCCATTTATATGTGCCAGGAGTAGACCAGGCTCCCAAGCCCTGCTACTGCCAGCCAACCAGGCTACCTCTGTTTGGCCGGCCTTCTTGCTCAGTACCAGAGCCCAGGGAAAACATGTGGGTTCTTAGGAAAGAAATAGCCCTGATGCCTGGAATATTCCCCCCCCCTCCATCCTCATTTAGCCTACAGCTATGATCAGCACATTAGCAGTGAGTCAGAGAACATATTTTTCTGCAACAGAAATAACCTACACATTTTCGCCAGTGATTGAATTACAGAGTGCTGGGAGCAGAGAGGCATTAGCACATGTAAAATGATTAGTTAAAGAATGGACTCTAGAGAGCATGCCTGCCCTTTTGTTTCACCTCTATGTACTCACATATTTTTGTTTCCTTCCAGACTGCAGTGGACACTTCCCAATTCTCCCAATAAGTTAGTCCTTTGTCTCCCTTTTAAGTTTATCACACAGTATTCTCGTAACGTACTGGGTACATAATGTGAATGGAACAGAACAAATTTTATCACATGGTATGAGCCTCATCGAGTTCCCTTTCCGTGCTCTGACAGTCCCTAGCCCGTTCCAGCAGGAAAACTGTAAAAATGTGTCCTCAGCCAGCAAGAATGCTTACAGGCCATTCCTAATGATGATGATGTGTGTGATAATCCTACATGGTCTCAATCCATCTTCATGTTCTGATTGGCTAAAACAACCTCCTCCCCTCCCATCCTAGAATGTCCACAAACCCAACTCTTCTTCGGGTGTTGACGCAAGGGGTGTGTGTGCCACAATTAATTTTAAAAATATTTTCTTTTATTTTTATAGATGGAATTGCATCGTGTTTACAAGAAAAAAGAACAACAATGAATGCTCACAACCTAAACCTCTCGGTAGCATTCTTTCCAAGGCAGACAAAGGGGTTTTCACCATACATTATAAATATTTTTTTTACATACAACCTCGCCACCACCGTACACATGCGCCACAGAAGGATGGCTGGGAAACAACCGGTACAACAGTAAATGCAGTATGATAATATGTATTCTCATAACATTATCATTATGTTATTACTTGTCTAATGCAGTAACACCCATTCCCATATTGTTAGGTTTCCAGGACTCGGTGGGAACATTACAGATATTGGTGCAATAAACTTATTTGTTTGGGAAGCGAGTGACCCTGAGGCTTCAGCCTCATAATGGCTTACATCCACATCTGAGAGTCAATTTTTAGGGGTACTCTAACAAAGTTTTCATTAACTTCCTTTGCCTATCTTCTTTCCTATCCCAAGGTGGATTTCCTGAACTAATAGTTTGCCTTCTTATCTTACAAGAACATCCTATTTTCTTCTGTTTCTACCAAAAGCTGTACTGGAATCTACTTGATAGAGATACCAAATCTTCCCTACACAGGTAAATTATTTTACCAGTGATTCAGTTACTATTCTAGGTATATTAGTTTCTGCATATTAAACAAAATCAACAAAGGATCAACAATCATTATCAGGCTAAATACACATGCAGATTGAGATTCCCACCACACATTACATATGTCTGCTCAGGTTGCCTTACACTTCCAATATAAACACTGAGTAAATGAACACATTTTATCCATTCCAGTTGATGCACCTCATATTTCTTGAGTGGCTAGACACAGTATATTTAATCAGCTAACATCCTTCAATACAGTCTTCGTGTGACTGAGATTCCAAAATCCTTTCTCCGGAACTCTTTGTATGTCTGCCTCCAAGTAATAAGACTAGCCATTAACTTATAATTTATATTCTCTTAATATTCTTAATTATGATTATATTTCCGAAATTGGTCAATTACTCCTAACACCCAAGAACCACACAATTGATTATTTATTTGTAATACTCTAATCGAGGGAGGTGTAACATTGCAAGTTAAAAAGTGGCCCTGAAATCTGCACCTCTGTATTTCCCTTGGGGCCCACTTCTACTGTTCTCCAAAAATCTGTCAACTGATGACAGCAAATATTACAATTTTGTTTTACTTCAGTTTTCCTTACACATAATAGATGAGTTCAGAAAATAACTCTGTAAGCTGAGAAATGAACAAGACTTTCAGCTGTGCCATATGATTGGTAAATAAAAAACACAAAAGATTTCCATAACTATAGCTCCAGGACAAACCAGGAAATTAAATCAACTTTGAACAAAATGTGGGAAACTATAGTTAATGAAAGATGCCTTGGTCATCTAAAAGGAGGAATGAAGGGGCAATGCACATAGCTGAAAGGCTCATTCACATCTCTGTTAATTAAGCAACCATACAGTCTTACCAGCCTCTTATTGTAAGGGCAAGCATGAGAACCAGACTTGCTCCCACATCCCGTTATTTGTAAACCACTTACTGAACTGTTCACTGGATTGTGGTTTAAAGCAGGATTGGAGATGGATTTCACTCCCTGAGGTCCAGTTACAGGCTGCCCCCAACTTCCTACTACTAAAATTTGGCAGTGTAGCAGCAAATAAAAATAGGGAGGGGACCCACTTCCTGAGTTCCTGGATGCTGGCTTTCCATCAACAAAAGAAGGCATATGAAGGCCATGCAGCTTGTTTTTATATATAATTGCACTTCTTGGTAGCATAATAACACTCTAAAACAGTGAAAGAGTTTGTCTCCATCTCCAAATTCTAGCAGCAGTGGAGTGGATGCACTTCATACACTCCTTATACCTTTGCAAGATTGGGCAGTTTTATTATCTGTATGTGGTAAGTGCAACAGTCAGCTGAGAGCCAGTAGCTTACCTTGGAGAAAAACTACTAAGGTGGGGTGAGATTTGAACTAGGAAATGTGTTTCTTCTTCGTGGTCTCTGCGAATCACACAAATGGGTTTTGTCTGTGCATGCGCAGCCAGCTCGGAACCTTCTGGAATCACTAGGCAGAAGTTGGATTGCAACTTTTTGGCAGTAGCTCCGCCCTCCTCTATATAGGCTCCGCGTTCCCGCTCGCTTCTCAGTTCCTTTCGTTTGCTGCTTTTGCAGCTTGCAAGGAACCTCGTCACTAGTGCAGTTACTCGTTAACAGCTTTTGACCAAAATCTCTTCGGATTTCTGGATTGGAACTACTGGACTCTGACTTTGGACTGTTCTAACGACTACGACTTTGGATTTCTACAAAATACTCGACGCTTGTTGTTTTTGATCAGACTGCCCAGACCTCATGTTTGCCTCATCCTCCAAACTACAATGCCATGGCCTCTTTCAAGCACTGCGTGTCTTGCAACTCGAAGTTGCTGACCTCTGATCAGCACGACGAGTGCATTTTTTGCTTGGGAGAGTCTCACAACCCTACCTCCTGCAAAATGTGCAGGAAAATGATGCCTCAGGCCTTGAAGAACCGGATGGTGAAACTCAAGGTGGCCCTCTGGGAAAAGGCCTTACAAGCTGACTCCCCAGCTTCTGCTTTGGCTTCTGTAGCCATAAGAAAACCTTCCTCGGACCCCCCTCACCGGGGCAGATCCAGGGAGAGATCTAAGAGGTCCTCTAAGAGGGATAGCGTGAGTCCTAAGGGCTTGGAGAGGGGTGGAAAAAGGTCCTCCAAGCGCAAACATTTGGAGACTATTGATGAGGCCCCCTCGTCCTCCAAGAAGAAAGCCCGCTTGTTGACTCCCTTCCCCGGCTCTCGGCCGATGAGGAGCAACGCGAGACCTCTCGGAGCAAATCACGGTCTGGAGAAACCCGTGCAACTCCAATGGTGTCACGCTCCACTCCTCCAGCTGTAACCATATCCGTCCCAGGCCTGACACTGAATCTGAGCAAGGAGCTCAGCCTTCTCCACGTGTGGTTCCACCACCCGCTATCTCTCCATCCTCGGCCCACAGCATCGGGCTCGATCCGGACCAGACTTCTCTGCTGGCCTCCATTCGGATGAGGCAACAAGGCCCTGCCTTCCCTCCTTTGGATTCGTGGCTCTCCGCTTTTCCTCAGCTGGTGTATAACGAGGCCTCAAACACCTATATGCTTCCAGTTCAGCCGGAACATCTGCTCCTCTTGGGAGATCAGAGACGACACTTTCCTCCCTATCCTGCTACTCAGCAGCCCCTTTCCGTCTCACCCCAGCGTCCTTCCTCCAGTCCTGCTATACAGCAGCCCCATCCAACCTCGATCCCGTTGTCTCATCGCCTTCCACCAGGGCAGTTGCCTGCCTCTCCACGTCGTTTGTTGCAGTCTCCGTCTCCCGGTCCATCTGGGCACCACCTCTCTTGTGACTCCCGTCGTCACTCCTCGCATCGTTCTCACAAAGGCCGTTCTTTTTCGGCCATCTCCTCTCCAGCTAGAAGCCAACATTCAGCTAGAACCCACCGTCAAAGCGGTGAGCTTAAAAACCCTTGTTACCCTTCTTCTCCGGACTCTTCTCCATCATACCGCTCTCTCTCACCGGGCTCTTCGTCTGACTCGAGCAGTGACCTTGACTGGTCTCTGTCACATTCAAAACCACCCTTGAACACCCAATCGTCGTCTCCCTCTGATGATGTTTGAGCTTTCACGGACCAGATTCTTAGAATGGCCCACGCCTTTGACTTTCTGGTCACCGAACCCGATGACAACGAGCCCTCTGACCAGTTGGAGAAGAGAGCTCGAAGTAGACTAATTGAAAGACCGGCCATTCCATACATGCCTTCATTAGCAAAGATCCTGAATAGGTCCTGGGAAGTACCCACCTCCGCCTCTCATATTTCCAAGTGGATGGACAATCTCTACCGCATTGCTGAACCTCACCCGGCTTGGATGTTAACTCATCCTGCCCAGAACTCTGATATTGTTGAGGGAGCCCAACACATCTCCACCTCGAAGTCATCCACCTCCCCGGCTGATAAAGAGGGAAAGAAAAATTGACTTCTTAGCAAAGAGATCCTACTCCTGCTCTGTGCTCGCCCTTAAGGTGGCAAATTATGTTGGCTGTCTTGGTGCATACATGCACCATCTCATGGAAAAGCTCGCACCGATCCTAGACAAGCTTCCTGAAGAACACAAACCTTATGCCATGGCTCTCCAACAGGAGACGCATGCAGTGGGCACTCAACAAATTGTTACAGCCCATAACTTGACTGAATGCTGTTCGAAGACACTTTTGAATGCCATCCTTCTCCGCAGACATGCGTGGTTGCGAGCAGCTGACCTTACAACACAGGCTAAGTCTACTATCGAGGAACTCCCCTTTGACCAGTCCGGCCTTTTCCATAAGGACATGGATGAAAAACTTAACAAAAAATACAAAATGAAGACAGCTGCATGCAAGCATGCTGTCCAGCCATCTTCTTAACCATTCTGCAGGAGGTTCAGGTACTACCAACCACGACCGTGGTACCCACCCTCTCAACATTTGCCCCAGCAAGATCTGGGATGCGTACAGGACCAGTTGCGCCACAGGCAACCATCACGCTTTCCATCCTCTGGCCGACGCCAACAGCAGCCGAGACAGGCCTACAGGAGAAAATCCTTTGAATCAAAAAGGAAACTCTGATGTGTTGCCGCGCATTCCGTCGACTCCTGTGACAACTGACTAAGGCCCTTCTTCAACATCTGGGCCACCATCACTTCCGATTCGTGGGTGCTTGACATTGTCAGCAGGGGCTACGCCCTCGAATTCGATGAGCTCCCTCCAATCAGAGCTATTGTTGTCACTCCCCCCTCTGACACCTTACTCGACGAAGTGCGCGCCTTGAAAGATAAAGGAGTGATTGAAACTGTCTCCAGTTCTGAGGCTCCACACTGTTTCTTTTCTTGTTATTTTATTGTGCCTAAAAAGGACTCTGGCCTCAGGCCCATCCTTGACTTGAGGGCATTGAATGAGTTCATCGAATACAGACGCTTTTGCATGACAACTCTCACTTCTATTTTGCCTCTCTTGCAGAAAGACCACTGGTCCGCCACCATCGATCTCAAGGACGCTTATTTTCACATAAGCATTTGAGAGGAACATCGCAGATTCCTGGCCTTCACCATAGGCACCGACTTCTACCGATACAAAGTGCTTCCATTCGGACTGTCCTCGGCACCAAGAGTCTTCACGAAGTGCATGGCCCCGATCACAGCGTTTCTTCATCGCGAAGGGATCACAGTCTTCCCCTACCTGGACGACTGGCTCCTCACAGTTCCGACTCGAGAAAAGCTCCTCATAGACATCCGCCTCACCCTCGACCTGCTCGATGCATTGGGGCTCAAGGTCAATTTCGAGAAGTCTTGTCTTCTTCCTGCTCAGACAGTAAGGTTCATCAGAGCGACCCTCAACTCGAACCTGCAGAGAGCTTTCCTTCCGGAGGACAGGTTCGCAGCTCTCACGGCCTCCATCACGGCCTGTCTCAGCCACACCAGAGTTCAGGCTCATCTTATCCAGACTGTACTAGGCCACCTGGCTTCGACGACCTTCGTGACGCCATGGGCGAGGCTTCGTCTTCGAACCATTTAGTTCTGGTTCCTGTCCTCGTTCAATGCCACCTCCAACTCCCCATCCAAGTGGCTCACCATCCCACCTCGAGTAAAGACATCTCTTCAGTGGTGGCTCCATCCCGACAATGTCTGTTCCAGGATGCCATTCCTCCCTCCGCAACCAGAAGTGACCCTTACCACGGACGCATTGGAGGAAGGTTGGGGAGCACACTCCAAAGGACTGACAGTAAAAGGTTCATGGTCCACTCGCGAGAGACGACTACACATCAACGCCTTAGAGATACTAGCTGTGGAGAAAGCACTCAAGGCCTTCCAACTCCACTTGTCCAACAAGGTCGTCCTCCTCATGACGGACAACACCACCGTCATGTATTACCTGAACAAACAAGGCGGAACCAAATCCAGAACTTTGCTCAACATCACACTCCACATTTGGGACTGGTGCATTGATCACGACATCCTCCTCCAGGCCATCCATCTCCCCAGACAGGAGAACGAACTGGCCGACAGCCTCAGTCGCTCATCCAACCCGTCTCACGAGTGGCGTCTCCATCCCGAGACGGTCTCTCATCTATTTTCGCTCTGGGGGACCAGGGACATCAACTTGTTCTCCTTGGAGAGCAACACTCATTGAAGAGAGTTCTGCTCCAGAACGAGAACCCCGTCTTCTCTAGGCAATGCCTTCCAGTTCGTGTGGTGAGGAAGGAAGTTCTGTGTTTCCTCCGTTTCCACTCATAACCAGAGTGCTAGCCAAGATGTGGACCAAGAAATCAGATGCCATCTTGATCACTCCGTGGTTGCCGAGGCAACCTTGGTTCGCTCCGCTTCTCCATCTATCCCGGAACACTTACCTCCACCTTCAACATCGACCAGACCTACTTACAATGTATGGAGGGAGAGTCAGCCACCCAGACTTGGACGCTCTACCTCTGGTGGCATGGAGACGCCGGCCTTAGACTCACTCTCCCCTCGTCTCCAGACAATAATCAAAGCAGCTCAAAAACCTTCAACCAGAAGGTCTTATTCCTACAAATGGAACAAATTCAGGGACTTCCTTCTATCCAAAGGGTTGTCTCTGTCCCGTGTCTCCATACCGACGGTACTCGAGTTTCTCCTCTCCCTCTCCGAATTGGGACTATGCCTCACATCCATTAAGTGCTACCTCTCGGCTATCTGCTCCCACTACCAGCTGGAAGGCAGGCCATCCTTCTTTTCAGATCCCTTGGTCAAGAAATTCCTTAAAGGACTGAACAACCTACACCTGCCATCCTCGGTACTGACGCCAGCTTGGAGTCTTGACGTTGTCTTGTCTTACCTCTCTGCAAAACCCTTTGAGCCCATGGCTACCACTGACATTAGGCTCTTAACATGGAAAACT
>CM034708.1:120886868-120899205 GCA_020142125.1 Phrynosoma platyrhinos
AAGAGAAGAGGAGGAGAAGAGAGGAGCAGAACTCAAGATTGCCTAAGAGCTGTGTTAGAAGAGAAAAAGAGAGACGTTTTTTTCTTTTCACACTCTTTAAATATTATATCTTTATATCTTTGGGGGAAAAAAACTGAAAAATTAACAGCAGAATTGGGGAAGAGAGACCAGGAAGAGGGAAAGGCTCTTAGGAGAAAAGAAAGAGGGAGAAAAAAGAAAAAAGGGGAATTATGCTGGTATTCTGTCTGTAAATTGTAAATTTCTTTAAAAGTATATAATAAGCTATTGAAAGACACTGTGACTCTTGATTACATATTAAGTGAATAACAATAAGGGAAGAAAAGAGAGTAGGAAAGATATTAATTGGTTAAATATCAATTGAAAAACATTAAAATTAAACTTAGAGAATAAGGTGATAGCTCTTGCCAAGAAAAAGAATTGTATTAAGTGAATAGATCAGAGGAAGGTTAAGAAGTAACATCCTTTTATCTCCGTGACCCAGTTTTAAGCTTAAAGATAAATGGAAGATAGTCAAGGCAAAATTTTATGTTTTTAGTGTTCTCAGTAAGCTTGCAAGGATAAATTGAAGGTATCAATATATATTAATTGTGGTTTATAGTGTACAATATTGTGTATATTGAATGACAATTATATTATGCTTTTTTCCTCTTTACATCTCATAACTTCATTCCAAATTGGATTTAGACATAGATAAAAAACAACTAAAAATAAAATACAATAAATAAAAAGAGAGAAAGAGAGAGAGGAGGAGGGCATTTGGGAAAAAAGATTGGACACAATCACAAATCCAGGTGATCTCTCAAAGAAGAGGGTTGACAGAAGAAATAGTGAGAATGACAGACCAAAATGCAGTATTACTGGATAAACTAAGTAAGATGAGACAGGAAATAAAGGAAATTAGACATGAAATGAAAGAAGAATAAAAACAGACAAGACAGGAAGGATGAAAGAGACAAGAGCGGAATAAGAAAAAACCTGAAAAAAGAACTGAATAATCTAGGAAGGAGAATGGAAAAGATATCAATGGATCTACTTAACACACAAAAAGAAGTGGAGGAATGGAAAGAGCAAACTAAAATGTTGGAAAAAACATCAAAGGAAATAGTACAAAACCAAGAACAATAGAAAACAACAGAATTGATAACTGAACTGCAATATAGAGAAAAATGTGTAAGATTTAGAGGTTTACCAGTAATCAAAAAATGAAGATCTATATGAAAGAATGGTGATGGTAATAGCAGAATATATAGAATATAGTGACACTAAAATGAAAGCGGAAATAGAATAAACTCTAGCTATGCAAGAGAGAGAAGAGCTGCAAGGGATATAGTAATGTGTTTATAATAATAATAATAATAATAATAATAATAATAATAATAATAATAATAATAATAATTTTTATTTCTAGCCCGCCCCCCTGCTTGGCAATCGGGGTGGGTTACAGCATAATTAAAAACAGAAAACAAATTAAAACAACCAATCCCTATTTCCCTAACCCTCCCACCCCTTAAAACTAGATTAAACTGACATGGAATTAAAATACATTATGCATAAAAACTCAAAAAACAAAAACAATGGGCAGCATACAACAGATATAGGGGACTCAAGGCAAGTAGCAGGGTTCCTCATGACTGGGAGGTTATTCTGGGAAGGCCTGCCAGAAAAGATCCATTTTTACTGCTTTCTTAAAAGCAGCAAGTGTGGTGATAAGACAGGCCGTTCCATAGCCTGGGAGTGGTCACGGAAAAAGTTCTCTGGGAGGTCTTGCCAGCCTAGTCTTCATGGGCTTTAGCAGGTTCCTCCCAGAGGACTGAAGGGCACAGGGGGGCTCATACGGGGAGAGGCGGTCCCTGAGATAAGATGGACCCAAGCCATGTAGGGCTTTAAAGGTTAAAACCTACACCTTGTACTGTGGCCAGAAACTAATCAGCAGCCAGTGGAGGGATTTAAACACTGGTGTTATGTGTTCCCTCCTTGATGTTCTTGTGATTAATCTGGCTGCCATGTTTTGCATGAGTTGTAGTTTTCGGGTTAAGCACAAGGGTAGGCCCATGTAGAGTGTATTGCAGTAATCCAGATGGGAGGTTACCAAAGCATGTACTACAGTTTCCAGATCCCTGGCGTATCAGCTGGCGTATCAGTCGAAGTTGATAGCAGGTACTCTTGACCGCCGATTCACCTGACTAGTCATGTGAAGTGATGAATCTAAGAGCACCCCCAGACTGTGAACACAGTCCTTAGAGGAGAGTGTGACTCCATCCAGGACTGGAAACTATATTCCCAAACCTGGTTTCAGGCCCATTTTGTCTGGATTCAACTTCAATCTGTTTTTCCTCATCCAATCCATTACCGCTCTGAGACAGTCATTGAGAGGAGAGACACCATCTGAAGTCTGAGCTGATGATCTGGTCATGGAGAAAAAAATGATGACACCACGCTCCATGCCTCTGAATGATCTCAACCAGCGGCTTCATGTAGATATCAAATTAACATTGGGGATAGGATGGCGCCCTGAGGGACTCCACAATTAAGCTCTATTTTAGAAAAGCAACTATCCCCGAGTCTCACCCTCTGGGATCTGCCTGAGAGGAAGGAGCCGAACCACTGCAGAGCAGTGCCTCCAATTCCTAACTCCCTCAGGTGATCCAAGAGGATGGCATGATCTATAGTTTCAAAGGCCACTGAGAGAGCCAAGAGCACCAACAGGGTCACACTACCCCTATCGATGCCCAGGCGGAGGTCATCGGTCAGAGCAACCATCACAGTCTCCACTCCATATCCTGTCTTGAAGCTGTTTTGAAATGGATCAAGATAATCGGTTTCATGCAAGACTGCTTGGAGTTGGGAAGCAACTGCCCTCTCGATCACCTTGCTCAAAAAAGGGAGCAAGGATACTGGTCTATAATTGTTTCTATCCTGGGGGTCCAGGGAGGGTTTTTTCAGGAGTGGCCTAACCACTGCCTCCTTCAAACATGATGGTAAAATACCCTCCCTGAAGGATGCATGGATCGTATCCCGAAGGAAAACTTTCAACGCATCCCCCCTTGGATGACCAGCCAAGATGGACATGGATCAAGGGGGCAAGTCATCTTCCTTACCCTTCCAAGGAGCTTGTCCATGTTATTGGTACTCACAGACTGAAATTGATCCAGTAAATTGCCATCAACAGAGTTGTTGGATACCTCATCTATGGATTTTGCCAAAACTTTGGCATCGAAGTCGGTTCTTATCTGAGAGATTTTATCGAGAACACGAACAAGCGATCTGATCATTCAAAAAAGTCACGAAGTGAAACTATGGATTGAAAATAATAAAGTTAAAGTATTTAAGGACATACCTCTGACAATTATGATGGAAAGACACAAATATAAATTCCCGACCCAACTTTTAAAGAAAAAGAAAACTGATTATAGATGGGAAAGGATAGAAGGGCTATCCTTTCAATGGAATCAGAAAAGATTTAAAATTGATTCAATGGAAAAAGCCAGAGACATAGAAAAGAAAAGATAGGAAAGAAAAGGAAAATCAACAAGGAGAAAAAAGACCTACTCAATTAACATGTACGAGAGCACAACAAAAGAAAAAAGACCAAGAACGGGAGGAAAAGTTGAGAACAGAAAGAGAAATGGAAGAAAATGAAATGGTAGATAGACAAACAAGAATAATGAGACAAGTGGAAAAGGAACACGTTGAAGGAAAAAGTGAAGAAGAGATAGAGAAAGAAATAGAAGAAGATGAAGAAAACAAGAAAGAAAACAGAGACAGTAAAACAATACACAAATCAAAGAGGACTGAAAAAAGGGAAAAGGAAAAAGAAGAGAATAAGGGGAGAAAAGAGAAAAAACAGAGAGAAAACTTAACATATTACATAAATAAATAAACACAAAAAGGGAGGAAGGGGTGGAACAAAATAATACAAAATAGAAAGAAAGAAAAGGAAAGAAGAGAAATTAGAAATGGCAATAATATAAACTTTTTCATCATCATGACAATTAAAGTTTTATCGTGGAACGTAAAAGGTTTGAATTCTAAGCATAAGAGAAGTATAGTTTTCCACTAGCCAGAGAAAAAGAAGATTGACATTATGTGTTTACAAGAAATCAGAATAAGAGTAAAAGATTCTAAATATCTAAGAAATCCTAAATTAGGAAATTGTTATATTTCAACAATGGAAAAAAGGAAAGGAAAGGAGTGGTAATGTATACAAACAAAAAATATAACACTAAGGAGAGTTTCAAGGATGCTGAAAGCGTGTATATTGCAGTAGAAGTCAAAACTAAAGAGCTGAAAATGCTAGCAGTAGGGATATATGCACCCTTGGAAAATAAAGGAAAGTTTTTTTGAAAAAATTGCAAGAGAATTACAGGAGGTGGAGTATAATAATATATCACTAATGGGAGACTTTAATTCAATAATGGATCCAAAACTAGACAGAGAATCAAATAAAGGAAAAACAATCAGGAAGAATCAGGGAAAACTACCCAGCTCTTTCTTCAAGTTTGTGGAGGAAAAAGAGATGAAGGATATATGGAGAATTAAATATGGTCAAGCAAGACGCTATACATTCTATTCAGAGGTTCACTATTCAAAGTCAAGAACTGATATGTTTCTGGCAACAAAAATAATTCAATTGAAGACACAAAAAATGGAAATACTTCCTAAAATTGTTTCTGACCACCACCCTATAATAATGGAGATCAAAGAAGGAAGAAACGAATTCAGTTGGAAATTAAAGGAACATCTTTTGAAAAAGGAGGAGATTGTTAAACAATTAAAAGAAGAACTTAAATACTACTATAAGGAAAACACAATGGAAGAGATAGAACAGAAAACAATATGGGATGCTGGAAAGGCAGTAGCAAGGGGACTATTAATAAAATACAACATAGAGGAAAAAAGAAAAGAAGAAGAAGAAGAAGAAGTAAACAGGATATTAAAATAAATAAAAGATATGGAACAAGAATGGAATAATAAAAGAGAGCCTAAACTAAAATATGAAATACAAATTTTGGAAAAACAACTGAGAGTGTTAACAATAAAGTACATGGAGAAGAAACTGCAAAATATAAACCAAGCAAAATCCTAGCTAATAAAATAGGAAAAGAAAAACAAACAAACAAAAACCTTAGCACTAAAATAAGAACAGAAGGGAAAATGTATATAGATCAAGAAAAAAATTAAAAAAAGCATTCAAATATATTTTGAAACACTGTATAAAAACACAGATAGTGAAGAAACAGATAAGGAAAGGATTCAAAAATATTTAGATAAGCAAAAAATAACAGAAATATCCAAAAGTCAAAAAGAGGAGTTGAACAAAAAGATTACAGAAAAAGAAATATCAGAAGCAATCAGAAGAATGAAATTAGGAAAAGCACCTGGCCCATATGACCTCTCATCTATATTTTATAACAAAAGGAAGATGTGATTAAGAGCTCTTTACTTGTTCAAAATTGTTCAATGAAATACAAAACAAGGGGATACCAGACTCATGGAAAAATACATACATTACATTGATTCTGAAAGAGGATAGAGATGGGAGAGATGTAAAGAACTATTGCCCCATATCACTGTTAAACAGTGATTATAAAATCTTTGCAACAATTATAGCAGAAAGATTAAAGAAAATCCTGAAAGAAATAATCAACAAAGATCAAAATGGATTCTTACCAAGTAGGCATATAAAAAACAATATCAGAATGGTTCTAAAGTGAAATATTTTGAAAAAACATAATGCAAAACAGCTAGCAATGATCTTTATCAGCACTGAAAAAGCTTTCGATAAAATGAGCTGGCTATTTTTGAAGGAAGTCATCAAAAATGAATATGAGAAAAGGATTAAAAATGGATACAATATAAAAGCAATTTATAAGGAACAGAAGGCACAAATCATAATAAATGAAGAAAAGACAGATTCAATCAACATAGAAAAAGGAATGAGGCAAGGCTGCCCAATGTCATCTCTATTATTTATAATGATCTTAGAAATACTAAACATGAAGATAAGAGAGGATGATGACATTCAAGGGATAAGAGTAAGAGGATACAGTTACAAGATCAAGGCATATGCGGATGATGTAGTATGTTTCTTTGAAGACCCCTTACAAAGCATACAGAGATTATTGTAGACCTTAAAAGAATATGGGAAAATGGCAGGATTTAAAATAAACCAAGAGAAGACAGTAATCATAACCATTAATATGAATAAAAAAGAGGAAGAAGCTTTAAGGGAAAAAGCTAATTTAGGATAGAGAAAAAGGTGAAATATCTGGGAATATATATAACAAAAATAAATGCAGACCTATATGAAAACAATTACAGTAAAACATGGAAAAGCATTCAGAAGAATTTGATAGAATGGTCAAAATTACAGATTTCTTTACTAGGAAGAATTTTGTAATTAAAGATGAACATGTTACCCAAACTAATGCACCTATTCCAGAACATTCTTATCGTACATAATGAGAAATGCTTTGACACCTGGTGAACCTAGAATAAGATGGACTAGTTTGGTAGAATCTAAGGATAAGGGAGGATGTGCTCTACCTGATTTCAAAACATACTATTATGGACAGAGGAATAGATCAAATTAAACAATAAAAAACTCTTAAGCATAGAAAGTGATAATATAAGATTTGGATGGCATGCCTACTTGTGGTATGGGAAGATAAGGAACAACAAAGATTTTGAACATCCCTATGTTAGAAGAGCATTGCTAAAGGTCTGGTTGAAAGTAAGACAAATATTCTATAGAAAAATGCCACTGTGGGTATCCCCTCACGTGGCTCATCTATATAGAACTAAAAGAGAAGAACAGTCATGGATTAGATATTATAATATCCTGGAGCAGACAACAGATAAAGAAAATAAGATAGAGTACTAGATGAAAACCAGGGAACAACTAGAACAAGAATGGAAAATTAATAACTGGTTATTATATATACAATTGAATCAAAGATTTAAGATCGATAAGGCGGCTATGGGTTTCAAAGAAAATAAAACTGAGTTAGATAAAATCATTGAGGATAAAGAAGGAAATCATGTAGGAAAATATCATAAGATGATCAGAGAAAGAAATCTGGAAATGGAGACGGTGAAATACGTAATGGTTAGATGGGCCCAAGACATAGGAAAAAATATTGAATTGGATAAGTGGGAAAAGGCTTGGCAAGATACTAAAAAGTTCACACTGTGACATGATCTTAAAGAAAATTTTCTAAAGATGATGCATTGTTGATATATGTCACCTAATAAACTCAATGCAATTTACAATACAAAACTTCTCACAACAAATGTAAGTCCTCATGTTTTCGTGTATATGAGAAGGGTAGAAACAGCCAGGGATGCATGACTTGCCTTACAAAAGGCTTACAGAACTCAGCCTGTAAATTGCATCTATTAAGCAGATGACAAGAAAAATCAAGGCAGATGAGGATATTGGAATGCATCTTGATTGCATAATGGACATGTATCAAAAGTTCAAATCCCTGCTTGGCCTATGGAAACCCTGGGTAAATTACAATCTCTTGTCCTCAGGGGAAGGCAAAGGCAAACCTGCTCTGCACAAATCTTGCCAAGAAAATGCCATGATAAGTTCACTTTAGGGATGCCATAAACTGAAAATGACTTGAAGGCACACCACCACAAGAATCAAAAGTTAACATCTGCTGGAATGAATATAGATGAAGCAGTTGTGATAATAAATATTTTTGATAATTTGCCAGCAATATATAGCCCAATAGTTTATCCTTGTTTGTGCAAGAGGGAATCATATTGGAAAAAGCGATATACTATTTAAAGACCTTTGCTGCGAGAAACCATTACAGAAAGGAGGAGAAATGGATAAATGCCTTTGCAGCTAAAACAAAAGGTTCATTTTTTAAAAAATGTTTCTCTTGTGGGCTGTGAGGCCATTTGCAAAGGGAATGCTGTTACCCTAAATGAAGAGCATCCTTGGAGGGAAGCAGTTTATCTTTAATTAGTTTGGGGAAGCACTCAATTTAGCAATGTGAGAGAGGCCAACAGATATTTTGCAGGACCCAGCACCAGCTATGCCAGCAATAATTATGGAGACCCCAAGTATGTGACACTATAAACATTTATTGGTAAAAAGGAAGTCTGAGGGCAACAATCACTGCATGAGGGAATGCAGCAGTATGGACTGTTACAAAGAGGTTTCAGTTTGAGGCGGAGGATATTTATATCTTTAACATCAATCCCAGAGAGTTCCATGGGTAACCAAAAGTTTGATTATTCCAGGCAGAAACTGGAAATTCCGTAAATGAGCTACCATTGTTTCTTGCCTGGTTCTTCACAGGATATTGGCACTTTAATCACGTTTTATCTCAATCTCATGTGAAAACCATTTGTGCATTTGCGTGCAAGTGTGGATTAATCACAGATTCTGCATGGGATAACAGCACTTTGTGTGTGAAAACCATTTGTACAATTGCAGGTTAATCATGGGTTAATCATCGTTTATACTTTCAATTTTCCCCTGTGTGATAAACTCCACAGAGTTGAAAGAGATCACAAGGGCCATTCAGTCCAACCCCCTGCCATGGAGATATACACAATCAAAGCACCCCTGAGAGATGACCATGGCCTCTGTTTAAAAACCTCCAAAAAAGGAGACTCTACCACTCTCCAAGGCAGCAAATTCCACTATCAAACAGCTCTTACTATCAGGAAATTCTTCCTAATGTTTAGACAAAATCTCTTTTCCATTGTCTCATGTCCTAGTCTCTGGAGCAGCAGAAAGCAAGCATACTCCTGTTTCAATATGACATCCTTTCAAATATTTAAACATGGCTATTAATGTTAACTCTTAACCTTCTCTTCTCCAGGCTAAACATATCCAGCTTCCTAAGTCACTCCTCATAAGACATGGCTTCTAGACCTTTCTGTGTTAAATAAATGACTGTCCTCTGTTGTAAGAGAAAAAGAACCAGTCCAGACTGAACCCCTTGGCCTTTCTTCCCATCTGCTCTTTAACAATGCTGCAACATTTCTTCCTCCCATTTTTTTCTCTTTTAGATGAGTTTAGAAAGGATCAGGATATTGCTATCAAAAATGTATTTCCTTAATAAATGTTCTTCCTGTTGAGGATTCTGAACGTATTTTTTAGCCTGCTATCTGGTCCTTTCAGATTCACCATTCTAAAATGGGTACCTCTGCTGTAAAGGTAGAGTAAAAACTCTAATGGGCCTTTCATCCCACTAATAATCTCTCATGATCCATCCCCTCTATGACATCATACCAAGCCAAAATGGCAAGGCCTCCTCCAGCTTAGACAAGAGAAGCTCTACCAGATTTTACTGAATGAGTTTACTCATCAATTTGACAATGTTAGCATTGCTAACAAACAAAACCCCAAAATGGAAGGTAATGAGCAACAACAATTAAAGAGCAGAAATCTCAAGCAGCTTCTATAAAAATATCTATTATCTGAAAACAGCTGTGCCCAGGCTCCATTTAATAAGTATGCACCTGAGCCTAAAGACTTTTATACTATCAGTATGGAGTTTTTTTCTCTCTCAAGAAGTCAAACAAACACATTCATAATTATTTATAATGAACCTGCAAGGTGCCCTTCCATTCCTCTCTTGTAAAGTGAACATTTTATTTTGCAATTGGCCATATTTGTCTCAAAGCTAAGCTTTATGCAATTCCATGGGTCAAAGAAACAGCTAAATCATCATTAGGAAGCCAAATCATTTCTGTTTGGTCACTATGCCAAGCAGTTTTTCCTACATAAAAATATCTTATTAGCTTGATTATGTGTGAATGAGGCTAGCTAGGTAGTAAATTGAAATATGTGCAACACCTTGGTGCCCTTTTATCAGATTTTCAAAATAAATAAATAAATACAACACAAATGCTCCCAGTAGGTGTTTTCTTTAATAAACATTTCCACTGTTTAAACTTGTTTTGTGCGATTAAATTACTATCAAAAATATTACTATATAAGATCAGAACACTATTTAGTCATAAGACACATAGCCTTGGAAATGTTTTATCTTACTGCCACACGAAAAATAAATTTTTACTAACAATAAATATGGTTTGACTTACAAGGAGAAGACTTAGAAAGAATTGTCAAGGTATAGTCATAAGTTAAAAACTTTTACATTCCACCCATTTCAGTGAGAAAGTTAACAGCATATATTTGGCTAGATTCTATATAATGTTGAAAATGTGGGTACAGTCCAACTGCGAAAGGGCTTGGTCTTTCTTTGATTAAAAGGTAATTTTGAAAAGAAGAGAAAAACATCTGAAAGAGGTGGGTGTTTGTATTTCCCCATCAGACCACTGTGGGCCACAGCACCTCCCATCCAATAATAAAAAAACATACCTTGCACCAAAGTTGGAAGCAATATCATGTTTCCTCTTCCAATATATATTTAAGTCCCCAATGGTGCAAAGAGCCTCCATGCACAGTGGAAAGCATTCCACTTCATACTCATTGTTTTCCATGTGATGAAAACAATGGAACAGAAGATGGAGGAGCTGGGGCTACTGCACTCGTTTTTTCTTGAGTGGTTTGACATACTTCCCAATTGTCTGAATATCTCTTTGATTTTCCAGGCATGTTGAGAGCCTCTACAGATAGAAGTGGTTCTCCTCTTCAGAAAGTGATACAACAGAAGCAATGATGGAGGGGAGAAGATGAGGACTCTCCTATTCCTCTTCACATGTTTAACTTACTCAAATTTCAGAACACCTGAATAGGGTTCTAATGTGAGGAGAGGTAGAATTCAGGATGCAGCTATGCTGCTGGTGAGACAGGACAGCAGAATTAGGAACAGAGTTGATTTTCAAAGGTCACAGTCACCAGGGATAGGAAATATGATTGGTTTAGCACTAGAGTGCATGCTTTGCATGAAGCAGTTCATTGTCATTTCAATCCCTAACACCACATTCCTCTATTCCATATATTTGTTGTTGATGGTGATGTTGGTGGTGATGATGATGATAGAAGCTGGCAGTTAGTCCTTTGAATACCTCTAGCTTTCACTAACTTCTGCTATACATCTCAAAACTGTGACACATTTTGTGACAAATGTATTGGAAGCACATGATGACAGGACATCCTTCAAAGAAATCCCATCCAATCAAATGTACCTCTTAGCAGAATATATAAGGACTCCACAGCTGTTCTGTAGGCTCATGTGTGCTGAAAGGGTGCTATTAGCTGCAAGAAAAGCTGTTTTGTTCACTTCCAAACCATAAAATCATGACTCAGACCAGAACTTGGAAAAGTTACTGTTGGATCCCAGTTGCCAGGCTGACTAGGGGGCAGCATTCTAGGAGGTGTAGTTCAAAAAGTAACTTTTTCAAGTTCTGGTCCAAAATAAGAACAAAACTAAGGCATTTGCTTCTTCACAAATGGCAAATTGCATCTACTGTTATTAACCATGGGGTTTTGTGAGTTCTAAAGTATAGTTTCCACCTAGTGAATCATTGATCAAAAAGTGTGTAGGGAGAGGGGCTACTAACCCCTATCAACTTAACCTGTAACAGTGTCAATATCAGTAGGGGAAAACTTGGTTGCTTTTATAATCAATCTAATATCATAGCTGGATGAAAACAACAGAAGGTGGCAACAATTAATGAATTAATCCACTTCTTCTGAATCTTTTAATAAATTAATTAAAAGGTGCTCTGATTAACTGGACACATTTTACAAATGTGAAAGACTGTAAACCTAATTCCTTACAAAAACTATGGATAGCAGATATTGGTGTAGAAAATGAATTCCTTTACCCTTCTCCCTCACAGTGGAAAGAGCACCTGAGAGGGTGCTTGCTATGACTTAAGCACCACCTGAAGCAAATGTGGGGGATCTGTGGCCTTTCAGGTGTTGCTGAACACCTATCAGACTGGAGAATGTGGCAATTGGTATAGGGTCCCCTTTGTTATTATTGTGTGCCTTCAGGTTGCTTCTGACTTATGGCGACCCTAAGACAACTCTATCACAGGGTTTTTCTAGACCTGAGAATGTGTGACTTGTCCAAGGCCACTTTAACTGCCTTGGCTCAGTGCTAGGGAATCATGGGAATTTTTTTTCTGAGACATTGAGCCTTCTCTGTCAGAGAGCTCTGGTGCCACAATAAACTACAGTCCCCATGATTCCCTAGTACAGGGCAATTCAAGTGGCCTCAATTTGCACTATTTCTGGCAGTCTGCAAAGGCCCATAGTCCAGTGTTCCAACCATGCACCACACTGGCTTTAATAGAGTTGAGTGTTCTCTAGTTATTCCACCACATCTGGAGGCCTGCTGTCTATATTGCTTTTCAAGGGATTTTTTAAATT
>CM034708.1:120917365-120927829 GCA_020142125.1 Phrynosoma platyrhinos
TGGACCTCTGGGATTTCTCTCCATGTGTGGTTGGAGTCTATCTTACAGTATTTTGAGCTTAATTTTGCTTGCATGGGAGATTAGTGCTATGGTGCTATAGTTGCTGTAGTCTCTTGTGTCTCCTTTTTTGTGGATGGGGATGTATATTGATCACTTCTAATCTGTTGGCCATTGTTTTGTTTTCCATATCTGTTGAGATATGTTGCTTAGCAAAGAGGAGGATTGGGGCTGTGGTCCTTTGAGCCCTGATCCGCCGCTCCCAGAGGCGGCCCAGAAAAGCCGCCCCAACTGCATCAGCCCTATGTCTTATTTTCAAGTTTGGCTTATATTGCGCAAATGCCTACAAATCTTGCTATGGCTTATTTTATGGGTATGTCTTATTTTTGGGAAACATGGTATCCAGGGCCTTTTTTTCAGTTCTGCATGTAATTTTTTTCCAGAGGAATGTTCACACATTTCCCATGGAAAGCCTGTACACTACAAAGGATTCTACATAGAAGGGTTACACTTTCAGTTCATCTGAGGCCCGAGGCAGTTCTCCAGAATTCAAAAAAGAAAACACTGATCAGAGACCAAAAATAAAAATAAAAATGTAGAAATAAACCACACAAGGTAGCAAAAGAAACTGCCCAGTTATAGTAGCAATCCAGTATTCTGCCTTATGTTTCCATGAGGCAGGGGTGGAAAATGATTTCTGTGTTGAAGGATACGTTCCCTCATTGCATACTTTCAAGGGCCTCAATCCAGGGGTGGAAAAACCAGTCAAAAGTAGGCCAGGCTAGAGCCAGGATGACATTAGAGTTTCTTATTGCCATCCTTTTTGCTTACACTCTTCTCTCTCACACATCCACACACCAGATCCTCCAATTGTTCAAATTTGGTAAATGCAACCCAATTAATCCTGTCAGTCACTGTTGTCCCTGCCTGGGGTGTCTCCTGGTGTGGGGAGGCTCCCCTACCTCACTGCTGCAGTGTGTAGAATAGTGCCACAGCAGTGAGGTGGGGGTGTGCTCAGCCCTATATAATAACAGGTAATGTCAATAATGTTTACAAAGCATTCTCTTCCCTTGCTCACTGTTGTCCCTGGTTTAAGGTCCTGAATTTTATCTTTTATTATGGTGTTATCAATACTTCTGAGATGTATGGCTTTGTTTAATTTGATGCTTATGCTCATAATGCTGTTCCTCCTCCTTGTAGTGTTTCCTATAATTGCTGTTTTCTATACTACATTAGAGTTTTACTATTACAGCGCCCCCATGCCATATGTGGGCTCATCATATATGGACTCAACATCATGCAAATGGCGAGCCCTGGCACTTCTAATGGTGTGTGTACCTGTTAAAAGGGAAGTATTTTAAATGTATAAGAGAAGACGTTTAAAGGAAAAAAGAAACAGTTTAAAAGAGTTTTAAAACTTTTAAAAGAGTTCAGTGAGTTGACTGAATAAGAAATCACTTGCAACTACTGAAGCACTGTAACTACTGTAACCATACAATCTGTGAAACATCCTGGAAAAAGATACACTCTTAATATATGCCTGCTAATAAAGTTAAAGTTCCCTTGTTTCACAAAAGGAATACTGGCTGAGTGAATTTACAAGAATAACAACACAGATAACGTGCTACCAAAAACAAAACACATATAAGAGAAGGACACTGGGGACTCCAACCCTAATTTATTTAAAGGGAAGAGGAATAAGGGTATAAGAGGGGCAAGTGTCAGGATCAAGGGGTCTTTGGATGTTTATGAGGTGAAAAGAATAGCCTCGGAGTATTGGCAGGAAGACTGCCTTGGTCACAGCCACTACTCTCTGGCTCCATTTCTGCTTTGTTTTCTCATGTGATAAGACTCAAAGTAAGTTGGATTGAAATTTTCATTGGATTCAGATTCACATGTGAACTAGCTGAGCCAAACTATTTCAATTGATTCCTAAAGGTGCCTCCAGATAGATAAAAAAGATCTCAGGAAGTATCAAAACTTTCCAGTTCTTTTTGTTTGGATTGTATCTGCATATTCATGGGTTTGCATCCAGTCTGTTTCTTGAAATATCATGAGTTTCTTTTCCTCCCTTCCCTCCCCCTTCTTCTTCCTACAGATCATGTTTCTCATGCAGTATATCAGAAACTGATTTGCACCAATTTCTACTCAGCCACTATAGTCCAGCATACTGTTGTTGAAGTGGCCAGCCAAGTGCCTATAGAAAACACATAAGCAGGACATCTGCAGTGTCACCACCCCACTTTTGTTCCTCAGTGTCAGAGTTACCTCTGATGGCTCTCTTTACCATGTTAAAATTAATCTTTCTTAAGCCATGTTATACCATGTTAGAATAGGCCTGGTATGTTGGGAGGGCTAAGCAGCTGCACGGAGATGTTTGTGGGATCCAAGATCATCCAACTGCTTGGCAATCTGGGAAAGAATATAGGCTGTTGGGAAGAGGAGTGTTTGCCAGGAGTTTTAAAGAGTAATGCTTATGCTGTGTTATGAGGGCCGCAAGCCCTCCATTTTAATATCATAAATATTGTGAGGAAGGAAAGGCAATTCAATTAAAGAATTGTAAACTAATTTCCAGGTGCAATATTTGTTCCTGTCTCTCACTCTGGCAGATTACCTAAAGCAGGAATCTGTTTCATTTATGCCAGGGGTAGGCTGCCGAGGGACTTCAGCTCCCAGAATCCCAGGAGCTATTGGCCAACGTTGGACTATTGGCCAACATGGCTGAGGCTTCTGGAAGCTGAAGTCCCTCAGCCCTTAAAGGGGAAAGGTTGCCTACCCCTGATTTACGCTATAATTCTCACTTCAGAAGTCCCAGGTGATTACCTCATACAGTTTGGACCATTTGCCATGGGACCCCTGGTTCTTTTCCCCAGGTGGGATTCCCCTTTAAAAACTCCAAGTTTCCTTTGCTCAGTGGACTATTTGGGTCGCAGTCACTCTGAACACTGCTAGACCCAGCTCACTGCTACCATTCTGGTGCTCAGGAATGGCTGAATCTCACATCCCATCTACCAACCCACATCTACTGGAGCAACCTCGCTACTGGTAACTATAACCATTAGTGAAGCCTCATTCCTATCTTAACCTCATTCCTTTGATTCTTAGTCCCTTGTGTGTTTCAGGCTGCTTGTAACTCAGCCAAATGGAGCTAAATATCAAATTCCCTAGACTTCATATTTACAGTTGTAACCTCAGATCTGGTAAATGATGTGTTATGGTACTGATCTTCTTCAATAAACTCTTTCTGGTTTCACCCATGAAGTGTGTTCATCGAGCTAGATAGAGACAGGGCATTACAGTAACTGGTACTGAGACACACAAGAGAGAGAGAGAGAGAGAGAGGCCATCTCCATCATAGCTCCAAGACTAGCTCCACATTGAGTCATTATGTGGCACACTCCAGGTTCCCTAGGAATGAGAAAGTTCCTCAGAAGTACAAGTGCTCCCAAAGAGTAAGTTGTCTCCTTGAGGTTTGTTCCTAATACTTGCAGGTGGTTTCAGGTGAAGCTGTGGAAGACCAGACTACAAAACCCTTCACTTCTGGACAGTCCAAAATGTGAATCTAACTAGTGAGTAGTCTAGCTACATAGTGATCCGTTCTTGTTCCTGACTCCAAATACCTATGTATGTATTTCTCTGTGTGTGTGTGTGTGTATACATTCCTCCCTCCACATTCGTGGTCTTGAGACTTGTGGTTTTGATTATTTGTGAGGTCAAGGCCACTAATGAGGGCATTCTTTCTCACTTCTCCTCCCCAATCCTCTCTCTGGATGGCCCAGGGAAAGGATTGGCAGCCCAGGGGGAGGATCAGAGAGGAGAAGGCAAGAGGTGCCTCAGCCCCCCCCCCCAAAACCCTTCTTCTCCTGGATCCTTTCCCTGGGCAGCTTAAAAGGATGGGAGGGTGGGAAAAAATGAGCACACATCCCTGCTCCTCTTCCCCTGCCCACCCCTCCCTTTAACTGGCTTCTGAATTGGGGGGGGGGGAAAGGAGTTATTCGTGATTTATTCACATTTGAAGGGTATCTTATTCCCCTAACCCCCACGAATTTGGAGGGAGGACCGTACACACACACACACACGTGCATGTATATGCATGTGCTTGCTAGATAGGTTATATTTGTTGAATAAGTCAAGAGACTGAATCACAAACAAACCATATTAAGAAATTACCAATACACTTTCAAAAGTTGAAAGAAAAGAAAATGAAATCTATATTACTACTTTAATCAAACATTTTTTCCCATTCCTTTTTTCCTTAAACTAGCTGCTTTAATTGCAAAAAGCTCCACCTTCCCAATCACTAGCTGGCTAGAACCTTGCCAGCTCATTTTTCCTAAACCCAACAATACACCACATGCCTAAGAAACAGGAGACAAAAAATGTTCTCTAGGGCTGAAATACAACTGACATTCCAGTAAGTAATGGGGCAGCTCTTCTATTTCAATTGCAGCACATTACAAGCCTATTTGATATTAGGATGCTCCAGAATCTTCCTTGTTGACTCATTGTGCTCATCTGCTCAAAATGAATATGGGCAAAAGCCCTATGTTACTCATGCTTCATTAGGAACAAGAGATATTTTTCTTTTTCAAATGTACATTTTGCTTTTGATATCCATTTCATAGATCTTGTATTTGACATGGCTGATATATCCATATGTGCTCTAATATCTAATATTCTTTATTTAAAAACATTAAAACATTATTTAAAAATGGTGGATCTGGAAACACCCAAGCACTAAAACCATAAGTTGAAAACACTTTAGAAGAATTAGATAACCAGGATTTCTCTTGTGTTTTATATATTTGTTCATTTAAACATGTATTAGGGAGCCTGTTTTCATCATTTCATCCAATTTACACTAATAATTGAATAATCTGATATTTATCAGGTCAGAAACAGCTGCTATTTCAAATTTAGATCTAATTATTTAAGTTGGGAAGACTTGTGATACTCCCAATATCAAAAGTAAAAAAAGAATGGTTCTGTACCCCATCAATTTTTGGTGATGCGCATGCAACCACATATATGTACAGGAAAAGGAAATGAGAATTTCTGCAATGGAGTACAGTAACCCCTCCCAATTTGTGGGGGATCTGTTCTGGAACCCCCCCTTGAAAATGGCAACTCGCTAATATTCAAGCCCCATTGAAACTAATGGTGCATGTGCCCATGGCGCACAGGTGGCCATTTTACATATAGCTGCTTGTCCCTCCCCATGAAGAGTGGGACCGCAGACTCAAAGACTGCGAATGGGGAGGGACAACTGTACACACTTTCTGATTTCTCTTTCTCTTTGGTTGGATCTCAGCTTTTTTATTCTGTAACTGCATTTTGCTGCATTTAGAGAGGTAGGCTAAAGAGTGTGTATGTTGTTACAGGCCAGGCTTTTTTTTGCTTGCCAACTCTGAGTCCCAGAAAAATACATATGGAGTATAGAGTTTACCCTATAGAATATCATGTATAGAGTAAAAGATGTAATTCAGGAAGCTATGGGTATTAGAATGTGTGTGTTATTGGGAACAAATAGACCAGGGGTAGGCAACTTTTCCCCTTTAAGGGCCGAGGGACTTCAGCTCCCAGAATCCCAGGACCTATTGGCTAACATGGGACTATTGGCCAACATGGCTGAGGCTTCTGGGAGCTGAAGTCCCTCGGCCCTTAAAGGGGAAAGGTTGCCTACCCCTGAAATAGACAGAGTAATGCTGTGCAGAATGTCTGCATTTCTGTCAACACTGAGATATGAGCAAATTGAACTGCTATTAAACCTTCTTAGCTGATGCAATCAGGATGACAACTGCCCCGTTCTGCCCCCATTACCCTGGCCTCCGTTTCTGTGCCATAGTGGCTGTTTGCATGGGCATCCCACTGGGCTGCCTGACACATCTACAGCCATCGTGGGACATTTAGTTCTGAGGTCAGAACAAAATGTCCAGCAACCGTTGCATGCTGGGTGCCTTGTTCTGTTGGTCCAGCAGGTCAACTGTGCAGACAGCCACCATGGTGAAGAAATGGAGTGGTCCAGATCCAAAGCTTTTTTAAAAGTTCATATTAACCTTGTTATGCCCTGGTTTTGGTGCAGGATGTCCTGGATGTCATCCAGACTGTTCACACAGTTTGGGCCATGTGTCGTATAAACAGGACAATGCAGAATGGGGCAGAGAAACAGGCCTTTTGGCCTGCGCAAACTAGGTCTGAGACTTGAAACTGGCAGGTTCAAGGAAATACAAGTTTCCCATATTAGAGCCCGCTTTTCCAAAAAATGTGGATGTCTTGTCTTCAGCCAGGGGACAAATAGATGAAGATTCTTTAAGATGTCCTCCCCTTGGATGCTCCGACAGAGTTAATATGGGTAAGAAATACCCAGCATCAGTGCTTGAGTTCATTTTGGATTACTATTGAAGATACCATCTCTGTCCTTTGAAGAGGCCCTGTGGAGTAGAGGCTTGCATCTATTATGGATCCTTACATAAAATCATAAGTCAATTTATTCAAGAAGTGTACCTTAAAATAAATTCTGGTTCATTCTCCTTTGTATTATTTTGACTGACACTTCCTTGCCATGTGTCAAATGCCCTAGTTTCCCACCGGTCTTGTTGCTGATGTACTCCTATAATGGGCTGTATAAGGTTTCTACTGAAACAACCGCCTTCTTCATCTTCCTTTGTTTGCTTTCGGTTCCAGTTTATGGGAGTATACCAAGCAACAGCCTGAAAATGAGCAAGAAAAGTTCTGATTATGCCATTTAGAGCTCAAGCAAATAGTTTCTAGGATTGTCAGGCTCCCAAGTGGAGAACATTAATATTTCTTGAAATCTATAATACAATGAGCAACAAGGCAGCTGTAACTGCTTTTGCCTACCTGTCTCCTCCCTGCAACACCAAATGTACAAACAAGTTAAGTGAATGACAATTTAGGATCTCCCATTATAAGAGAGCTTTAAATATACCATCTTCCTCAAAGCTGTTGGATTAATGAACTTTTTGGGTGTGTGTGTGTTAATGCTATGTGGAATCTAAAATAACTTTCTTAGTCCAGTTCTGCTAGCTCAGCCCTGTTATCTGTTATCAGTAGGACCTAGAATATAATGCACAGTAAACACTAAGGACTTTATCACACAGGGGCCAGTTTCATCTTTTAAAAGATAATAAAGTGCAAATAAACCATCCTGAAAATAAAGCGAAAATAGAGCTTGATCAAATGAATTTCACACGTAATTAGAATAAATGTGAAATAACGTGAAAGGCGATAAAAAGGCATTTTTACATTTTATACAGAAGTGAAAGAAATCCGTAAATGTACTAGAAGTGGTATAGTTGCACATGGGCAGAAAGAGAAATTAGAGAGGCTCATGCCTGCCTGGCATGTTTGTCGCCCAAGCAAACCAGGAAGTAAAAGCAGCCTCACAGAACCAGGGGGAAACTGGAAAAAAGAATTAAATGTGTGAATAAACTGAATTTGACTTTCACACTAGAGTAAATGCACAATTACAGTAATATTGAAAATGCATTTTCACTAAAATCCCGAAAGTAAAAAGATCTGGGATAACAGCACTTTCTGACCACTTTAATAGCAGTTTTTGTGCGACGTTGTGTGAAATCGTTGCACGTAATTACGCATTTTTTTCAGGATTTCTATGGGATAAACTAAAAGTGGAAGAACAGGAGACTGAAAGTTATCTGAATATTCTTCCGGTTTCAGGCTGCCAATCCTAACAATTTTATTGATGCACATAACAAAAAGGCTGAAAGGATTTTTAATTTCTAAGGGTTTCTAAGCCAAAAAATCCCAGAACGTTTCAGAAGACAAAAGCATGACATGTAGCAGTATAGCATTACCAAAAAGAAGTGGCTTTCAAACAAGGTCAGCTGATTTGTTCATGTACCCTATTCTGACTGGCAGTGTCTCTCCAGGGGTCTCTGAAAATGTCTTTTCCATCACCTGCTATCTCGTCCTTCAAAATAGATGTGCTACGGTTGTACTAAGATGTGTACTTTATCTTCAGTAATATGGCCTAATTTAAGAAAGCCAGACTTGAGGTGATTTTAGCCTGCTACATCACACACAGGAGGTGGATATAATAATCATTACCTGCCCAGTAGGACTGCAAAGGATAGTGGTGCATTCTGGTCCTGGCTTAAATTTGTCCATATCCTTCCAGAGGTAGTCTGTTGGAGGCCTATGTGTCATTTTAGAACACACAGCCCACACCTGCAACAAGAAGGCAAGACAATTATGAACCACAGAAGTATTTCTCAGATTTTCCCCACAATATAACAGCAAATACATCCCTGCTCCGAGAGGAGTGATAGACTGTATTGCAACACCAAGAGTATTTCCCTATTCCTCCTATGGATTTTCCCCGATAGCATATTAAGTATAGGAAGCTTCAGAGGGGGAAAGCCTGATGGGGAGACTACAACAGAGCAGGAAAATGGTAGGCAAAGGTGAGGTTAACTTCTGTCCTCCCCATTTTTCCATTTGCTACTGCCTATGCAAGAAGCAACTTTTCCTTATCCAAAGAAGCCAACAGGCTATGTTATGTACAGAGTCTGGAAAAGTTACTTTTGGGGGTCACAATCCTACTGGTGACTTATGACAGTGTAACAATCCATTGTGCCAGCTGAAGACACTTTATTGACCAATGCACAGGAGGTGGAGGACAGCAGAGAAAGCCTTCTCTATCAAGAGAGAAAGCCACCCTGCCAACTCCCAACCTGATTGGGAGCTGGCAGACCAACTTTGGCTGCATCTGCATGGCAGAAATAACACATTTTGACATTGCTTTAACTACCATGGCTCCATGCTATGGAATTCTGGGATTTGTAGTTTTGTGAGATATTTAGGCTTCTCTACCAGAGAGCTCTGGTGCCACAACAAACTACAAATCCCAGGATTTCATAGGATGGAGCCATGGTTATATTAATTTTCCAGTGTGGCAACAGCTGATTCTCCTGATGGAAACAGTTTTTGCTGCTCTCCACTCTGTTATCACAGAAGCTGTAGCCATCTTCTATACTGTTTTCTCCTCCTACAGTGGTGTAATTATGCAAACCAGTAAGATGGTGGCTTAGGACTACACCCCCAGAATAACCATTGGCAATGTGCAGTCCAGGGTTCCACATGTATATTATTCTGTTAAGTTTTTTTTAGTTCATATATCCAAGATTCTTTTCCCCAGAAATCTGGCAGGAAAAACATTATCATTTCCAATAACAGCAATGATTATAATACCTTCAGAGTTGTCTTGAAAACAACACTAACCTATGTTATTTTTATTCAATTTGTTGCACAATGCATGCCAACTACATTAGTAGGGAAATTCCATATATCTAGCCAATATGCATGGCTAGTCATTTTGGTGTCTAATACAGGCAAAATTGCTAACACTTGATATGTAAAATACTGTCTGTCTGGGATTACTTTGCATTCTAACAGTAGAATTCAACTCATCCTTTTTATTTCACTCACTCTTATTGAAGAATTAGCCTTCATTCTGATCTTTGGGGGGAATTTGTAAACTGCTACTGGATGCCCATTGAGGTTCTGCTGGAGTGTGTGATCTCCAATTCCCTCTTCTTTATCTTGAGATGTGTTTAGTATCTTCACATAATGGCCACCTGAATGAACTTCAACAATTTTTAGGTTCCCAATAGCACTAAAAAACAAAAAAACAGAAGAAAACTGAGTTAGTGCTTCTCAACCTCCCTACAGCAATTAGTGATTACCAGTACAAGGGGGGAAAATGAGATTATCGTATTTGGAAGGTTCCTGCCAAGAGAAGTGAAATACGGTGCGGGAAGCCTCTAGTGTTTCACTTTTTCCTCCCCAAAGTCTCCCTGTCTCCTCCCCCTCACAAAATGGGGAAAGTGCTACCCAGTGTCATGTGTCCCGCATTATGGACTACCCAGGACTATGCCAGGACTTAAAGTTTCAGGGTCAACCCCCGAGAACTAGGAATGACCCTCTGTGATTCCATAGGATGCAGGCCTGGGTGATGTTACAAGAGTGGTGTCACACAGGGAACTCCTAGAGATGTCATTAAGCATGACATATTATGCATCAACCACAGGTGGACAGTATGCCATTCAAACTAAAGGCACCATCTAACAAATAATGAAAATATGTATATACACACAATATCTTGATATTCCTCCTCTGAGGATCAGAGAAGAGGGTCCAGGTCTGAAATTTGGGAACTCTAGTGGTATGTATGTTTATGGGAAGGTTGGTTCAACTCTGAAACAGAGTTTTTGAAACCATTATTCTTCCTTCTGGATTTCTGAACCCCTGCCCAAAATCAAATCGGTGCAGTCCCTCCAACTGTGCCAACTTGGCAAGAACAGTCTCAGTTAATCTTCTGTTAGTTCATTTATTCAAGTGCTTTAAAAATGTTCCAGTTTCACCTCCTCCTCCCACTTCTGCCTTTGTTTTCATTTTATTGCAATTGTTGTAATCTGCAATAAA
>CM034708.1:120940694-120951472 GCA_020142125.1 Phrynosoma platyrhinos
TTAAAGTACAGTAGTTACATTGACTCATGTATAAGTTGACTCAGGTTTTTTTGGGTCAATTTTTTGAATAAATATCTAGACTTATACATGAGTATATACAGTAGTTTGCAGAAAGAAAGAAAACACTTATTTGAAACTGGTGAATTTGTGACAGGATATGAGTTGAATCAACCAAATATATGTAAACAAATTTCTCTAGTTTGTGTGGGAAAGATGGGCTTTGCCTGTTTAGTGTAATTTGCTTTACTGTCTTGGGCTGAAGACTGTTTTCAGGATGTCTTCAAGATGAAGTGAACTGTTATCTCATTTTTGTCAATGGTTTATTTTATTGTTTTTCATTGGGCAGTCTACATGTAAACCCATTGGCTTGAACTATAATGGTAACTTTTCCTTAAAATGGTTTTTTACTGAGAAAGTCGCCCCAAAATAGATAGGTAGTACAGAAAAAAACAGTTCCCCCATATGTTCATGAACAAGCTATTTCCACTGGTGAAAGCACAAAGGAGGTTGGCCTGGCTTCAATGCTCATTTCAGGTCAGACACTTATTTTTTAAAATTCCTTCCACCAGAGAAACATCTGGTTTTGTTTAAGTGAAAGTGAATCTCTCAGGCTCCAAAGGCCATTGTTTTAAAAATCTTCTGGTACAAGTAAGGTGTTCAAAATAAAGAGTTTGCAAAATGAAAGTATCTACCAGAATTGTCAGAGGACTAAATTCCATTCTTTAAACACAGAATCATTGGCACAACCTCGGTATAAAAGATTACATGAGGGTCATGGGCAAAGCTGTCTTGCAGAGATACAATCACATTGGTTGATGCCAGAGACTGAGGGTCAAATTACATTTTCTGTTTTTAGAGCTTGGGAGAAGATGGATGAATGCAATGAGATGCTGAAGCCGTTCTTAACTAAGAAGAGGTAGGATGATACTCTGGCACGCAGTTTATCATATCCGTTGTCATTTTACAGATAAAAACCAGGACACATCTCGCCAAACAACATCAAATGGCAAAAGTTATAAGTAAGGAAGAATATATAAGCTAGTAGAGGCTACAGAAGCTTGCTTTTTCTTGAGCCTCCTGAGAAGGGCAAGATTCCAACCACTTCTCTCCTTCCCCTCCTGCTGAATTAAATGACTGAAAACTACTTTTGCACTTTGCTCTCAGTTTGCAACAATTGAAATAGGCAGAAGAAAAAGGGGTTGAACTGACAGCTCACAAACTGGACAACAGAAAATGAATTGGAACTGTGCTTACCAAATTGGGACAGTTGGAGGATATGAGATCTTCCGCCTCCTCCTCCTGCTCATTTACAGATGGCTTCAGTTAAAGATGGAAATAATACTAATTTTTCTCTCCCTTATGAGAAAAGCTGGCTTGACACATCTGGAGCCCCCAATGAGAAAATGGTCCACTGCTACTCTCCCACCCAATCCCAATTTGGGCTTTTTTTTTGTTTGGGGGGGGAATATCGCACTGAAAACTTTGCCTTTTTGAAGAAAAGGGTAGTGGTGGAAAATCTTGGAAAACATTCACATGCAGAACATGCAAAACACTTTTTATCATTTGACCCAGTGGGTTGAAGAGCTTTGAAAGTATTCAGTCTTCCATGCAAGAATGAAAAAAAAAAAATGAAGATTTATGTCCCTAGTTTCATATTAATTTTTCTTCAAAGTAATGCTCCACATTCTAATTTTACTGTGGGGTTAGCAATGGTATCCAGGTTTTTAAAATATGTAATAGGCAGGACAGGAGGGTGGGGAGAGGTTTTAATCAGGAACACAGCATGCAAGGAATGGAAGCTTTTTAATCCTTCCTTCTCCAGCAGCAATGACAATGAAAATTATCTCCCTGCCCAACCCTGGCAGATCTGTTAGTCTTAAGGAAGAAAGCTCCCATAGATGCCAGGCTTCTCCCTAAGGCTGGTTGCTGTGTGTGTGTGTAAGGACCTTATCACACGGGGCCAAAAGCAGCAAGAATCCACTAAGAATCAGGTGCTATAGCGCTATACATTCCTGTGTGATTACACGACGTCGCTCAGAATCCGCTAAGAATCAGGCGCTATAGCGCTATAGTTTTCTGTGTGATTACACGACGTCGCTCAGAAACCGCTCGGAATGCAACATCATTCGCATTCTTTTGAATGTCGGTTTCAGCGGGCATTGCAATAGCGCGAGCTTATCCATAGCGCTATTATAGCGCTAGCGCCATATTTATACTAGCGCTATAGTACTGCAATAATGCTCATATCGCTTTCTTGCCACTTTTGAGAGCAGTGTGGGATAAGGTCCTAAGAGAGAGACTTTAATCAGAATTGTGCCTGGCGAAGGAAGGGTTTAATATCCCTTCTCAGGGACTATGATACAATTTCAGAAGCCTTTTCACAATTCACACTTATGACACTATTGAACTAGAACTGCCAAGGGAGATTATTGCACATACAAAAAGACCCAGCTTACCTCTTCCAAACTGGAGCCCAATTCGGGCTGAAGCTGGGTCTTATTGCATGGCTTTTCCAGCTTAATTTGGCTTCTGAGTACATCCCTGCTCCAATGAGGGTACAAAAATGTGCTCCAATGACAATTTTTTAAAATTGGAAACTTTGGAGCAGGGATGTACTCAGAAGCCAAATTGCATAGCTGGAAAAGCTTCAGACCGAATCAGGCTCTAATTCTGAAGAGGTTCTTTTGTATGTGTGATACTCTCCAAGGTTTCATTGTATGGGATCCTGGGATGTTGTTTAGGGAGGGGTATTTAAAGATACTCAATCCTGCCTGATTTTGGAAGCTAAGCAGGGTGAGTGCTGGTTAATCCTTGGATGGGAGACTACCAACAAATTGCAGGTGTTGCAGGCTACATTTCAGAGAAGGAATTGGCAAAACACCTCTGAGTATTCCTTGGCTACAAAAATCCCATCAAACTACAAAACTCAGGATTCCACAGAGTGCAGCCCTGGTTGCTGAAGTGGACTCATGTCTCAGTGCTATAGAATCCTGGGATCTGTAGTTTTGTGAGCTATTTAGCCTTCTCTGTCAGAGAGCTCTGTTGCCACAAGAAACTATAAATCCCAGAATTTCATATCATTGAGCCATGGCAGTTAAAGCGATACCAAACTAGATAATTTCCACAGTGTGGGTAAGACCTTAGTGTGTACTGTGAAAGTGTTCCAGGAGAATCTGTGGCTGAGAGTATATTTTTTTAAAACAAAAACACCCTAAAATTATTTCCTAGCCACTCTCCTCATGTTCTTGGACTATTGAAAGTCAGGAAAGCGCAGGGTAATCCCTTCTGCACCTTCTCAGAATGGCTGCATGGCACTATCAACACCAGTATGGTGTAGAAGTTTTTGGACTGAGACTTGAGAGATACAAGTTCAATCCCCACCAAACCATGAATCTCACTGGACGACTCAGTTGTCGGGAGGATGCACTACATGTAGCGGTGGACAGGCAGCTATGAGCTCAAAGAAAAGGTAGGGTAAAAATGTAAGTGATATGATAAATACTGCTAGGTATTGTCAGATGCAGTGCATTCTCTCTCTCTCTCTGCTGTAGTGTGGTGTGAACACATTTGAAGATGTTTATTCCAGATGAACTCAGAAGAGCTCAAAAGAGGAGCACAGGCTACCAGATGGCATAGCTATAGGCCCCATTAGTTCAAGTAAAAGGCAGAAATGTTGTGTGAAGGTCAGAAAGCCAGGTGCCTAGAACAAGAGGTTTGGACTTTCTTTAAAAATGTCAATTCTTGGATGGACTTTGATTCTATGAATAGTCGCAGAATATGGTGGTGAGCAAAGCTTTAAGTGTTAAGACTACAGGGGCCATCACTGTTTTGTAGTCACAATGATTTTGACATTATTGCCACAGTCAAAATCCATCCACCACAAGGTAATCTACATGTTATCAGATGCATAGAAAGAAGGAAGGCCATTCTGCCAATGATCAGAGTACAACTGAATGATGTTTTCCATCATGTTTTAGGAGGGCAGATTTACCTATATAAATCCTCAGTTAATCAGTTCCCAAGAAATGCTTTATGCATTGATTTGTCTGCTAAGAAATCTCTGCGTGTCAATCCAGGAAACCTTGCAGGTTGCAGAGGATTCTGGGGAGTCAGTTTTATTGGCTGTGCTCTCAGGGCAATCCTACGTTCAATGACAAATGGGTTTTTGTCACTGCTTCAAATGTGGTTACTCTTATTGGATCTTGTAGAAACATGGATAGAGCCATAAGTCCCGTTTGCACAAATTGTGACCTTCTGGGGTTGCCAGAGATGACTCCTGATTTTGTAGAAGAGAAGATTTCAGCAGGTGTTGCTTATTATCTGGTTGCATGACAAGCAACACCTGTTAATCTTCCATCTTTTGCACAACAGTTAAAGGTGAATGAACTCTCTCCTGTTTTCAATCTGGCAATCCCTATCAAAGGACAGCAAACTGTATCTTGTTCTCAAATCAAGTCCAAATATATTGTTGGACTGCAACTGCTATCAGCCCTAGCCTCCTAGCCCATATAATGATGAATACTTGGAGTTGTAGTCTAGTAACATCTGGAGTTATAAAGAGTCTGCAGAGATTTCTAGTTCACTTGTCTTTTTCAGAATGTGGAAACAGCCAAGCACTTGGGAGGTCCGTATACCAATGGGTTACCAGTTCTGCTGGTCTGCATTAGGCCAAGAGTGACATCTGAAGTTCTTCCTTTCTTTTATCCTCTCCCTTTCTTACTCCTTACATGGAAATTGTATCAGGTTTCCAGCTTTGTTTATGTTGTTTCAGGCACGTTCATGTTGTTGGTATGGCATCAGTACAAAGACAGCTGAAAAGGCAGAGAAATATGCCACAAAATGTTGCATATAGTATAACAACCTTTAGACAATGCACCTACCCTTTAAAATATTGGAGCATATTCCTCAATGAAAATATTTCTTCTTGTAGGGAAGCATTCTTTTCCTCAATAGCATCTAGAGCTTTCAATTTTGCTAGAAGATTGCCTTGTATCTTCTATTTAAAAAAGGAAGAGGAGAAGAAGGACATTGTGGAGTTAAATATCTGTGGTGAGATTTTCATATATTTGGAGATTAGCATGGAGGATTTGAATCAATGCGTGAGAAATCCTCCCTTTTCCAAAGTTCCACAGAGTAAAAGACACATAAAACACTCCCTTGAGATCTTAATCATTAGATTTTTTCCCCCCCTCCAGACTTCCGAAACATATTTTTGCATTGTTCCAATGTATATTTTATAGTCCCACACCTTCACTGCACTTCCATACCCTTCAACATTTCACAGATGAAGGCCAGGGCATATATGGACAAGCAACATCAAAGTGTGGTCAAGATGGTAAATATTATTAATGAGGAAGAGCAAACAAAATAGGAGAGGCCATAGCAGTTTGTTTTTTCTTCAGCCTACTGGAAAGGACAAGATTTTGTTCGTCTCTCCACTCTCACCTGCTAAATTAATTGAGTGAAAACTATTTTTGTATTTTGAAAACAGTCTGTATCAACTGAAGTAAGTCAAGGGCAAAGGGAAAAAGTGGGAGGAGGAGAGGAAAAGTGGGACATTTTAAGAGTATCTGAAAATGTGGGATTACAGAAGATTAGGTGTGACTGTCCCTGTCATAGTGGGACAGTTGGGGGGGTATTCTTAATGTTTCACCCTGCCTTTCTGCACCAGTCAATCTTCCCCAAATGTTCCTTTTACTTTCATTATGCACTTTTATCCATGATTCACACCTCCACCAGTCATTTGTTTTAAATGCTTTTGCTATGTATATGAAACTCTGGAAAGAAAATAGTGCTGGTTGTGGCAGGAATGAAGACTGCATTGATCAGAAATGGGTATGCTTCATGAGGATTCACACAAAGAAATTGTGAACAGCCATGTATGATCCACCCATTTAATTGCAACAATTTTGTAATCTGGATTTCCACACTAAATTTTACCAGGCAATGAGAGAGGAAGGAGTCATGGAATTGATTTTGTATTTGATGGCATTCCCACATTCTTTGTGTTATTTTATGCCAGACAGAAAGTGAAAAACAATTTAGGAAGGGCCTAGAAACCAGGAGCCCTTTCATGCTACATAGTAATAATACTATAATTCCACTTTAACTGTCATGGTCCCATCCTATGGAAATGTGGGATTTGCAGTTTAGAGTATTTGGAATTCTCAGTTAGAGACCTCTAGTGTCTTACCAGACTATAGACCTGAGGATTCCATAGGATGTTGCCATGGTAGTTAAAGTGGAATCATAGTACTATAATCATGTAGCATGGGAGAGCCCTGAGTTGACCAAATGGTTGCAACTCAGGGGGGGTTGCAGACTGCCAGAAATAGTGCAAATTGAGTCAACTTTTAGGGTTAGGGTTAGGGTTAGGGAATCATAGAAACTGTAGTTTATTGTGGCACCAGAGCTCTCTGACAGAGAAGGCTCAATGTCTCAGAAAAAAAAATGCCCATGATTCCCTAGCACTAACCCTAACCCTAACCCTAAAAGTGGCCTCAATTTGCACTATTTCTGGATGTCTGCAACCCCCCCTCAGTTCTTTAAAATTGCCATCAACTCAGAATTTCTCCACATTAAGAGTTTGCCTTCTTTAGTCATGAGATGGGAAGGAAACCATATGAGAAATATTTTTCATCCATACCTATCTGAGTAATTTAGATAAACAAAAGCAAGCCAATTTGGAAGATTGCAGGAAGAGCCCAAGCTGAGAAGGCTTCCTTTTTATGTCTCCCTAAAGGTCTAGCCTGCCTGGCCTTCCTTAGCAGAATGACAGAATGTCTGCAAAGGATCCAGCTGTGTCTGCTTTTGCCAGGACAAGCCTGTTTTCCCCATTAATATCCATGAGTTTGAGCCAGAATTGGCTTCAAATTACAGGCAGGCCAAGGTGGCAATGATGACGATATCTCACACTCATATCAACTGTTTCCCTCTTTAAGTAGTCTGTTATTATCTAGTAACATCATAAAACTCTAATATCATAAAAATGTTGAATGCCATCAAACCTATTACTTTTGAAATAAGGAATAAAATCTTAATGGTTTGCCATGATCATTTCTTCTCTTAAACCTCCCAGTGTAGAATTTCAGAAATATTTCAGAAAATAGTCATCTGTTACGATTTTCCTCTTATATGTTAAGCCATAGGTGTGTGCATGCACACACACACATAGGAGATTACCACACATCATAAAAATGTGACTTACCTCTCCTGAGTTGAAGCCTAATTTGGGCTGTATCCGGGTCCTGTTGCATGGCTTTTGTCACCAAATCTGCCATCCAATTACAGCGAGGCTGCAGCCCGGGTCCTTTAAAGCGCTTTGGCAGCCATTTTTCAAAGCTGGAAAGCTCCTGACTTTGAAAAATGGCTGCCAAAGCACGTTAAGGGACCCGGGCTGCAGCCTGGCTGTACTTGGATGGCAGATTTGGTGACAAAAAGCCATGCGATAGGATCTGGATGCAGCCCAAATTAGACTTCAGTTCAGGAGAGGTAAGTCATGTTTTTACAATGTGTGGTAATCTCCATACACACACATTCTAAGAAAAATTTCAGAGGTCTATGTTTTTCACACTTGACTAAATGAAGTGTATCTGGTGCCTGTTCATATCTATATCTAACTGCCCACTCCCTCACTCAAGGTGTTCAGTATCATTATTCACTTTCCTGGTATATTTCTGAGGGAAGTGTACAGTCATACTGCATTGTTAACCATCATCAAGATGACATTGATTTATAGCAACTCTATGAATGAGAGACCTCCAAGTCACCTATTTTTATCAACAGCCCTACTCAGGTCTTGCAGATTCAAGGCTGTGGCTTCCTTGATTGCGTCTATCCATCTGGAACATGGTCTTTCTCTTTTCCTATTGCCTTCCACCTTCTTTTCTTTTCTTGTCTTCTCATGATATGGGCAAAGTACTACAGTTTCAGTTTAGTCGTATTGGCTTCTAGGGAGAGTTCAGGCAAGGACTCATTTATATGTCTTTTTAGCAGTCCATGGTATCTGTAGAACTTTTCTCCAGCGGTGCATTTCAAATAAGTTGATTCTCTTCTTATCAGCTAACTTTACTGTCCAGCTTTCACAACCATACATAGAAATGGGAAATACAATGGCATAGACATTGTAATATTCAATTATATATCTTTACACATCAGGATCTTGTCTAGTTCCTTCATAGCTGCCCTTCCAGGTCCTAGTGTTCTTCTGATCTCTTGATTGCAGTCTCTATTCTGATTAATGACTGAACCCAGGTATGGAAAATCTTTTTTTAATAAATGATATGGAAAATCTTGAACAGTTTCAATGTCTTCATATCTACAGTAAAGTTATATAAATAATCTATGACCATTATTTTTGTTTTCTTAATATTCACTTGTAAAGCTACCTTTGCACTTTCTTCAGGAATCATTTAAAGTTTTTGTTATTTTATGCTAGCAGTGTGGTGTCATCTACATATCCACAATTGTTGATGTTCACACATCCTTTCTCCTAGTCTAATCCTTCTTCGTGTATGATACATTCAGCTTAAAGTTAAACAGATAGGGTGATAAAATGTAGTCTTGCCTGATTCCCTTGCCAATTGGAATATTCCATTTCACTGTAATGTATTATATACTTTATAATTTTAACTTTTGTTAGCCACCTCAATTGCGCTCAGAGGGGCAGGGTAGACATAAAATTTATTATTATTATTATTATTATTATTATTTGTTTGTAAAATGATCCCTAGTACCTCTTCCTTTCCTAACCCTAGCTTGGACAGCTGGCATTTCTTTCTCAATATATGGTAAAAGTCTTTGTTGTAGAATTTTGAGCTTCTATAGGAAGCTAATGCAATGGTCCTATGGTTACTGCGATCCCTAGTGACCCCTTTCTTGGGGACTAGAAAATATATTGAGCTTTTCAGTCTGTGGACCATTGTTTTGTTTTCTATATTTGCTGACAAATTTTACTTAGAACTAGAGTATATTCTGTCTCTGTAGGTTCAAACAGCTCTATTGGTATGCCATCTGTTACTAGTAGTTCTTCCAAGTGCCCCGAGTGCAGCTTTCACTTTACTTTCAAAACTTGTAGGTTAATCTTTGAATGTTTCTTTCTTGACTGAACCTTCAGTACCTTGTTTTCATTGTCTTTTATTTCCTCTCAGTTACTTAATGTGTTCCCCTGCTGGTTGTAGAGTATCCCCACTCTTGGTTTAAATTTCCCTTTGATTTCTCAGATCTTGTGGAAGAGGTCTCTTGTTCTTCCTTTTTGTGGCCATCTTCTATTGGGCATTGCATACTGGCCTAAAGGGCCAGCCTGGGGGATGGAGATGGGGCAGGGCAGTGCATGCCAGCTGCTCCAACCCCAGCTAGACACCGTCCTGACGCCGCATGCCCGTACACATGATGCATGGCACAAGGACGTCCTCCTGGCACAGCATGTAGACACGCTGCACCAGAAGGGTGCAGAATAGCTGTGGCACCGGCTCTGAGGGCGGCCTTTTATCACCCCTAAAAGCAGTCTCATTTTGCCGTTCTTTTAGGAGCGGTGAAAGGAAGGATTGGGGCTACTGTGTGCAGTTGCTATGGCCCTGATCCACCGCTAGCAGAGGCGGACCAGAGCTGCCCGTCTGTATAGCCCCTATGTCCCTGTAGTGATTATTATTTATCATCCATTGAGACGTATCTTTCTTTTTGGCTGCTGATAGTGTCTTTTTGCATTCCTCCCTCTCTGGCCTCAGTCCTGCAGTCTTCAGTTAGGCTGAATAGTGCAAATCTATTTTGAACATTATCTTTAAAAATTCTATGGGATTGTTCTTCAGGTTGTGTTTTGGCATAACAGTTTGTTTAGTGTTCTTCTCTAGCTTTAATCTTTGATATTAGCAGTTCATGGACTGTGCCACAATCTGCTCCTGTTCTTATTTTTGCAGAAAGAATGCATCTTCTCTATTTGCTACATGAAAGCCACCCCATCTCTTAGATTTTCATTTCCTGACTAAAGCACTGTGTAATCATCTGACTCAAAATCTCCTATTCCTGTCCACTTTAGCTCATTCACAAGTATTAAAATGTTTATTAATTTCATTTCTTGCTTCTCAATGCTTGGCTTCCCTTGATTCATTCTTTTCACATGTGCTGTGCCTTGCTAACATGGTAATACCCAAATCCTGCAGTAACTTTTTCAAGGCAGGGAAAGGGCAGAACTGGGGAATAGAATATTTGGGAGGGACTTGGAGAGGAAAAGTACCAGCAAAGAAAGAAATCAAAAGAAGGCATAAAGAGGGAAAGTACTGGAGTCAGAAAATTAAGATATATGAATGTCGACCAAAGTATAAACAGAAGGCAATATGTCATCTCATAGCTGTTTTCTAGGATGATGTGCTCTTTTGTTATCTCTTTTTGTTTCTAAGTGCTAAAAGTACTAAGTACTAAATGTACTAAGGGTGCATGACCAGAACACATGACCAAGTGAGAACTCTTTCTAATATTAATTTGTATATTGGTGGCTTCTTTGTCCTTAATAGCTATAACAAGGGTCAGCCCATCTTCTTTCTCTATCTCTATTGCTGCTATTGTTATTGTTTTGTGTTTGTGTTTGTGATTTAGTCTATGTATGTTTTAAATTATTTTATGTTTAATATCATTTTAAAAGGTAGGTGGGTTCTTGGGGTTGTATGTATTTTATTGTAGTTTTAATGCTGTAAGGGCCTTTGCAGCCAGCCAGAAATAATGCAGATTGAGGTCACTTAACTGCCCAGGCTCAGTGCTAAGGAATCATGGGAATTGTATTTTTT
>CM034708.1:120968616-120982754 GCA_020142125.1 Phrynosoma platyrhinos
AAAAAACTTACAAGCTGTGGTAGCTGAGGGATCCCAGGAGCCATTCAAAAACCTATATTTTCAAATCTCTGCCTTTTGTGTGTAACAGGTTCGTATGAAGAAGAAGGGTGGGGAAAAGATAGTCCATTGAATGCAGCTCCTGAACCTCACTTTTCTGTCCCCTGAAGCCTGCTGAGAGTCACAATACCCCAGTTTAATTTTTTATCTCACAATTCTCAGGCAATTTTTCACTTAAAAATCACCAATGCAAGAGAACCATTTATGTACACAGCAGTTTGGCTTCAACTATCCCTCAAACCACTTTCTTCCAAGTGCATACCTTCCAACTGTTCCAGTTTGGCAGAGACTGTCCCAACTAATCTTCTGTACCCTACATTTTCAGTTGACTTTAAAATGTCAATTTCTCTCCCCTCTTCCAGCTTTCCTCCATTATTTATGGTTTATTTCCAATTGTGCAAACTGAGCTCAAAGTGAAAAGGTTAACACAGAAGCAGGGAACTTCTTCCCTGTAGACCTAGGCAAAAGCAAACTGCTGCACCATCTTCTTTGTTGTTAACTGCCTTTGCGTCAATCTCAACCCATGGCAACCCTATGGATGAGACATCTCCAGACCTCCCTGTCTCTACTGCTCTGCCCAGCTCCTGCAAACTCATATTCATGGTCTCTTTAATACAGCCCATCCATCTAGCATGTGGCCTTCATCTTTCTACTTCCCTCCACCTTTCCTAAGATTATTATCTTTCCCAATGATTCATGCCTTCTCATGATGTGTCCAAAGTATGACAGTCTAAGGGCCAATGCAGGCGGCCTGTAAGGGGCGGCTCTGTGCTGCCCCTGGGAGCAGCAGATCGGGGCTGTGGCAACCACACACTGCGCCAACGGGGCACCCGGGTGCTGCATGCCGTGCGGTCGGGCGCACGGTGTCAGAATAGAGTTGGGCTAGAGTCAGGGTGGCCGGCATGTGGTTGCCCTGCCCCAACTCCACCCCCAGGCTGGCCTAAGTCTTGTGATCTTGGCTTCTAGGGATATCTTTGGCTTGATCTGCTCTAGGACCCATTTGTTTGTCCTTTTGGCTGTCCATGGAATCCTCAGCACTCTTCTCCAGCATCATATCTCATATGCGTTGATTTTCCTCCTATCTTCTTTCTTGACTATTCAGCTCTCACATCCATACATGGTAATAGGGAATATGATGGCTTGTATAATTCTGACTTTTGTGCTGAGTTGTATGCCTTTGCATTTTAGGATCTTTTCTAATTCTTTCATAGCCGCCCTTCCCAGTCTTAATCTTCTTCTGATTTCCTGGCTGCAGTCCCCATTCTGATTAATGTTTGGTCCCAGATATGAGAGCGCTTTTATTATTTCTATTTCCTCATTGTTTAGTTTGAATGTGTGTAAGTTCTCTGTGGTTATTATTTTTGTTTTCCTTATGTTCAACAGTAAGCCTGCCTTTGTACTTTCTTCTTTGATCTTCCTTAGTAGTTGTTCCAGGTCTGGGAGCTTCTCTGCTAGTATTCTAGTGTCATCAGCATATCTCAGATTGTTGATATTTCTTCCTCCTATTTTCACTCCTCCTTCTTCCATGTCCAAGCCTGCTTTGCTTAAAATATGTTCTGCATATAGGTTGAATAGGTGGGTGATAAGACGCAAACTTGTCTGACTCCTTTGCTAATTGGGAGCCATTCTGTTTCTCCGTGTTCTGGTCTGATAGTAGCCTCTTGTCCTGAGCACAATTCCTCATCAGGACTATCAGATGTGTTGGCATGCCCATGTCTTTAAGGACATTCCATAGTCTTTCATGATCTATATAGTCAAAGGCTTTGCTATAGTCTACAAAGCACATGCTGATTTTCTTTTGGAACTCCCTGCTATGCTCCATGAGCCATCATATATTTGCAATGTGATCCCTGGTGCCTTTTCCTTTCCTGAACCCTGCTTGGACCTCTGGGATTTCTCTTTCCATGTAGTTGGAGCCTATGTTGCAGCATTTTGAGCATGATTTTCCTTGTATGTTAGATTAGTGCTATGGTCCTATAGTTGCTGCAGTCTTTTGTGTTTCCTTTTTTGTGGATGGGGATGTATATTAGTCACTTCCAGTCTGTTGGCCATAGTTTTGCTTTCCATATCTGTTGACATATGTTGGTTAGCACTAGAGTTGACTCTGTCATTGTGGATTGCAACAGTTCTATTGGAATATCATCTGTTCCTGGAGTCTTGTTTTTTGGCCATTTCCTTTATTGCAGCTTCCACTTCAGTTTTAGAATTTGGGGTTCATCTTCATATGGCTTTTCATTCCATGTGTCCTTCATGTTGCTATCTCTTTTATATAACTCTTCTGTGTATTGCAGCCATCGTCTTTTTATTCCTTCCTGGTCTTGAATTATGTTATTTTTAATTGTCGTAGAGCGTTCCGGTCCTTGGTTTGAACTTTCCCTTGATTTCTCAAATCTTGTGGAATAGGTCTCTTGTTCTTCCCTTTTTGTTGTTGTCTTCTATTTCTCTACATTTGTCATTGTAGTAATTTTCCTGCTCTTTGCACACTAGCCATTCATGGTTCTCAGTTTATTCCAATCTCCTTTTTGTTTTGTTTCTCTTCTTTCTTTTATTGCTTGTAGCATTTTATTTGTCATCCATGGTTTCTTCACTTTCCTTTGTCTGTTGTTTTGTCTGTTGTTTTGTCTCTTCTAGTTTCCTCATTAATAACTTTTGCCATTATGGCCACATTTTGATGTTGCTTCTCCCCACATTTCCCAGTTTTTAACCTATGAAATGTTGGAGGTTGTGAAACCATTGTTTATTAGATCATAGCCTTGGTGAAAATAGCAGCTGAAAGTGGCATAACATCAATTCCAGTATGACACATGCTAGGTGCTGGTGTGGCTGATGGGGGATGCAGGGGTGAATATTGGCCATTGGCCCCCACCCCCCATGTGGTTGCTCATGCCTGAATAAGAAGCCATGACACTTGTAAGGCCACAGTCATGGATCACTAGCAGCTTAATCCCTTTCCAGAACTCTTTCATAATTTTTTTTAAAAATTCAACTAAGGTCTTTTTTCTTAAAGAGAAACAAACATGTAGGCAACAGTCTACCCAGCTGCTCAGGAAGCTGCTCTCAGCTTCCAATGTGATTACTAAAGGCTGTGGGATGACTGACAAGTGTTTGACACTTATTTTCTAATTCTATTAACATTAAGTGGTTTATTAAAACTGATTTATAATTTTACAAACTGAAGACTGAACTCATTACACTACTGATGTTTAGGCTTTTGATGTTCTCCACTGGCTTAGGATGCTCCCTCTCCAAGTTTACCTTTAGGCAAACAAAGTTTCTGGCTAAGAGCCTAGATACCTAGATACATTAACACTGTGGGTTTCGTGACTTCAGGGCATCATTCTCTCTGGCTGTGAGAACTCAAAACAGAAGTCTTACAAAACAGGTATAGTAGAAAGGGAGATTTATGGTGCTAATCTAAAAATCCAATTTGCTTTTGCAAACCCACATTTTCCCACACTAGCAGATATCCTAAGGGAGGGGGGAGGAACTAACCCATTGGAGTAGCCCAGTAGCTAATATAGCTTGGATGCAGAACTCTGTTTTTGTCCTTTAAAAATATTTAAATTTTGTTGCTTATTTGCTTGTTCATGCATACTACTGATTCCTCTATGTGAAGACTCCCTGCTGGTGAAATAAACTATACCTACTTTACTTTGTTGTTTTGTTGTTGTTGCTGTTGTTAAAATGTATTATAAATTTCTAACCTATATGGACTCAGTAAAGAACTTGAACATATTGCCACACCACATTCCAAAATTTCCCTCACTATTCATATAGTCATCCCTCCAGCCTGTCTTTAGGCAACATCTTTCCTCCTGCCTTTGTTCCTCAACAGCCACCATTAAAACTGAACATGTCACTTTATCATCATACCCACAAATTTTGCATTTCTATGGCTATTTGTGTAATTGGATGATAAAGGTTCTTCCTTGGCACCAGTTCACTACATGCATCAGAGGAAGTAGACCTTGGAGATTATTGCACGTGAATATCCCTGACAGGATAGACACGTATTGAACCATCAATGATGGATCTTACCACACTGTTCCGTGGCCAGGCCGTAGGCAGCCCATATGCAATCTGGGCTTGTCAAGTAGGTTTTCAAGAACAGGATTTTCCCATTCTTGAAAAGATGCAGGATTAGTCTGGGTTGCAGCTAATACGGCCTGATCATGGGACAATGTGGTAAGATCTGTCATTGATGGTTAAACACGTGCCTATCCCATCAGGGATATTTGTGTGTATGTTACAACTTCTTTCATATAGTTTGTCTCAAACATGCTATAAGATCCTTTTGCATACTGATATTCCAGACTAACATGGCTATATCTCTGAATTCTACCCATATATCTGGAATGTATGCCTTAACAGATCAGAAGGCAAACAATTTAAGCTCCTGATGAATTTCAAGGAAGGGCTTCCATCAGACTAAGCTGCCAGTGCCATGAATGCTGAAACATCATCCTGATTCAGAACAGGTCCAGTCTTTCCAAGAATTTCTCTAAAATATTATCTGAAAACTCAAAGAAGTTGGGCCTCGGGTGTTTCCCATCAGCCCAAGTAAATCAAATTCTCTCTGCCACAGTTTTCAAACTTACATTGTGGAGAGAGAGAAGAGGGAAGCCAGCACACTACAGAATTATAGTGTCCAATCATCATCATCATCATAATCTTCTGGTCCAAAGCATTTTGGATAAGGGAGACTCATACTGTATCAGTTCCTCTTTGAATCTTTTCTTGTCAACTAATATAGTGAAGCAACTCATTTACTTAGTATTTATGAGAACAGTGGAGAAAATATGTAGTTCCCACAACATTGCCCTAAAATTTTTAGAACAATCTGCTTTTACAAGTTAGTCATGAAGTAAAGAGTTCATGCAATATGTATTTTTTTTAAAGATTCTTCACTCCCAAGTCCTGGGTACTGGGAGTTAAACTTACAAATCCACCCTGAGAATAGGTACATAACTTTTTTTTTTTTTTAAATTGAGAGCTTGGATAATGCATCCAGTAACAGAGTTATGTCACCAGGGTTATTTTATTGCCACTGTTTATTTTCTATGTAATTTCTTTTTTTGCAAAAACAGAAACAAGCCAGATTTATAAATCATCTGCACTACTCCATGTGCCTTACACATTTATTCATTCAGACTTTTACACTGCTTTGCATTCAATATATGCACATTCATGGAAGAAATTAATTTAAAAGAAAACAGAGTATCTTCTTGGCAGATCCTACACACACTTATATGAGATTTTATTAAAGATGACATCTAATGCAACATTTGGAATTCAGAATCATTTTCTAGGTATTTTTAGATGCTAGGACTGTGTCTTTTTTATACATCCTTAACTTCAGTTTTCTGAAATATTTTGCAACTAGTAACAGAAGGCCTTTAGAAAATCAATTTGGTTCTTTTTGTTGGAAGCTCAGAAGAAATAAATCTTCCCCTTTGCTCTAAAACCTCAGTAAGGTTTTTCATGTTAGAGCTGTACCATAAAGTGATAACCACAAGCATTTGATATTTCATAGACTCACAGAATCATAGAGTTGGAAGCTACCACAAGGGCCATCCAGTCCAACCCTCTGCCATGGAGGAACACAGAATCAAAGCACCCCCTGAGTATATGGTATCTAGTATGGCTTGAGTGTTGGATGTGGACTGTGTGAGACCATGGTTCAAATCCCAGTCAAAGCATGCAAATGGACTGGGAGATCTTTTGGCAAGCCACACTTTCTTAACCTGAGCGGGAGGCAATGGCAAACCTCTTCTGAATAAACTTTACCAAAACAAAAAACAAAACCCAATGAGAGGGATGCCATGTCAGAGTTGATTTGAAGGCACAGAACAACAGCAAACAATTAGACTAGATACAAAGAAAGGCAAATTATACTGCTAATCTCTCTTCTAACCGACTATCCTTTTTTTGCATGTGGCCACTGTACATACAGGGAACAATCATGCTAGGTCAGATGATCAAACCAACAAATACAATGGGCTCTTCTTAATCCATGGGCCTGCCATCTGTGGATTTGAGTTTCTGTGGACGGCAAGCCCCATTGTTTGTAATGGAGGCATGTGCACGTGGCCATGCTAGCAGCCGTATGCATGTTGCATCGCCATAAGAAACAATGAGACTTGAGGTCTCACATTTTTTTGTTATCTGTGGGACAGTGGTCCAGAACGGATCCCCCCACAGATATGAAGGGATGGCTGTATTATCTATTTTGAATATCATTGTTTTTCTGGCAGAAGTCTTTCATATCACCTAATCCTTCCCCATATAATCCCGTGAAATCGTGTTTCCCATTGGATGGGAGAATTTTTGTTGATATTAATGGGCTTTAGTTGGATTTGTCTCCGATTGGACAGATAAAAGCTGGAGATAGTATAAAAGCTTTCTTCTGAGAGTTAAAAGGTAGGCTGTTTACAAAGCCTACACAAGGTCAGATCTAGCTGTCTCTGACAGCTTTTATGATGTTGATGCTCTTAACAGTCTTTATGCTGATAATGCTGGCAAAAATCTTTGCAATTCTGGTAAGAGAGAGGGCAAAATAACTTCTCTAAATATCAATTAGGTACATTATAGGCTATAAACATATGAATGTTTTAGTTCCTCGAGAGATAAACATATAGGTGTTTAAGATGCTCTGTGAATTAATGTATAGAGATTCCTTACAAATGCAAGTCTATATGGATAATATGATAGTGCTGTATAAGATGGTAATTCCTTATAAATGTAAAATTATATGGCTGCCTGACACTCGTGTTTGCTAAGGTCTAATCTGCACTGCACAAATAATGCAGTTTGACACTGCTTTAACTCCTTGGCTCAATTCTACGGCAATCTGGGATTTGTGTTTTGTTGTGGCATCAGAGTTCTCTGACAGAGAAGGCTAAATATTTCACAAAACTACAAATCCCAGAATCCCATAGCATTGAGCTATGGTAATTAAAACAGCATCAAATTGCTTTATTTCTGTAGTGCAGATTAAACCTAAAATGCTAATATGATGTAAGATGTATGATACTTTATATGAAAGGTAAAGTTAACATAAGTTATGAGCCTAGATAAGTCTATGTTCCTCCCCAGGGGGAGTAGTATGTTGTATAACATGTCTGGCTGTTTATACTTACCCATTTTAATAACATAACCCAAAACATTATTAAACCGCCTGCTCAATCTCCCATGTTTGTCTTTTAAAAAAGTGCTTAAGTGAAATGTTGAGCTGCCTATTTGGACCACACCATCATTCATGAGTTGGGAGCCGAGATAACCAGAAGATGATGAAAGTGGCCTTCAAGCAGATATAGGCTAGCCTATTAACAGCAAAGAGCCCTCAATCCCTCAGTCTAAAAATACAGAGCTGGGGAACCTTGCCTGGATCTCAATTTCCTTTTCACCCCTCCCCCCCGCCTTGAATGCACTGTGGAATCTATTATGTGTTTTTTATATCTGTGTCATAAGACCACTGTTAATGACATAAAAATAATCCAGTACCTATGTGTGCATTTTGATTTGGTGCTGTATAACATGTCTGGCTGTTTTTGACATCTGGAGCAGTCTGCATGGACACACTGTCCCATTGTGCTTCTCTTGTAGTCTACTGGGTTGTAGTTGCCAGCCTCCATTTGTGGACTCCTTCACTCTGCTGCTTAGCGCTCTCCCAGGAAAGGGAATCATGTACCCCATTTCTATGCTTCTGGGCTCCCTCTGCTAATTTTTTTGGGGGGTGAAAAAGGATGAAGCGCCAAAGTCTCCAGGAGAAGAAATTCAATTTTAAAAACAAGTTTCAACACACCCCATTTTTAAAATGTTTAAAACATTTTAAACAAATGTTAAACAAACTGCACATGGACTTAAACAAGTGGACTTCTGGTTTTGTTTTTTCTTTTTTCTTTTTTTTCTTAGCATGGACCCTGGTGGATCCCAAGATGGCAATATGGCCCTCAGATTATCGGAATTTGCCCATCTTGCCCTGATCGTTCACAGGAGTGTTTCTAATTTTGTCTTTGCCAAAAGTCACCAAGTAGGAAATGATCCTCCATTTCCAGAGTTGTAGTCCAATGCTTAAATCACTACATCATGCTGGGTCTCCAAACCCTAGGACAGGGGTAGGCAACCTTTCCCCTTTAAGGGCCGAGGGACTTCAGCTCCCAGAAGCCTCAGCCATGTTGGCCAATAGTCCCATGTTGGCCAATAGCTCCTGGGATTCTGGGAGCTGAAGTCCCTCGGCCCTTAAAGGGGAAAGGTTGCCTACCCCTACCCTAGGATGTTAAATCTGGTTTTCTCATCTAGCCGAGATTGCAAAAAAAGGGAGATGGAGTATGTCTGTCACCTATACTTGGCTAGTGGACTCTATTTGTGTAAGTAAATCACAGATTGCTCAGGCCTGGTATTAGCTAGAGTTTGAACACATTACATTTTGGATCCCATGTAGACCCCATTGTGGGAGATGTATTAATCTTTCCAAATTCAGATACCGATTAGACTGTCAAGTGCAGAGAAGACAGTGGAATGAGACCAACTTTGCAAATAGCCTGTTCCAGTGTGTGCAATATAGCAGCGCCATGCTGGGCACATGCCGTTTGCCAGACTCAGTTGTTAACAGGCTGGAATGTTTCAGTAAGACTTGGAAATCTCCATCTAATCCTTCTCTTTATCCATTATTGGCTCACCCAGCCCTCAGTTTCTGGCAGCTGGATGTTTTCCAGATCACTTTTGGAAATGATCAGTACAGCAAAGCAAAGCTAGATGCTTGTGCTATGTGAGAAATGTATCCTTCTGTTGGCTGTCACGTGTGAGTTGCTTGTTGTCTCCCTCTGTCCTGGAGCTGGAAAAGCACGTAGCCTCTAAAGCTAATTTCAAAGCCTGGATCTGCTTCATTTCAGTGCCAAATGCTGCTGATGAGCCAAGAGCCCAGCTTGAGGGTGCTTTTGATCTCTCCTTGATAAAATACTTAAGGAATGCCAAACATAACAGGGTGATTGACAACTAACACACACACACACACACACACACAGAGGAACAGATAAAGATGACTCCAAGCTTGGAGCTTGGAGCAAAGCTCCAAGATTTCCATGTATCAGTTTCAGGGCCCAACCACATGTGACACAGAAGATGCTCTGGCTTTGCTTCCTTAAAAACACGTATGGGGGTACTATAGATTATCAGGGCAGCAGTGCTGAGGGACTGGGATTAGCAATTCTCCTATGACATCTGCCTGCTGAAAATTGTCTTCAGAAGTGCCATTAGACAAGCAGGTGGGTGGTAGAGATGTATAGGTTCAGCACAGATACTGACCACTACCGTTTTCCACTGTGTTTAGAGCCCCCTGCATCTGTTGTAAATGAGCGGGGAAGAAGAAAATGTGATTGAGATGCCCCATGTCCAGTTTGTTTGGCTGTTGATCACTGGAACTCAGGGACTTCATTTGGAGAACTCAAAAAGAGCCTTGTTATCTCCTGCCAAGAAAACAATCAACCCAAAATCTGTTTTGTTTGTTTGTTTGTTTGTTTGTTTTTTTGCTTGAGTATATTCTGCAACAAGGCATAAAAAGATTCAAAGAGGCTAACAACAGTCAACAAAATTTGTTTAAAACAAATAGCATAAATAATAATTATATGGCAAAACCTGGCCTTGCCCTCACCACTTATGCTCACTAAGCATAAAAGCAAAGCAGCTTCATTTATATACCGCTTCATATCGCACATGGGATGTCTAAGCGGTTTACAACTGTGAGCTGATTGCCCCCCAACAATCATTTTAGCGACCTCGGAAGAATGCAGGCCTGAGTCGAGCCGCAGCCCTGGCTGGTATTGAACTCGCAACCTTGTGGTCTATGAGTGAGTGGCTGCAGTACAGGCATTTAACCACTGTGCCACAACTTGTGAAAGAGCCCATGCATAAGCACAGAACTTGGAAATAATTCGTTACAATAATTAATTAAAAATGAATTTGTTGCCTGTAATTCTGTAAACATTTCAACAGCGATATGAGCATCAGTTGTTTTAATCACAAAATGTCAATGGCACTGAATTTTTGAGTAATAACAATCAACCTTTTGCATTGATTTACTTCATTAGTTTGGGGTGGTAACTAGGATGGCCCTTTTTAAATGACTTTTAGTAATGTGAATTGATATTTTAAAATGAATTTGTTAACCATATGTAATGGCAGTGAGCGTAATGAATTAATTTTATGATTTTCTGTTACCCTTGAAATGTTAACAAATTAATTGTCTGTAACAATTTGATGCAAACAGTTACCGTTCATTATAATATTTCCATACTCCTAATATGCCACTTTTGTACTTGAGTAGGAACTGTAGAGCTTAATTACAATCCTTGATAACCCCCACCATACATATCAATTTCCACAAGCAATATGAGTAGATTGTTAGGAAGGTTTATTATTGACAAAGTCCAAACTAACATTCTGTGTTCTTATTTTCAATATATTCAAATACAACCACAATAGACTAAGGAATAGACGTATTAAATTTTAACAAATTCTTTCCAGAAGCAGCAGGTGGTGGCTACCATGTCAGTAGAGTAGTGAATCTACTCTGGGGTTCATGTCTTTACTTAAAAGGGCCTATTTAAGGAGATGGAACCATCCCCAAACCAGGTTCAGGCCTTGGACAGTTTCTATAAACTAGAGATTAAAGTCTGAAGCAGATTTGCTGATCAAAGACATGGGAGACATCAGTGACCATTGTTACTGTGTTGTTCCATTTCAAGCTGCAGGTGAAGGTTCACTTAATGGGGGTCTTTTCAATGAAAAAAGAGGATAATAGGCCATGTGCAACTCTTCCATCTCTTTATTCTGATTGTAATTTCCCCCTACCATGTCTCTGGATTTGGCTGAGAGCTTAGAAAAGTTAACTTTTGGACTAAAAGTCCAAGTATTCTCCAGCCAGCATGTCAAATGGCCATGTTAGCTGGGAAATTCTGGAAACTGAAATCTAAAAATATCTTTCCCAAGCTCTGACCCTGATGCAGTATACATGGAGCCTAGAGAAAGGGTGGGAAATATTGTTGAATGAAGAGTCCCAACAGCCTTAGGTGACATAGCTAAAGGTCAGGAATGCTGGGATTTTCAGTTCAGCATTTGGAGGAATACATTGGTGGTTGTAAAAAATATCACAAACAGCTTTTTCCTGGGAACTACGCAAATTGTACTTTTTTTTTAAATTTACAAAATTTCTTGCAACATTATCCAGCACTAGCTACATTGGATCCCACCATGCCCTATTAGTTTGCTTGGGCAGTGAATACTGTTTTGGAAGGTTGAAATAGCCACTTGGTCATCTGGAATTGCTTCCATTATCCCCGTGTTCCAACTAAAATACTCCCTGGCTTTGATACTCCCACATGATTCTCAGTGGGACGAACCTGGCAAATCTGACAAAAAGAAAACACTGGATCAGATGATCAGAGAGAGGAGTGCTGCATGCAACACCCTAATCACAGTGCATCCAGCTGTGTTTTGATAGTGAAGTATGAAAGAGAAATGCAGTTGGCCGTCCAATTTTCTATTGTGCATAATTTTGCAAGAAATTTGCGTGGTGATGATTGGGGTGAAGAGTGGAGGATGACTGAATGAGTGTTTTAAAAAGTTATTTCATGAAGGCTGCTGCGCAGTGGGATACGCTCCTGACAGCTCTTGTAAGTGATGAGTTACCCCTTCTTTGTGTGTGGTTTCTTGCAATATATTCTGATCTTTGGATCCCTGCTGTGATAGTTATGGCAACAAAGCTAGAAGAGAAACCCCCTCCCCAACCATTCATCAATATTACCATATGTGCACCTCCCAAATTCTGAACTCCACAGGTCTGTTATTAATTCTCCATGTCTGTATTAGGGAGTACAGGGCAGGGCTCCATATTTCCATTCAGAAGGGAGATTAATCTTGATGTGAAAGCCAAGAGGGTATTAAAAGCATGGAGAAGTATGTTCCCTTTGGGAATTACTGTGCTAATTAAGCAGTGTCATTTAAAGCTCACTCTTTCCCTGTCAAGCACCATGCAGTGATGGTGTACTGGCAACTGAATCTTCAGTGATTAAAAAATTATAATCTAGGGAGAAAGACAGCCCAGGCCCCTCCTTCTTGTTCCGTAATATTTTTCTCTAAACAGACCCTAGGAAATATCAGCTGTGCCACACCAGCTCAAGATACCTTACTGCCTCAGACAGAGAAACAAGCTGCACTGCCCCCCAACCTCCAGATCAACATGTATAGTACCAAAGGTTTTTTCTGCAGTGGGAGGGAAACTAGTTAATTTAATTTGGCACATAAAGATTAAAATCCCACAAGTGTCTCTCTCCCCACCTGACAATAAAAATGGAACAATAATACAGTTGGTCCTCCACATTTTCAGCTTTGACTTTTGTGGATTTGATTATTTGCAGTTTTGCAGTTTTGAGTAATTTGTTCTCTCTAGGAATCTCTAGGTCCTCCATTACAACTCTGCCAGAAGTTGACCATAGGGTTGAGCTGGAGAACCTAGAAGATCCTAGAGAAAACACTTACCTAGGCATTTGTAGGTCCTCTGGCATGATTCTGTGATCAACTTCTGGCAAATTTTGCCCATAGAATTGCACTAGAGCAGGGGTAGGCAACCTTTCCCCTTTAAGGGCCAAGGGACTTCATCTCCCAGAATCCCAGGAGCTATTGGCCAACATGGGACTATTGGCCAACATGGCTGAGGCTTCTGGGAGCTGAAGTCTCTCGGCCCTTAAAGGGGAAAGGTTGCCTACCCCTGCACTAGAGGACCTGGAGATTCCTAGAGAGGTGTCCTTTTAGGTAAAAGGAATAGTGTGGTTTTATTTGTGGTTTTCCCATATTCATATGGTCCTTCACCCCTAACCCCAGCGAATGTGGTGGGGACCACTGTACATTATTAAATAAGAATCTGCTAGCTTTTCATGACACAGAGAAAAATATGTTGCCTTAGTAGATGGCCTCCCTTTGTCTTATGGTAGGACTGGCCCTACAACTGTCAACTTTATAGATTGCTGTGATGTCCTACAGATTTCTTTCTTTTAAGTCCTATTTTACCTATGAGCAAGGAACTCACTCAGAGATATATGGGATACAAATTTGAAATATCATTTTTTTCCACTGCCCCTGAGATGGAAGTGTCACAGGAGTCTGACTCCCCTCCTCTGCAACTGCTGTTTGCCTATAGGTCTATCTCTCCTTGTATGTAGTGCTACTAGGCTACTCAGTGATAATGGAAGGAGAGAGAAGAGGCAATTGACATGTTGTGTGTGTGTGTGGGGGGGGCACCAACAGGATTTTCCCAGAGCTCACAAAAACCTGGAACCAACCCAGTGTGGAGAGTGTGGGTAAAATATTACGCTAAACTGTAAAATATTGCAGTTTGGTACCACTTTAACTGCCATGGCTCCAGTCTACTGAATACTGGCATTTGTCGTTTCACGAGGCACCAGCAGTCTTCTGCAAAGAAAGTTAGCTCTAAATCCCAGGATTGCATAGAATGGAGCTACAGCACTTAAAGTGGTGTCAAACTGTTTTATTTCTACAGTGCAGATGCACCCCTTGGATAGAGCTAAGATGGGGCTTTTCGAGGTATCACTTCCTTATTCTTTGTTTATTTCCCCATGCACTCACTAAAACTTTAATAAAGGTAGATATCTGTGAAGGCTGTGATTCACATAACTGAAGATCAATGGAAGCCACATGGACTTCTCAAAGCAGGCTGTCCCTGTACTTGCTGGGACATGTGTTCTTGGGACAGGGTTGGAGGCACAGTGCCAGTTAATGTTTTATAGCAGAGTGACAACTGTGCATCCTCTACATTTTGTTGAATCACAACTCCCAGAATTCTTCATCATTGGCTTGGGCTGCTTGTAACTGAAGTTCAGCAACATCTGCAGAAACATAATTCCCTACTGGTTTCATATAATTAGTTAAAATTTGACTCCCTTCCTGTCACATTTCCTGGTATAGCATCCTGTTGTCTGTGTGTGTCTCAAACACACTCTCTGTCCCTAACACACATATTTTTACATGGGATCTCCCACCTGATGCTTCTATGTTTTGTTTTCTTC
>CM034708.1:121001200-121014173 GCA_020142125.1 Phrynosoma platyrhinos
AGTCCCTCGGCCCTTAAAGGGGAAAGGTTGCCTACTCCTGATCTAGGGCATCTAAGGCATTAGATTTCACACTGTTTTTATAGCAGGGGTAGGCAACCTTTCCCCTTTAAGGACCGAGGGACTTCAGCTCCCAGAAGCCTCAGCCATGTTGGCCAATAGCTCCTGGGATTCTGGGAGCTGAAGTCCCTTGGCCCTTAAAGGGGAAAGGTTGCCTACCCCTGTTTTATAGTATGGTTTGTTGATTTTATTCCTGTTATGTTTTTATATATTGTATCTTTGTAAATTGTTGTACATTTTACTGTTGTACTCCCACCTCAATCCATAGGGAGAGGCGGGAAAAATATAAATAAACTATTATTATTATTATTATTATTATATTATAATTATTTGTAAAACCCATTGACTAGTTAAACCTAAAAAATAAATAGATCTGAAATGACTGAAAATGGCCCCCAAGCCTCAAATTTAATGCTTAAAATTTACAAATTAAAATAACACAAATAATACAAAATAAGCAATGTCAGTGTTTAATAATTAAAATAAAACTGTTAACTGTGTTGATGAATTTTTTTAATGAATTACTGTATATACTCATGCATAAGTCTAGAAATTTTAGTCAAAAAATTGACCACAAAAAACCTCAGTTGACTTATCCATGGCTCAAGGTAATTAATGTACTTTAACTCATATGAAAACAAAGGAACAATCCTCTGATGAATGGCAAGAGCGTAATCTATCCCAGAAATAGTGACACCTCCCCCCTCATCCATCCAGCCTTTAGGATGAGCACAAATAGTTATGCCTGCTGAAAATTTGTAACTTCTTTGGCATTATTTTCCTTTGCTTCATCCTTTAGATCCTTTGTTACATTCCCCTAAGTTTTACCCTCAATTTATCCATGGGTCATATCAAAATCCATAATTTTGGCCCCAAAACCTGCCCTTGACTTATACATGAGATCGACTTATAGTTGAGTATATATGATAGCACTAACAATTTAATACAGAGCAAATTATTTCCAATCTCTGGGGAGAATAGTGAGCAATTTTGCAGCATGTTTTCTGGCCACAAAGCAACAATTTAATACAGAGCAAATTATTTCTAAGCTCTGGGGAGAATAGTGAGCAGTTTTGCAGCATGTTTTCTGGCCACAAAGCAATGATTTTGACAATCAAAAGAACCCTTCTGTTTTAACAAGTCACCTGATTTACTTTAATGGCTACCTTCAGCAACCTTATAGGATCCAACCTCTTCTGTGTAATTTGGAACAAGAGACTGATTATGAAACCCATAATCTGGGACTGTAGGGGCCATAACCTCATGGAGGAACCTCAAACCTTGTTTCAAAGATGATAATGCTATTCTGCTGAAATTTCACTGCTCTGGCAAAATTCAGGTAAAATATCCAGCCATTGCTCTTTCCCTCTTGGGGAGCATAAGGCATTGCTGACATTTGTTATGTGTTTATATATGCATGTGTGTATATATGTGCGAAGGGAGTTTTTCAGCAAGGCAAAAAAGCTCTCCACTTTTGATTAACTTGTCAAAAACTCAGATTTGTTAACCTCTGCTGAGCCTTGGTCTAATTTAACTCTGAAAACAGTTGAAATTTGCAATTCAATGACTCAGAGTTTCCAAGTATTACTGAATAGTACAGCAGGCCTGGTTCTGTCAAAAAGGCAGAGAAGTTTTATACACATGTGGTATATATAAAAATGCACAGTTTATTCATTTATATTAGTGCATAGTTTTTGGAGTAGGGTCAGAAATGCAATTTTTTGACTCTTTACATGTCCATTAGCCATTTGTCCATGCAGATCCAGTGTGGTGTAGTGGTTTGAGCACTGGACTCTGGAGATCAGGGTTTGGTCTGCTGTTCTGCTGTAGAAACCCACTAGAAGACCTTGGAGGAGTCACATACTCTTAGCTCCAGAAAAGCCTGTGATAGGTTCACCTTAAGGTGACCATAGGTCAGAAACAACTTGAAGGCACACAACAATAACAACAATACCCACTTGCCTAACAATCCAATAATGTTTCTGGTTGAACTATATAAAAATATGTTGTAATTGTGGAACATAATTTCATGTTTATTAAGTATTGTTTGATAAATATAGTTGTCTTTGTGATACTGAAAATCATTTGCAGATACTTTAAAAATGTATTACTAAGAGTAAGGGAAACAACAAAATTGGTTTACAAAAAACAGACCTCACAACATTTGCAAATTATTTGTTAAGGTTTTTTTTTTATTGTGAAGCACCCTAGGAATCATTTAGCTGAAGGATGATATAGAAACATACTAAATAAATGCAGAACTAACCCTTGAATGGTTTGGTTTGGGTGGCTTGAGAAGGTTAGGAAGGTTCGTTGGTATCCTTCTGGAAACACAGAGGCCCACTACACTCAAGCAGTATGTCTCTTCCTGGTAGCAGCAAATAGAGCAGCTTAATGAGGATTTGACTTTGGACCCATTGAATCTAAAGCCACCCTATTCTAGTTGTTGTTAACTGCCCTTGAGATGGCTTCAACTCATGGCTACCCTGTGGATGAGACATCTCCTCCACTGCTCTGCCTAAGGCCCATGGCCTCTCTGATTGAATCCAACCTTCTGGTATGTGATCTTCCTCTCTTTCTACTGCTCTATACCTTTTGTAGCATTATCATCTTTTCTAATGAGTCATGCCTTTTCATGTATGATAGCCTCAGTTTGATCACCTTGGCTTCTAGGGATATTTCAGGCTTGATCTGTTCAAGGACCCATTTGTTTCTCCTTTTGGATGTCCACAGTATCCTCAGCACTCTTCTCCAGCACCACATCTCAAATGAATTCATTTTCTTTTAGTCCACTTTTTTCACTGTCAAGCTCTCACATCCATACATAATGATGAGGAATACCATGGCCTGGATGATTCTAACTTGAGTGCTCAGTTGAATATCTTTATTCTTTAAGATTTTTCCTAGCTCTTTCATGGTTGCCCTTCCCATTCCTAGTCTTTTTTTAAAAAATCTTTTGACTGCAGTTTCTGTTCTGAACAATGTTTGATCCAAAGAATGAGAAATCTTTAACTATCTCAATTTCCTGATTGTCTAGTTTGAATTTATGTAGTCCTCCATGGTCATTATTTTTGTTTTCTTAAGTTCAGCTCATCAATTACTCTAGTCCTCCAGCTGGGATATGTAATCTCCCTCTTGCACCATTGTATTTGAGGTAAGAGGGGAGTTGGAAATACATAGATCCAAAATACCAGCCAAACTACACACACAGAGAGGTTGTTGTGGCCAATATGAACTGGCAAGATTGAAGATGAGACAGTAAATCTTCCCATCCCAGCACCACTTAGAACTGCTTGGTAGTCAAAAAAAACTATCAACAGAGTATGAAGAAGAATACTTCAGTTTATTTTAGGGCAATATGAGTTGGTTGATCAGGGGCCCTTTCATGATACAATTATACTGCTATGATTCTACTTGTAACTGTCATGTCAACATCCTATGGGATCCTGGAATTGGTAGTTTAGGGAGGGTTTTTAAGAATTAGCAGCTCCCTAAACTATAAACCTCAGGATTCCATAGGATGCAGCCATGGTAATTAGAGTGGAATCATAGTGCTATAACTGTATAGTGTGAAAAGGCTCTTTGTTCATCATAATCCTGTCAGATATAATGTTAATGTCACCAGACAGTATTTATTTACATTTTCATTTATGCATTATTTATAATGTTTTTATTAACTGTATTTAAAATAGTTTTAAATTAATTGAACATTAGCTTTCAACCTTTCCAGACCCAGTACTCAGTCCCAACAGTCCAGGAAGAAATTGACAACATACCATCACAAGATTTCAAACTAATCATTGCAGACTTGAATGCTAAAGTTGGCAACAAAGAATAATCAAAAACAGTAGGAAGATTTGGAATAGGAAGAAGAAATAAAGCAAGAGAGTATCTGATAGAATTTTGTGAGGCCGATAATCTATTCATTACAAATATCTGCTTCATACAACCAGACAGGAGACGATACATCTGGACATCACCAGATGGTAAACACAAAAACCAGATAGACTACATAATTGGAAGTAGAAGATGGAGAAATTCTATACTTGTGTCCAAAACCAGAACAGGAGCTGATTGCGGCACAGACCATGAACTGCTCATAACAAAAAACAAAAGTTATACTAAAGAAAAAAGCATAAACCATCATTATACCAAAATATGACCTGAATAACATTTCAGATGTATTCAAGGACAATGTAAGCAACAGATTTGAACTATTGACTATAATCGACTGGGAACCTGAAGTCAGAAGTCAAAGACATAATTAAGGACAAATGCAAGAAAACACTAACAGTGGCCAAAAAGAAAGATAAGGAACAATGGATGGCAGATGAAACATTTCATGCAATAAAAGAAAGAAGAAAAGCAAAAGCAAAGTGAGATAAGAATAAAGCCAGAAGTATGAACACAACTGTCCAATGTCTGACACACAGGGATAAGGAGCAATACTACAATGACCAATGCAAAGAAATAGAAGATAGCAACAAAAAGGGAAGAATGAGAGACCTCTGTCAAAAATCCAAGAAATTAAAGCCAAGTTCAAATCAAGAGCAGGGATGCTCTATGGAGAAAAAAGAACATAATATAGAAACAAGAAGAAATAAAAAGTCTTGATGAGGAATCTGTACCAAGGACAAGAAGCCACTGTCAGAACAGAATTTGGTAAAACAGAGTGGTTCCCAATAGGCAAAGGGGCCAGGCAAGGCTGCATCCTATCACCCCACTTGTTTAACTTATATGCTGAAAACATCATAAGAAAAGCAGAACTAGAATCAGAAAAGGGGGAAGTTAAGATAGGAGGAAGCAACATTAACATCCTAAGATATGCAGCTGACACTATATTATTAGCAGAAAACATCCAGGAATTGGAACAGTCAATAAAGAAGGTCAAAGATGAAAGTGCAAAGACAGGTCTGATGCTAAACATACAGAAACAAAAATAATGACCACAGAAGAAATATACAAATTCAATCTAGACAATGAGGAAATTTAAACATTTAGAATTTCCATATCTAGGATTAAACATTGACCAGAATGGAGACTGCAGTCAAGAAATAAGAAGACTAGGAATGGGAAGGGCAGCTATGAAAGAACTGGAAAAGATACTGAAGAGTAAAAACATACAACTGAGCATTAGTCAGAAGTGTCAAGACCATTGTATTCCCAATTACCATGTACAGATGTGAGAGCTGGACAGTGAAGGAAGCAGACAGAAAGAAAATCAACTCATTCAAAATTTGATGTTGGAGATACCATGGACAGCCAAGAAGACAAAGAAAGATCAGACCTGGGCTCACCTTGGAAGCAAAGATGATCAACTTAAGACTATCATATTTTGGCCACATAATGAGAAGGCACAGGTCACTAGAAAAAAACAATAATGCTAGTAAAGGTAGAGAGTAGAAGAAAGAGAGGAAGACCAAGAACCAGATGGATAGACTCAATCAGGGGGCTTGCAGGATCTGGGCAAGGCAGTGGAAGATAGGGATTCTTGGTGATGTCTCATCCACAGGGTCGCCATGAGTCAGAACTGACTTGAGGGCAGCTAACAACAACAACTCTCCTTTATCTCCAAACTGGTACTGCAGCATTAGACCAAATGACCATTATTGTAATTCCCTTCTCACACATTCCATCTTTAGCCTTCTCTCTCTAATTCAGCTAGTGGCAAACAAATATAGGGATCCTGATTGTTAGGTGGTTCCACAGAATAGGGAATGTAAGCATGTCATGTCATGCCCTACTATTTGAAATTCTTTCTTCTACACCATTCTGGCTTGATAGTGGCACCCACTCCATTTCCAGGCCCTTCGCAGCTTGGACTTAGCTATCTGAAGGACTGACTCTCTATATGAAATCTTTGGAGGCCCTTCTCTTGTATGTCAGCTATGTGAGAAGAAGCTGGATGGAGAAGAGATGGTCTTTTCTGAGGTGGCACCCTGGCTGTAGAAGACTCTTCCCAGAGAGACTTGTCTGCAGTGGCGTACCCACCTCTGATGTCACCTGGAGCAAGGGGCAGGGCTTTGGGGGGCGGGCTTCTGGAGGCAGCAGAAGCACTTACAGGGGGCAGCCAAAAATACACGTTTGCCTCTTTTCCTTCACTGCCCCCTTCACCTGGTTGGGATCCCTGCAGAAACACTGCCTGCAGGGGCCATGTGACTTCCGTCAGGGCTGCATCGAGAGGGCACCATGGATTGGCCCCCAACTCCACATACACACACCCTGGCAGAGGGACCCCTAGGCAGCACTCCCAGTGCCCAGCTGGGCCTGCCAAGGGCCATCCATGGGGTCCTGGGCCCTGCTTGTTCCAAATGGCTCTGGACTTTAGAGGGCAGCCAGCATTTACAAACCCCAAGGAGATGGCTGGGGTTCCTTTGGCATTGAGCACCTTGCTGGTCTCTCTTCCATCCCTCCCTCCTGGTGGGGGTCAGTCTAGAGATAGATGTGGGTCAGCATGCACTGCCCATGTCAAAAGGACCCCCTCTCACTTCTGGTTCCCCACAAAGTCCCCAGGCTGTGTCAGTGGGACTTGCATCAGTGGGGCCAATGAGGCCTGGAAAGTGCAGCAGCCAGGGGGAGAGGGTCTGGCTAGGGAGCCCTCCTCTCCCTGGAAACATGTCTGAGGTTATCCCCTCTGTGCCATGAGAGTGAGATCAAGTGAAACACACTTGCTCCTTTGCTGCTGCCACCATGGTGCCATTCTCCTCATGAGTAGAGCGGCAATGTAGCAGTGAGGTTGGGAGGGATGTGAAGGAGGAGAGCACTGCCCTGGTGAAGCCAAGAGGGGCACACTCATACCCCACAGCAAGAAGATGGTCTGTCTGGGTGTCACCCCCCACATGGGATGTCACCTGGTGCAGGCTGCACCCGCACACACACCCCTGGAGACACCACTGCTTGTCTGACCCCTCTCTCAATGTCATTTTAGTGCAAAGTGAAGTCTAGTTAGAATTTTGTTAAAAGCCAGCCATAAAGACTGCAGGAAAGTAGGGAAAGGAAGAAATGTGCACACCATAGCCAACCTCTATCTCATACCTTCATTGGGAGGGAGGCTATCATCTACAGTTGGCCCTCAGTATCCACGGATTCTTTATCTATGGATTCAACTATCCACTACTTGAAAAATATTCCAAAAATATACAAATTCCAAAAAACAAACCTTGATTTGAAATAAGGGACACCATTTTACTATGCCATTGTATATAATGGTACTTGAGCATCCATGGATTTTGGTATCAATGGAAGGTATTGGAGCCAAACCTCAGCAGATACCAAGAGCCCACTGTATTTGATTTCTCCCAGAACTAGGACTCAAAGAAGCTCATAACAAGACCCATTACAACTAAAATGATTTTAAAACACAAACAAATTATATTATTTTAAAAAATTAAAATCAAAAACAATTTAAAAGCTTCATCAGGTTCACTTTGGGAAACCAGTTCTTTTCTGATTTATGTGCTCGTAAAATTTCTAGATTTCCCATCCAGATCTGCATATTTGGTTTATATCCCTCTATATCTTAATTTTGCCAACATTTATCAATGCCAACATATTCACACAAAACTTGTCCCATTCATGCTTGTACAAAGAGTATTCTGTTTGAAATTTAAAAAAAAATACAAGGAGAAAGTGGTTATTTCTCCAAAGACCCTGAATTCAGTCATTGTTAATGGAAAACATGACCATTTTTATGGAACGGACAATTTAACATTAAAGAGGGGGGAAACATAGAGGGAAATTAAATGGAAATGTCCATCTGCGTCTTTGGATTTTGCATTGAGTGACTGGGGAGTGCAATTACCATAAAACTGACAGGCACTGACCTCTAGCTTCGCCTCCAGATCTTTGATGTGCTGTTGACTGTTCACATGTTCTGACTGAAGCTTTTCAATGGCTCCACTGCTGTTAGTCTCTTTGGAGATGAGCTGTTAGAAGAAAAGGATGATTCTTTATAAGGGTGAAGGAAAAGTAGTCCCAACAAAGAGAGAATGGAAAGACATTATTAAATGCTTTAATCTCTAGAGTGCTGCCCAATTGTGTTGGTGGTAATGCTTTAGCAAAATAGCCATCTCTTTCAACTGAGTGTATGTGAGGGGAGAAGAGGATGATCCATACATGCATTTGAAAACAACAACACCCCACTCTATGAACAATAATGTTTAGAAAAAGCTACCAAAACTGCTTGCCTACCTCCAAGGCCTGCCCAACTTGTAATCCATTATACTCAATGCAGCTCATCAACCAATCACAGAAATCCAAGAATGCAAATATTATCTTGTCTATGCACTATGTTAAGTACATAATGTGCAGCTCAGAGTTACCACCTTTTTACTCACAAGTAAGTATAGTGGTCTACTCTTTCTCAGACCTACTGTGTATGAGTAGAGAGGTTGAAATCCATTGATGCCAGTGGAAAGGAGTTTTGTATTTACCACTTGTGGGGGAAGGGAGAGAAGGAATTTAGAGCAGGAATATCTCTTTAGAGCAAGAAGTGATAAGTTGTAATGCTGTTAACAACAACATTTTTAATCAGATGATAAAACTAAAATCTGTCAACAAATAGAAAACAAAACAATGGACCACAGATTGAAAAAGCTCAATATGTTTTCCAATCCCCAAGTCCTCTTAGGGGACAACGGGTATTACAATAACCATAGAACCATTGCATTAATCTCCCATGCAAGCAAATTGATACTGACAATTCTACAACAAAGATTTTAATGGAGCAAGAAATCCCAGATGTTCAGGAAAAGAAGAGACACTAGGGATCATACTGCAAACATATTAGCTGGCTATACTGGCTTGTAGATAATGGAATGCACCAAAGAATTTCAGAAGAAAATCAATCTGATCTGGATAGATTATGCTAAAGCCTTTAATTGTGGAGATCATGAAAAACAATGTATTGCTCTTGAAGAAATGGGTGTGTTATAACATTGTCCTGATGGATAATCTGTACTGAGGACAAGAAGCTGCCATCAGGACGGAATATGGAGATGTTGGGGCAAAACACATGGCCGATAAAGAGCCAAAATTGTGCTATGGCTGTGGCCACTGCATGGCCTGCTTCCAAGGCAGGCCACCACCACAGTCCCAAGCCAGTCACCACCAGGAGCTGGATTATTTCTGCTCCTTTTTGATTTAGTCCAAAGGACCAGATCACAGCATCGGAGCAGCTTCTGGACTCTTTGGGAGCATGTATTGTTTGAACGCCACACCTCTACAGTGTGTTTCAGTCCATGAAAGGTTTCCAATTGGCAAGGGGGTTGGGCAAGGCTGCACTTTATCACCATATCTCTTCAACTTGTATGCTGGACATATATACATAAAGGAGGATTAGCTTGGAGAAAGCAGGTGTGAAAACTGGAGGGAGGAACATCACCAATTTAAGATATGCATTTGACCTCATACTACCAGCAGAAGCCAGCAAATATTTGAAATGATTACTGAAGAAAGTCAAGCAAGAAAGTGCAAAGGCAGGTTTACAACTGAACATCAAGAAAATAAAAACAGTGAACACAGATGATTTACATAACTTGTAGGTTAATCATTGAAATAGTTCAAGATATTCCATACCTTGGCTCAGTCATTAATCTGAATGAAGATTGTAGTCAAAAATTCAGAAGATTAGGACTGGAGGAACTAGACAAGATCCTGAAGTGTAAAGATATATAATTGAATACTGGATTCTCCGTGGCATTGTATTTCTCATTTTTACGTATGGTTGTGAAAGCTGAACAGTGAAGAAAGTTGATAGGAAGAAAATCAACTGATTTGAGATGTGAGAAGAGTTTTGAGGATACCATGGACTGCTTAAAAGGCAAATAAATAAGTCCTAGAGCAAATCAGGCCTGAAATCTCCCTGGAAGCCAAGATGACTAAACTGAGGCTGTCATACTTTGGCCATATCATGAGAAAACATGATTCACTAGAAAAGATGACAGTGCTTACTAAGGTGGAGGGTAATAGGAGAAGAGGAAGACCACATTATTGATGGATAGGCTTAATCAAAGAAACCATGGCTCTGAATCTGCAGGAGCTGAGCAGGGCTGTTGATGACGTGTGACTTGGAGGTCTCTCATTGATAGGGTCACCATAAATCAAAGTCGACTTGAAAGCAGCTAACAACAACAAATGTTTCAAGACAGCATCAGTACTAAACAAACAATTTCTACCGCTCAGAAAAGTTGTACATTTTTACTGCAAAACTTTCAGAGTTCTTCAGAAGAAGAGTAAGCTTCGAAAATAAATCCATAAAGTGACTTAAAATCTCTGGCTCTGTTGGATGCTCTTGGCTCATATTGTCAGATGATAACTCCATTCTCTGGTCCTCAGATCAGAAAAGCTAAACACCAGATGTATCCATCCATAGGAACTGGAAAAGTTTTGAATATTTTGATTGTGTGTGCAAAAAGTATAAGGCAGAAAAGAAAATCAAAACTGGAATGATCCAGTGCAAATGTTTTTGTAGGTGTAATTTTATTTGGAAGGAAAAGTGTTGATAAATTTTGGGCTGTTACTGGTGACAATATGATATAAACAATTTCATAGGATTAACCACACAGGAAGGATTAGATGTGATGTAAAATTTAGGAGGAATTGCATATTAGCTGGCTACACTGGCTTTATTAAATCTTTTCCTGAGAAAAGCTTTACTCTTATGTTTGTCCAATAAATCTAAATAGAAGCTTTTATTACATACACTAGACAAATTGTGTTTGGTTTAGTTTACCATATTTTGTTTAGTAGGCTTTTGAGATTAGGTAAAGCAAAATTAAGCTTTTATTACAAAATTGTAAAAGAAAATGAATAGTGAAATGTCCTGTCTAAGCTGTGGGAAGATAATTAAAATAGTTTTTATTTTAATGATAGTCAATATTTCACCACTGGTGCATTTTTGGTATGTGATTTATATAATTTTTACATAAAATATGAATTTACATTTTTACTGTGTACCACTTATCTGGACATTGGGGTTTATCTTACTGTGAATATGGATACTTTTCCAATAAAAATTAGGCACACATGCAAAGAGCTAAAATGAGGCAGTATTTTAAAGGATCGAGTAGGACTTTATTTACATGATCACCCTTGAGGCTGCATCTGAGCTTCAGAAATAACCCAGGTTGACACTACTTTAACTGCCATAGTTCAATGCTATGGAATTTTGGAAATTGTATTTTTGTGATACATTTAGCCTTCTCTGTCAGAGAATTCTAGTACTACAACAAACTACAATTCCCAGAATTCTATAGCATTGAACCATGGCAGTTAAAGTGTTATCAACCTTGATTATTTCTGCAGTGTAAATACAGCTCCAGTAAACTATTATTGTTGCCTGTCTTTTGACAATTTATAAATTTGGAAATTTTAATTTGGGGGCAATGCCCTCATTATGCCTCCTTTCCTGTAACTACATACCAGTGTACTTCCAATGGATCCCACTGCCTCTTCCACAATTGGTGATGTCCCCTCCTTCTTACAGTCCCCTGTGTATGCAGAAAAACTAATCTGGATGACTGGGCAGCTTTTCGGAGCAGATGTTTGGCACCAGAAAAGGCTGCTATAGGCAAGTGAGGGAAAGAAAATTCTAATTCCACTATGGTTGGATACTGAAGTACTGTATTTCCCGGCGTATAAGACAACCCGCGTATAAGACGACCCCCCCACTTTTCCAGTCAAAATATAGAGTTTTAGCACCTCTATCCTCATTATCCTTATATCCGGCATATAAGACGACCCCCCCCCACTTTAGCCACAGATTCTGCAGGTAAAAAAGTAGTCTTATACGCAGGAAAATAAGGTATACCACTGGATCGTGACATCTGTATTTTATCTATTTATATCCAACCTTTATCTCAATTTAGGAACTTGAGTATTTGTTAATTGCTGTCAAGTTGACTCCAAAGTTATGAACAAGAGACCCCTGAGACATAGTTATTAACAGCTCTGATAAGGTCTTGAATAAGTCTGCTTGTAATGTGGGCTGCCCCTTTTCCTACTGCCTTCCACTTTACCAAGCATTCTTATTTTTTTTTCTAGTGAATGATATATCCAAAGTATGATAGCCTCAGTTTAGTCATTTTGGCTTCTAGGAAGGTCAGGCTTGATTTGTTCTAGGACTCACTAGTTGTTTTTTTCTAAGGTCCATGGTTTCCATAGAACTCTCCTCTAGCATCACATCTCAAATTAGTTGATTCTCTTTCTGTTAGTTTTCTTCACTGTGGAAAATATAGGAAAGGGGAAGGGAAGGGGAGAATACAGGCTATACAGTTGTTTGCTTGGTTTTTTTTGGCTGTTAACTGTCCTTGAGTGGACCCCAACTCATGGTGACTTGTGGATGAGATTTCTCCAAGACTCCCTATCCTCCACTTCTCTGCTTATGTCCTACAAACTCATACCCATGACCTCCTTAATAAGAATCCATCCATCTAGCATATGGTTTTCCTCTCCTTCTACTTCCTTCCACCTTTCCCATCGTTATTGTCTCTTCCAATGAGTTGTGCCTCCTCACAAAGTTTTTTTTTCCTGGTTGTTGTTAACTGCCCTCAAGTTGATCTTGACCCATGGCTACCCTATGGATGAAACATCTCTAAGACCCCCTGTCCTCCACTGCTCTGCTTAATTCCTGCAGACCCATACCCATGACCTCCTTAATAGAGTCCATCCATTTGGCATGCAGCCTTCCTCTCTTCCTACTTCCCTCCACCTTTTCCAGCATCGTTGTCTTTTCTAATGAGTCCTCCCTTCTCACAATGTGTCCAAAGTATAATAACCTTAGTTTTGTCATCTTGGCTTCCAGCAGGTTTCCAGCTTGATCTATTCTAGGACCCATTTGTTTGTCCTTTTGTCACAAGGTACTTGCTAGTAAACCTAAGAAGGGTGGCATCTTAAAGAGGAGACTCCAAGTCAACAA
>CM034708.1:121021226-121033076 GCA_020142125.1 Phrynosoma platyrhinos
GGGGGGGGGGAGAAGTCTTCTCTTTTTGTCCTTCACCATTCTTTCCTCTTTCGTCTCATCTGCCCACTCTTTCCCCTCTCACACACATGATGCAGGCCTTTTTCCATTTGTGCCTCTGTGGACCTCTTTCTCCTCTCCCCTTCTCCTCCTCGTGGTCTCCTCCCTGCTGTTGTCATTTCATTTGGTCTGCTTATTGTCGCCACTATTGCTGTCAGTGGCAAGAAGAGGGGAACATTGTTCTGAGAGATATGCCATAAAATTACATGGAATTATGTTGGACTTGCAGTTTACATTTGGCCTTAATATAATTGATATCAGCATGTTGATTCCAATCTGTTGGAAGCTCTCAGTATTACCAATATTATTGCCAAACTTCATGGAGCATAGCCTTCAGATGGGCACAGTGATAGCTCAATATGAAGGACAATGTTCTATAAAGTCCATGAGATCCCAAACATGTAGCTTCATAAAGTTGTTTCTTTTTTTTAAGCACTTAGGTGGATACTAGCTCTTCGAGCAAAATGTCCTTCTGCATTGATATTAATGCATAGAAAAAGAAAAGAAAGGAAAAATGGTAATAGTGGTGAAATTTGCACACAAATTAAGTTCCCAATTTCATCAGGAACTTGGTTACTTACAATGAGTGGTGAAAACAGCAATAAACAGAAGAGCTCAGACAGGCTAGCCAGCACAATGAAACTAGCTTAATTTTTCTAAATGTCCTTGAAGGATCAAGCAGTAAAAGAAGGTGTGTTTAATCATGGTGAAGGATGATATCAAGTGAAGAACTGGACAGGGAGCATAACTGTACTTCCACAGGCAGTTTGTGTGAAATGCTAGATAGTATAAAAATGATTTACAAAGCAAGGCAGCTGACTCTTCTGCTGCCAGAACGCCACAACAATGCTGGAATTAAAAGTAATTAATCTTCACTGTCTTTATAAAATGTTTAATTCATTTTAAAATAATTTTGCATACATAGCATTGGGTGTTGGTAAGGCTTTTTAAACTGAATATTTTTTAAAAAAAATGGGCTTGGGGTTGGGATCTGAGGTAGGGCCAGAGGGTCATGTGTAACCCCACCTTAAAATATTAGTAAATTTATTGTGACAACTGGGGGTGTAGAATATATTTATGAAGACAGAGTATAACTGATGTGCCCCCCTCCAATGTATTTTGAAATTTGTTAAGAACTTCTCTATGGAAATGTTGGTATCCCCAGTGGAATAACTAACAAACAAAGAATTATTTTCCACCAATACCTACATAACTGCCAAATAGACTTGGAATCCAGAATACATGCAAACCTGTGTCCTTAAGTAAAAATTAACAGTAATTTACTCATATAGAAATTAGTACAAAGAGTATAATGTACATCATATATTGTACATTAAAGCTATGGCTATATTAAATAAAAAGTGTTGGACAATGCTGTATGGATCCAGGAAATCAGGAAATGTCTGTTTAGTGTTCTCTATGTTCTTTAACTGTAATACTAAAGCTGGTGTGTGAGTATTATTTGTGTCCTTGAACTAAAATTATGTTGGTATCTTGACTATAGGTATAAAAACAAGCATCTGGGGATGCAAGATCTGTGTGCTATTTCAGCATTTTTTGGAATATGGGCAAAATGAAAAGTATCTGACATTCTGCAGCACTGAGCAAGTCAAGCAGTGTGAATTCCAGTTGTAGAGGACACTATTCCAGAGAGACCTTTTCTTTAGTCACACTTTGAGGACTCAAACCCCACATGATGTCCCTGAAGTATAGTGAACATAGTAATAGCTTAAGTCATACTGAATGTTAGTTACATGTGTGTATATTTTACTAATGAGATCCAGCATAGTGTAGTAGTTTGAACATTGGACTAAGATCCTGGAGAACAGAGTTTGAATCTTTGGTCGACCATGGAAACCCACTGGGTGACCTTGAGCAAGGGACACTCTCTCAGTCTCTGAGGAATGCAAATGCAAACTCGCTCTGAACAAATCTTGCCAAGAAAACCCGTGAGAGATTCACCATAGGGTCACTATAAGTCAGAAACCATTTGAAGACACAGAACAACAACAATAATATATATCAATTTGATTTGCTATTATGTGAAACTAGCTTTTAAAATAAACATTTTGTTGTTATCATTTCTTGACATTTGCTGAAATTTACCCATTGGTTCTTTTAAAATCAGGGATGGTAAAGCTTGAAGATGCCAGGGTGCATTTCCAGGGGTCAGGGAGTGCTCAGCATCCAGTTGTGCTGATAGATCAAAGGAATAGGTATCACCCTCATGGATCTCCAGGGAATGTGTATTGTGTGCATGGTGCATCTCAATGGCCGTTTCTTTCTCCCAGCTACACATTCACAGCTGGATGCTGTTTGGATGCCCCTTTCTCTCCACTCACTAATGTAAGAGCATGCCCCATTGGCATCAAACTGTGGCTGCACTTGAAGGCGTGTTGCACAAGGAGGAGCTGGATACTTTCTTTAGCAACATCCCAAAAAATAATACTCCAGTGTAAGGTGGGTAACCCCACTGTGTTTCATCTGTAGGATTCAGGTCTCTGTCAATGCACATTTGGTTGTGTTGGCTTTTAATCTTTATTGTATCCATTTCCATAAGAAGTTGTGCTCTGTTTATGTGTATCTGTGTTTGTGCATGCACATATTTATTTATGTAATATTAAAAGACATAGCTGTTTTAGTCTAGAAAATCAGTATGCAAAGGGATCCTACCTCCTCAGATGAATGTTTGGAGTGAAGAATCCAGAGGCAGATCTATCTCAATACCCACTAGGTTTTGAATTTGAAGTGACATTCTCACACATAAATGGCTTATATAGGTGTGTCTCTGGATTCTTCACTCCATCTCATGCATTTGAGGAAGTAGGCTCAAGTCTACAAAAGCTCGTGCTACCAACTTCTTTATTTCAATTAGTCTCAAAGGTACTACAAGATCCCTATGTAATATTAAATTACTTTAAATTTTTATACTGGGATACAAGCTGTCATGTACTCTGGATCCCAGCTCTCTGTGTCAACTGAATCCATAGCAAAACAAATGTAGGACCTGTGTGTGTGCTGTTATTGTTTTTTAAACTACAATTCACAAAGTCCCCAGACAGCATAATGCAATGCAATTGCAGCATAAAGCTTCTGCAATTTGTACTCCAGTCTTTTTTAATATAACATTTTCAACCTCAGGTCAAATGTTAATGGCTTAGAATGTGAGAATAAGGAATGGAAGATCCTTAGAAGAAAGGTGGGTTGCTCTTCTCACACAGAATTTCAAAGTTCTTGACAGGTTCTTTTTTATTGTATGAAATGCCTCCCACTTAGCTGGTAAATTTGAACTGGCATCAACACTGCAAGAACCAAACATTATTACATCTCTAATGGATTTCTCAGGGAGATCTTAAGCTGCCAAGAATCAGATGTTATTTTGTAAAGTTCTTGTGCATGGGGAACTGGCCACCTGGCCACCAAAACAGATCAATGTAACTTTCTGGTTAGAGATTAAAATATACAAGTACTTCATCCTTGCAAGTGAGGATAAATAATTTGCACAGTTTTCTATTGAAATATTACATATCCAGATGGCCTGAAAAATAAAAAATAAAAAACCCCAAACCAAACACTTTTGGTGCAATAAAACAATCATTTCCAAATAACCACTTTTTGTGTACACTCAGGATTGCAGTTTTTAGTGCAAATAACAACACTCTTGTACAAAATACACATGGGTTTCGGATATGTGAGAAAATAGTTGGTATCTGTATTGTTTCCAGATAACCCCATTGGTTTTTGGTTTTTTGGTGCAAGATTGCTGGGGGTTTGTGCAAAAATAACAAACACACACCAAATCAAAACAAATCAAAATAAAAAAAACAACAGTGTAGTTATTGAAAAGAGTGCTTTTTGCACAATACTCCATGGTTTTCATGTAAGGAAGCCGTATGTATTTCTGTGCAGCACAATTTACTGAAACACTTCAGGGTCTGTCTGTAATGGGCAAAAACTGCACAAAAATCTTGCCATTGTGTTATTCGTCCTGATCAGATTTTCCAAGTGTCAGGAAACCAATTTTTTTTTTTAAAAGAAAATGAATAATGCTGAATATTCTTTCTCTCCATAGTCCTGCAAAATATAATGACTAAAAAAAAAAAAAGCAACAAATGATATTTTAGATCATGATATAGATGGACAAAAACCATTTTCAGACATCATTAACAATTGCTTACATGTAGGCAAGACTTCAGTGATGGATTATATGAAAAAACTAAAGCTGAAGCCTTTACACCAGCAAATGTTTTCAAGGTGATATCTTTGGAGGAAAAGATCATTGACACAACAGAAGGAAGAAGCCTTTGGTAAATACTTATAACTACAGTAAAAACCCCTTTAGAATTTGACCTAACTAATTTATTGAGATCATATAATTTATTGCTGCCATCCAAAGAGGCAGGCTTGGGAGCCCAGGTAAATCAGAGCCTCTCCCCTGAGACCAGAAGGGTACCACCATCCAAAAGGACAAAGAGGTAGGTTTGGGAGTCCAGGTACATCAGAGCATCTCCCCGAGACCAGAAGGGTGCTGCCATTCAGAGGGACAGAGAGGCAGGCTTGGGAGCCCAGGTACATCAGAGCCTCCCCTGTGAGACCAGAAGGGTGCCACCATCCACAGGGGCAAAGAGACAGGCTTGGGAGCCAAGGCACATCAGAGCCTCCCCCCTGAGACCAGAAGGGCACCGCCATCCAGAGAGGGAGGCTTCAATGCCTCAGCCCAGGAGCATCAGGACTCTTCCCAACAAGAAGACCAGAACGCTGCAAATGCTGCTGATGGGGATAAAGCAGGAAGTGGAGGGGAAGGTGGGGAAAACATCTAGGAGTGTAAAAAGGAAAGGAAAAGAGAATTGAGGGAGGGAAGAAGGGAATAACAGACATAAAACAATTTAGGAACAGCTACTGGGCTGCAGAAGTACTGGTGGGTGACAATGAAGTCAATTCTGCAGGGAGAACAGTAGTGTCACCAAAGCGGACACTTGTCAACACTTTGTGAAAGGAGGAAAAAGGTGTCCCTCCTTGTGAGATCATTTCACCAAGAAAACTCTTTAGGTGAGACAGCTCAAAAACCAACAACTAGAGATGGGGAGACCAGACAGAAAACATGCCCAATAAAACAAGCATAGTTAGAAGCAACACTACAAATGTAATTGGAACATGGAATGTGAGAAACATGAGCCAGGGAAAACTAGACATAGTAAAGAAGGAAATGGAACATGTGAACATAGCAATACTTTAGTTACAATAGACAGGAATGGGTTACAATAGACAGAAATGGGCCACTTTGACTGACAACTATGTAGTAATCTATTCAGGAAATGAAAAACAAGAAGAAATGGGGTGGCTTTCATACTAAGGAAAGATATAGCTAGAGCACTCAAAGGATACCATTCAAAGTCAGACCGTATATTATCAATAAGGCTTCAAGATAAACCTATAAACATGACAATAATCCAGGTATATGCACCAACCACAGCTGCAGATGAAGAGGAAATTGAGAAATTCTATGATGCAGTCCAGGAAGAAATTGACACCATACCATCACAAGATTTCAAAATAATCATTGGAGACCTGAATGCTAAAGTTGGCAACAAAGAAGAATAAAAAATGGTAGGAAGATTTGGATTAGAAAGAAGAAATAAACCAGGAGAGCGTCTGATAGAATTATGAGATTCTTGATTATTTATTGCAAATACCTGCGTCATGCAACCAGACAGGAGACTATATACCTGGACATCACCAGATGGTAAACACAAAAACCAGACAGATTACATAATCGGAAGTAGAAGATGGAGAAACTCTATGCTTGTGATCAAAACCAGATCAGGAGCTGATTGTGACAAAGACCATGAACTACTCATAACAAAAAACAGAGTTAAGCTGAAGAAGAAAGCAAAAGCCATTATTATACCAAAATATGACTTGAATAACATTTTAGATGAATTCAAAGACAATGTAAGAAACAGATTTAAACTATTGACTATAATCGACCAGGAACCTGAAGAACTGTGTACAGAGATCAAAGATATAATTAAGGATGAATGAAAGAAAACACTAACAGTGGCCAAAAAGAAAGATAAGAAACAATAGATGACAGATGAAACACTTTATGCAACAAAAGAAAGAAGAAAAGCACGAGCAAAGGGAAATGGGAACAAAGCTAGAAGTATGAACTGTCCAATGTCTGACACACAGGGATAAGGAGAAATACTACAATGACCAATGAAAAAAAAAAAGACAACAACAAAAAGGGAAGAATGAGAGACCCCTATAAAAATCTGAGAAATTAAAGCCATGTTTAAACCAAGGGCAGGGATGCTCTATGGAGAAAAAAAGAACTTAATACAGGAACAAGAAGAAATAAAAAGACTCTGGAGGCAATACACAGAAGAGTTATACAAAAGAGACGAGGGAATGAATGACATTTGGAATGAGGAGCCATATGAAGACAAAACCCAAATTTGAAGAAGTGAAGTGGAATCTGCAATAAAGGAAATGGGGAAAAAATAAATCATCAGAAACAGATGATATCCCAATTGAACTGCTACACTGCCTACAGATGGATGCAACTTTAGTGCTAACTGAAATATGCCAACAAATATGGAAAACAAAGCAGTGGCCAAGAGACTGGAAATGCTCAATATACATACCAATCCACAAGAAAGGAGATACAAAAGACTGCAGCAGCTATAGGACAATAGCACTAATCTCACATGCAAGCTAAATAATGTTCAAAATTCTTCATCACAGACTTCAACCATACATGGAGAGACAAATTCCAGAGGTGCAAGGAGGATTCAGAAAATGTAGGGGCACTAGGGACCACATTGCAAACATATAATGACTATTGGAGTGCACCAAAGAATTCCAAAAAAGAATCAGCCTGATTCAGTCTGATGCTGAACATAAAGAAAACAAAAATATTGACCACAGAAGAAACACACAAATTCAATCTAGACAATGAGGAAATTGAAATAGTTAAAAAATTTCCATATCTAGGATCAAACATTGACCAGAATGTAGACTGCAGTCAAGAAATAAGAAGACTAGGAATGGGAAGGGCAGCTATGAAAGAACTGGAAAAGATACTGGAGAGCAAAGACATACAACGGAGCACTAAAGTCAGAATTGTCCAGGCTATTGTATTCCCAATTACCATGTATGTGAGATGCAAAAGCTGGACAGTGAAGGAAGCAGACAGAAAAATAATCAACTCATTCAGAATGTGGTTCTGGAGAAGAGTACTTAGGATAGCATGGACAGCCAAGAAGACAAATTAATGGATTCTTGAACAGATCAGACCTGGGCTCTCCTTGGAAGCAAAGATGATCAAGTTGAGACTATTGTACTTTGGCCACATAATGAGAAGGCATGGATCACTAGAAAAAATAATAATGCTAGGAAAGGTAGAGGGTAGAAGAAAGAAAGGAAGACCACAAACCAGATGGATAGACTGGTTTGGGCAAGGGCTTGCAGCATCTGGGCAAGGCAGTGGGAGATAGGGATTCTTGGAGATGTCTCATCCACAGGGCCTCCATGAGTCAGAACTGACTCAAGGGCAGCTAACAACAACAACAACAATAACAACAACAAATTTATTGGGAAGTATGAGGTTGACCTTATTTCTCCATTCTTATTTGCATCAAATGGATTACTGTACAACAAAGCAAAACTTTATATATTAGAAGTGATGGGGAAACATTTTAAAAATAATACTTGCTATTCATGATGTTAATAATATAGGCTTATGATGTGAAATAACTGAACAGTGATTACCATCATAGAGATTGGTAGCCATTAGCAATTGTGTTACACAATGTTACACAATGTACACTGTACTGAAATCTCTACAGTGTTAACCATCAATAATTTAAGCAATTGTGTTGATCAATAAATGGCTGAATGTTACAATGGTGATAGGCTGCTGTTCAATTAAACAAATTGGAGAGAAAGCAACTTCACTGAAAGAAACATTGGATTAATTTTCAATTAATCCCATTTCCTTCAAATAATAGCCTGTTCATGAAACTTCATGAAGAAACCCATGATAATAGGGGAAACTACTACATAAAGAACTGTGGTTCCACTTTCTGTCAAAACACTTGGAGCTTGTCAACACAATTAAAATACTCCTCATTCGAATCAAATAGATTGAGATCAGCTATATGCGATTCAGAGAAATTTGGGCTTCTTTGGAGGACCTCTGAAAAACTCCATAAACTCTGCTGAAAAGGGATTTGCAGAGTATTTTACCAGAGTATTTGAGAGGATGTGCATTATCAAACATGTGGCTGTCCACTTCACATAAATTTAATGTATATACTTGACTATAAATCAACCTCATGTACAAGTCGAGGGAAGGTGTGGGGATCAAAATCATGGATTTTGATATGACCCATGGATAAGCTGAGGGTAAAACATAGGGGCATGTAATGAAGGATCTGAAAGATGGAGCAAAGAAAACAATGCCAACGAACTTAAACATTCCAAGAGGTGTAATTGTTCGTACTCACATTAAAGTCTGGATGGATGAGTGATTAGAGTGGGGTCAGAGTTTCCAGGACAGATTATATTGTTGCCTTTCATCAGGGCATGTTGCATTTTTAAATAAGAGTTAAAGTACAGTTCTTACATTGACCCATGGATAAGTTGACTCAAGTTTTGGGGATCAATTTTTGACTAAAATTTTTAGACTTATGCATGAGTATATACAGTACATGGGTTTGCATGGCTGTGAATCTTCAGCAGAGGGAAGGCAAATAGATGTGAATTTGCAAAGGAAAGTGAAGACAATTAAGCCTCAATGTGAATGTGTGAAAATCCACAGCAATCTCCATACTACACTTACGTGCAGACTAGCCCTTGGACATGAAGAAGCCAAGGCCATCTTCTTACTTCATGAACTCAGATTTGAAATGAGTGCTGAGGTTGTCATTCAGTTCCTAGAAAAAGATTTACTACCAATGATGATTTAAATGTATCGAAAACATTTATGCTATAGAGGTTACAGTACATTTTGGATAACCTTTGGGATGGGACATTGTTACATTGCTATTCTGTCTCGCTTGTTACATGGACACAACATGATTTTAAGCACAAACTAATACAATTAAAAATCGTGGCAAATGTTTCATTATGGAACTGAACAGGGACTAGGCAAGGATCAATTGAAGAGCACTGGCAACAGGAAAAGAGATCTCATTGGTGGAGAATGACTAGGGTGCTAAATGCTTTGTGACTAATTCCATATTTGATATTCATGATAGGAATTAATTAGAAGCTTATTCCCAACGAGTTTCCTGAATTCAAAATAAAGCTGCTGGATGTCAAACCCCTTAGACATATGTGTGTTAAAAATAGCTACTATGCTAATACACATCCGTCTGTTACTTCAGAATGAAATTCAGCTTTGTCTGAAGTTCTGATCTGCCTAGAGACTAGGAAACAGGAAATCCACTCAAAATATTTTCTTTTTCTTCTTTACCAAATATCCTTTAACAATCTGAAATTATGAACAAGTCTGTCTCTCAAATATGCCTTGCAAAAGAATCCATATGAGAGAAAATCAGAGTCTAGCATAAAAACCAAAGCTATTACTTTCTGGTGACAAAGAAATTGCTCTTTCCATTTGAAACAGCAATCCTAGACTCATGTGGGAGTGAGACCCAAGAGCAGACATGTACAGTATCTAAAAATATAGCATAGGTCAGATGCAGATTACATAAAGCAAGTACCACTGTTTTTCCCCTCAAAATAGTTGGTATCTAACTTTCAGAGGAAGGCAATAATGAACCACCTCTGAGTATTCCTCATCTTTAAAAGTCCTATGAAATTCATGAGGTTGCCATAAGTTGACAGGTAACTTGATGGCACATACACAATTGATACATATTTCTGTTTGAAGTAATGTTTTGTTTTGTTTACATACAGGGTACCATTTGCTTCTGTATCAGTATCTTCATGCCTTGATCTCTTTGCCATCTAGGGAGCCATCTGGAGAGACATTCATACTGTGGATATATATGAACAATCATACCTATTCATAATTAGTTAACAATATTAGGCTTAAAGATATATTATTAGATACTAAAGTTAGGATTGTCCCTGCCATTGCATTTCCCATTTCTATGTATGGTAGTTAAAGCTGGACAGTGAAGAAAGCTGATATGCATAGTTTTCTCCCTCTCTTGAAAAAAAATCAGCTCATTCGAGATATGATAATGGAGGAAAATTCTAAGAATATTGTAGACTACTAAAAAGACCAACGGATGATCCTAGAGCAAATCAGGCCTGAACTCTCTTGAGAAGCAAAGATGATTAAACTGAGATTGGCATATTTTGAGCATACCATGAAAAGAAATAACTCACTTGAAAAGACAACAATGCCTGGTAAAGTGGAGGACAATAGGAAAAGAGGAAGAACACATTTCAGATGGATAGGTTCAATCAGAGAAGCCATTAATCTGCAAGAAATGAGTAGGGTGGTTCAGGAAAAGATGAATTGGAGGTCTCTCATTCATAGGGTCGCCGTAGGTCAAAGTCAACTTGAAGGCAGTTAACAACAACAAAATTAGGTATCAGTTGAAGATTAAGTGATTAACAGAAATGTACACTTTGAGCAGGGGTTGGTGAAAGAGAGGGAGAGAACCATGCATGATTCCAAGAAGAATGAGAAGTGACATTATTTCTATTGAAAATTAAATTCCAGTCAAGGACATGATTACTTTTATGTCAGGCATTTTAAATCACAACACAGCAGGTTGTTTTTCAAGGAGTGTAAAATGAACATTCAAGATAAGAAGAAAAGGCAAAAGTTCAAGTCAGTTTGTAAGTACTGACATAACATGTTCTAAACAGGAACTTCTACATGTATTAAATAGTTCTATTTTAGGGGTGTGTGTGTGTGTGAAAAAACAGATGCACCAAATTACTTTTATGTGTTTTATGTGCAAAACACCAGGAGAACAATTTTCCAACACAATAACAAACTTTTAAAAATGATTCTTTATACAGCAAAAGAAAATGTGGTAAATTTCACTGTTATTCCCATTTTCAAATTTCCATTTCTCTCTGCCTGCAAAATCCACAGTGGCAAAGGAAATGTTCCTGTGGTATTATTCCCATTTTTACAGTTTACAAGTCTAAGACAAGTATCCCTCCATGACTGATAGGACTGAGGAAGTGAAATAGAAAGGCACAGAACAGCAAACTGAAACAGAATCAAGGCTGGGATCAAGCCAACCTTTTGCGTATCAGAATGTGGAAGGCCAAGGAGAGGGTGACATTTCTAGGAAGAGAGTCCCTAAAATCTGAGTTGGTTGCAATGACTAGACAAGTAATCAGTAGACTAAATATTCAGGGGTCACAGTGTTGGCCATACTACAAAATACTACAAAATCCAAAATACACATGGGAGTGATAATTTTATTTGGCCAACTAAAAGATGAAAAATACATTACACTAGATTTTGAAATTCACTGGCTTCTTCATTTAGCAAAGACATTTAAAATCATACAGGAGAGGAAAAGTGAGGGTGCTGGAGTCTGTCAAAACCATCAGGATTCCAAGTTCAGATTATCAGACTACAGTAGTTAAAATTAAGAAAAAAATTATTAAGAAACTATAGATCCAGTCTGGTGACTTTCATAATCAGAACTGACCAACAAATGTTAAAATTGCCTAATTCAGTTACACACAATTTCAAACCTTAGGCGGGCTTAATTCTTATTTGTTATAACTAATGAACACGTTTTCCTTTCCTTTCCTTTCCTTTCCTTTCCTTTCCTTTCCTTTCCT
>CM034708.1:121052776-121094775 GCA_020142125.1 Phrynosoma platyrhinos
GGGTTTAAATAAATTTTATTATTATTATTATTATTATTATTATTATTAAACCAAGCCTGCAGGATTTGAAAAGGCTTGCTTAAATACAAATGTCTTCACTCACCAGCAAAAGGCCAACAGGGACCAGCCTAGCCTCCCATGGATGGGAGTTCCACAGGCTGGAAGCAGCCACTGAGAAGTGTCCTCACCAAATGAGCATGGGATGGTGGTGGAACCAAGAGAAAGCCTTCTCCTGATGATCCTAGGGCTCTAGGTGGTTTGTATGGGGAGATACAGTCTCTCAAATAGTCTGGACCTAAGTCATATAGGGATTTATAGGTCATGACCAGCCATTTGAATTGTGCTCGGAAACGAACTGGTAGCCAGTGAAGCTGTTTCAATACAGGAGTTATATGCTCCCTATAACTGGATACATAAAATGGCCACTGAAATTGTACAAGAATATATGTTCTGAGTACAGGCAGGAGAAAGGAGAGGATTATAGAGTGAGGCCATGCAATGCAAACTATACAATAATTGTACATAGATCACATCTCTGTACAAGCCAAAGACAGAGCCCAGCCAAACAGAAATGTTAAAGTTGTCACTAATGAGGTTCAGGAAGAAGAGAGGCACTTGAGGATTGGAAGCATCCATAAGTTATCCATAAATATATTGGCAGATTGTGAGGCTATGTGGTTACACAAAACAATGACACTGGTTAAAAGCTTTGCCATCTGAATTCTGGATATGGCCAATTTGTTTTTTCTACCCCAAACTTCCTTACTTTTTTGGACACCTTGCTACTTGCTCTGACAACAAAAATAAATGCAGACAGGCATCTTGGACAAAACTGGGGGTGAGGTAATCTAGAAAACAGTGTGGCAGACAAATTAGGAGACAGATGCATTCATATGACACCATCATAATCTGTTTGCTGTTGTTTTGTGCCTTTAAGTCTTGTCTGATTTGAGGCAATGTTAAGATGAACTTATCAAGGGGTTATCTTGGCAAGATTTGTTCAGTGGACATTTGCTACTGCCTTCCCCTGAGGATGAAGGCAAGTTATTATCAGAGAAAAGAAAAACAGAAATCAGACAATGGAATAAAGTTTTGTGGTTATTGCTTTTGGCTTTGTTTTTGTGCACTTCTCCAACAGCAGGGGTGATACAAACCTCTGGCTCTTTAGATATTACTGGATTACAACCTCCATGATACCTGTCAATTACCATGTTAGTTGGGGCTGATGAGAACTGGAATCCAGCAACATGTTGGAGGACCACAAGTTTTCCCCATCCAATAGTATTTCATGCAAGCCATTTTTAGAGACAACACAAGATGCTACAAAGGTTATTATTTAGTATTGATTAGATCATTGTGTTCTATTATATAATAACAATACAATTATATTTGCTAGTGGTAGAGCTACTACTACTACTATTACTCCCACTTCCACTAGTGCTATTACTACTATTACTTCTACTACTATCACCATATCGCCAACACTTACGACTCCTCGAACGCTTTCATCAGCACTGTATACTCACAATCCTAAATATACACTGGACTGATTATGTGACGAATGTTGCTATCCTTGAGCAAGCAGGGATCACCAGCATTGAGGCCATGCTATTGAAAACACAGCTGCGCTGGGCAGAGCATGTTTCTAGGATGGGGGACCATCGCCTCCCAAAAATAGTACTCTACGGTGAACTCGCCAAGGGTCAGCATAAGAGGGGCGCTCCAAAAAAGCGATACAAGGACTCCCTGAAACAACATTTCAGGCTCGGCCAAATTGATCACCAACAATGGTCCACCCTGGCCTCACATCGGGAGGCATGGAGACGCCCTATCTACAATGCTGCAGCCTTATTTGAGAAGTCACGCTGAACAAGTCTCAAAGAGAAACAACAACGCAGAAAGAATCACAACCCAGAAACATCACCCAAGGAGATCTTCTGCTGTGCTTTCTGCAACCGGACTTGTTTATCTCGGATTGGCCTTTTTAGTCATCAGCGCGCTTGCAAAAAGCGTGGGATGAGTCCTTCCTGAATCTTTGTTTGCGAAGAAAAGCCAGAGGGAGACCACCATATATACTCATGTATACATGGTTTTCACATATACATTGAGGGCAAGTTTTGAGGCAAAATCATGGGTTTTGATACGACCCATGGATAAGTCAAGGGTAAAACTTAGTGTCATGTAACAAAAGTTATAAAGGATGAAGCAAAGAAAAATGATGCCAAAATTTTTACAAAATTCCAGCAGGCGTAACTATGCTCAGTCTAAAGCAGGGACCAGTAACCTACGGCCCGGGGGCCAGTTAAGGCCCTGGTCCCCGGACTTACCAGCCCAGGCTGAAGGTTGCCACTGCCGCCATGCGCCGCCATGGCGGTGTGTTTTTACCACTCTGTGGCCGCGCTTGCCGCGCTCGCCATTTTGGAAATCAAAATGGCAGTCGTGATGCGTTTGCACATGCGCAGTACTCTTGCGCATGTGCAAACACATCGCGGCCGCGATTTGGACTTCCAAAATGGTGGCTGTGACATGTTCTGTGGCGGCGGCAGCCGTGCGTGCTATGGCGGCAGCCGCGGGTGCAGCCTGGGTGGCCACGTGCACGGGGGGAGTTGCGCGCTGCGGCAGAGGGTGTGCGTGTGCACATGAGCGCGTGTGCCACCATTCCCCCCCCTTGGCCCAGCTGAGACCTGGGCTATGGGAGACTGGACCAGGTCTCAGAAAGGTTGCCTGCCCCTGGTCTAAAGGCTGGATGGATAAGGAGGGAACTACGGTAAATGGTGGCTGTGTGATGTGTGGGGCAGGCAACCAGACATAGGTGGGGTTTAGAAAAAAACACACATCAAAAAGGATGTAATGGCAAGAGTTAAGGTACACTATTATTATTATTATTATTATTATTATTATTATTATTAAAAAGGAATCCTCACCTTCTCTCAGCAGAGTGGTGAAAGCCAAGAGCTTAGTCTATCCTGGGAGAACCTAGAAGAAGCACTGATGCCCTCTAGTCTTTCAGCACTCCTTTGAGGGGAAGTGCCAAAGAAACATTGTCATCACTATTTTTCCATCCAAGCATTCAAAAAGGTCAGAAGCAGCACCACGGCTGAGAGAGCTGAAGGGACTAAGCTATTGCCTTTTGCCACTCTACTGGGGATGGTTTATATATGAGAGTTAAAATACAATTCTAACATTGACCCTTGGGTAATAGACCCAAGTTTTTAGAGCTGATTTTTGAGTAAAATTTCTAGACTGATACATGAGTATATACAGGACTTTTTTAAAAAAAAGACAAAGAACAGAATACTTTATATGTTTAATTAGAAATAAATCCCACTGAATTCAATAGAATTTATTCTCAGGTAAGTCTGTCTAAGATTGCAGCCTAATTATCCCTTGTGCAAGCTTCATGATTCCTTAAAACAAACTAGAAACCAGAGACTGAATGTGTGGCTAGATGTGCTGGGGAAAATTTCTAAAATTGTATAGCCAGATCATTTTGTTTAGAAAACTACGGTAAGCAGAAAAACAAAAAGAAGTCCCTTGTCCCCAGATGATAACTAAATACCAAATATATTTTGTGCAATCAAACACTACACCAAACACTCAGAGAAGCCTGAAAATGAAATAATTTTAGTCCACTAAAAATGGGCATTATCATATTCTGTAAAGCTGTAGTGGGAGGAGAGACTGCCATCATTTTCCTAGAGGCATAAGGATAATACTGGGTTAAGGCTTTCAGTTTTTGAACTGAAGCAAATAAGTTTAAGTTCCACATAGACAAAAGGCTGCTTGCATATGAAGAAGGGAGGAATGGGTTCTGTTGCTGAGATCTGTAGTAGGTCATCCAATATAAATAAACATTTCATAGGATCTTGCATTTCGATCAAGAAGTAAAGAATTACTTTTAATTAATATTTTGAAAGCACTGCAAAACTCAAGGTGTATGTCTGCATTTATGAAAGGGAGAGAAAGGTAAGCGTGATACGAAAAAGAAACATTTCAGCAAGAAAACTATCTAAGCTGTAGCCCTGCCAGTATTTCTTGGTCTTGTTACAGAAAAAACAATCAGTAAGAGCAGTGTACTTAAACAGTGTACCTAAGCAGTGTACTTAAACAGTGAAATTACAATCATGTTGAGATTGTTTCTGGGGAAAGCTCTGGTTTGTAAAAACACTAACCTTGATATTTAATCAATCTTTATTCCCCCCCCCAGGTCTTATTGTTGTTGTTGTTATTATTATTATTATTATTATTATTATTATTATTATTTTGTTATTGAAGACAAAACAAACCTTAGGGTTTGGAAATTTCCAAGGAGCAGATTAACATTCCAAGTACATGTCCTTCCCAAAGAAAAAAGGGGCAAAGTGACAACTGTTTAATACTGGAACCCATTCACTGGGCTGAAGGAATTCTGACAACCAACAACATCTTTTCCTCCAAGAAGAGAAGAGAAGAGAAAGCCAAACAAAACAAAGCAAAGAGATGGTGAGAAAGGTGACCATCTCTTGCTCAGCTTGAAACCCCAATGAAGAAAAGACAGAGTTGCCCCATGTACATTGCAATGTTTTAACCTGTATTTTTATGAAAATGTCCTAATGGGTTGGCAAGTAGGGCTGCTGGGCAAAACAATGAGTACCAGTAAACTAGTTACAAACTTCCCTGGGAGCACCAGGAGTGGATTAATGGCAATTCAAGTCAGGGTAAAGTGGAGCACAGCCTGTACTCAGCATAGCATGTGTCGTAGGCCAGAGATGGGTGGTGATGCTTGAGGCAAGGCATCCAAATGGTGCCATCCTCCTCTTTATGGCAGCAAAAATGTAATCATACCCAGTAATGGCTACTTGCTCCTATTTAATGGTACTCATGTTGTGCTGCCTGAGGGAGGCTGTCTTGCTTTTAATAGGAGGGTCAACTTTTTATTATGAATCTAATACTTCTCCCACAGCTGTCCTGAAAGGCACTGCTGTTTTGCTGCATTTTATCTTGCTTTGAACTATTGTAGCACTTCCTCAACATGATTTGGGGCTTGGCACTCATCCATAGTCACAGTACTCCTAGGAATAGAACACCAGGTACTGCATCTATCAAAATGTAGGTTATTTGCAAAGGGACATTTTAAAAATTGCTGGCAATAAAGGACAAAACAGTTGAGGTGACTGGACCTTCCCTTCCTTCAGCAAAGCCATAGGGAGGTATAATTTTAATTGGAGTAGAGGAGGGGAGGAGTGAGGGAAGGGAAGGGAGCTTGTATTTTTTCAGTAAGGCTCAAAACACACTGCAGAAATAATCCAGTTTAAGAACGCTTTAACTGCCTTGGCTCAATGCTAGGGAATTCTGGGAACTGTAGTTTTGTGAAACATTTAACCTTCTTCTCTGTTAGAGAGTTCTGGTGCCACAATAAGCGACTATTCTGAAGATTCCCTAGCACCGAGCTGGGGCAGCTAAAGTGGTCTCAAACTGGATTATTTCTCCAGTGTGTTTTGGACCTAAGTTCCATTTAGATCATGGAAATGGTATGGAGGCGGTTGCTCCAACAGAATTCCCACATGCCCTACTTGTTGGAAAATGTGAGGGATAGTACTGGATCTCACAAGCACAGTAATGAAACTGACAAGACAGGAGCTGAACAACAACCAGCCCATGTCTGCCCACCCACAGGGTATAGCAGAGAAAATAAATAAATTTAGATCTAATCTGCATTGTAAAAATATTGCAACTTAACACTGCTTTAACTGCCCTGGCTCAGTGCTAGGGAATCCTGGGAATTGTAGTTGTTGTACCAGAGCTCTCTAACATAGAAGACTATAGCTCACAAAACTACAAAACCAAGAATTCCATAGCACTGAGCCATGGCAGTTAAAGCAGTGTGGAGCTGCGTTATTTTACAGTACAAATTAGACCTAAGTCTTTGTTAAACACATCAAGTAGCTTTATTACTAATATTTGGGCATACTCAAGTACATGGTCTAAGAGAGGAGAGAGGGATAAGGGGAAACGAGGAGAGTAGTTATGGAAAAGCAATCAGGAAGTCAGCAAACATACAAAATAGAAATATAGCATAGGCTTCCAAAGGCTGCTAATTCTAAAACACCTTTATAGAGGGGAGCCCTCTGTTTGAACAGTTGGTTCAAGATCAATTGGAGAATCCTAAGGAGATCATGGACCTGGACATTGCTCATCCATAGCTAGCATCTGGACATCTTGAATTTGCCTGTTTAGCCTTCTTCACTATAGTGAAGGGCTTTTTTCATGTATAAATTACAGTACAGTTGACCCTCCATATCCACAGATTCCTTATCCACAGATTTAACCATCCATAGCCTACAGGTTGAATATCTATCTATCTATCTATCTACCGATATTGGTCATCCCCCTCCATGACAGAGGTGGTTGGGTGGGATGAGCTGTTTGCTACCCTCCCCAGAGCAGAGACAAGTTTAAATTATGTTATGGCAGTCATGCTGTGGTGGGAGGCTTCGGGGGCATGGCCAGAGTTGAGTTAGAATGTGCCTCCCCCAGAAGCCTCAACCTGCCTAGAATGATCAACGAGAACAGTTGTCTGCCTGATCTCAGCAACTGGCTAAGTTTTCCAAAGCAGCAGTTTGCCATGCTCCATTTTCTTTGGTTACCCCCCTTCCTTTATTATATGGATATTATTTGGACTATTGGTCCTGTTGGCAAGTTTGTTGGGTGAGGGGGTCTCCCTTTATCTCCTGGCATGGTGTCCACAGCACTTGGCCCTAAGTGGCTGGGAGCGGGGCCAACTTGTCTGGCTCAGGTGGTGGGTCCTCTCTTTCTCAGTATCACCCCGACTGGTCAGTGGCTGTGGGGGCATGCTCTGGGCTTTTACCCAGCTTAGTGGCTAATTTCCTAGCTGTTTGGGCTGCTGGGAAGCTTGGGGATGGCTCCATGACTCGGCCAGTGCCTGCCCCTCATGCCTGCGATGTGGATGCCTACTGAATGAGTAGGCTGGAGGCTTTGCTGCTTGGACCTGGTGGGCTTGGAAAGGCGGGACTGGGAGTACTTTACTGCTGCTGATTGGGCTTCAGGGTGCAATGCCCCCCCCCAAGTTTGGGCCAGGGGACTGCTGAGAACTGCTGGGTCCTTGGACCCTGAGCTGACTGCCTGTGTCAGTTTCAGGCTTTGACAGATAAGCTGGCCATTTCTTTGGCACCTAAAAAAAGAGGGTCTGTCTTCATGATTGGAATTTTTAGGGATATCGATGACACAGTTAATCAATTATCTAAACTCCCAGATGATAAGGTGGCTAACGTACATGTCAGGGTGGGACAATTCCTTTAGTATAGCAAGGCTACACTTCACAAACTCCAAGAACTCATTGGCCATTTCACTTGTAAGGTGGTGGCACCTGGTTGAGCATTTTTAAGGCATCTTTGTGACACAATTTGTGGAGTTATTAAACCTCACCACAGGATCAAGGTCACCACAACCATAAAGGAGGCCTTATTGGTCTGGTCTCAATTTTTGTCTGAATTTAATAGGATTTCATTATGGTGTGATGAACTTAAGCTCAGAGATGTGTTACAGGTATCATCAAATGCATCAGGTTCAGTGGAATTTGGTGTCTATTTTTGTGGCAGGTGGTGTGTCCACTCTTGGCCACAGGACTGGATTCACGCAGGATTAACTTCTGATCTGACTTTCCTGGATATTTGTCCCATCGTGGTAGTGATTACCATATGGGCTAGAGATTTGCCAGTTCATCAGTACATTTCTCGTGTGATAACTTGGCAGCAGTCCATGTTATAAACTTCTTGACTTCTAAATCCCCAAGGGTCATGTTACAGTGTTTAAGTTTTAATATTTTATTTACTGTTTTACATGTGGCTGGGATTGATAACTCTATTCTAGATGCTCTTTCCCATAAACGGATTGCTTCTGGAACTTGGCCCCTGAGTTGGCTCAACTCGCAGAACTGATGCCTGTACATCTCTGGAGCCTTGGCAGCACAAGATGACACATGCCCTGAGTCTCTCTGTCATGGCTACTACAAAGAAGAGCTACCTTAGATCTGTTAAAGAATTTCCCAACTTCTGAGTTATATATCTGCTAGGAGAGGTTCTGCCTATCCCAGTCCCTCAGCTTTTGCACTATTGTGTTTTTCTCCATGTTAGGAGATTGGCACCACAGTTGATTTGAAGCCACCTGTCTGCCATTGCATTCTGGCAGAAGTTGTAGAGTGTTGAAAATACAACTGGTGATTTTTGGGTTAGAAATGTGTTAGAAGGTTGGTCTAGAGAGAGAGATCAAAGACTAGATAATAGGACACCCTTATCCCCAGATATATTGAAAAGTTTAAGATACGTATGTACTGATATCTGCATATCGCCATATGAGGTATTGTTATTTCATGCAGCAGCATTGACTGCCTTTTTCAGGATACTGCGAATCAGTGAATTGGTTTTGGCAGCTAAGCATGACACTTCACATAAAGCCTTACACTATGGTGATCTATAGTCACTGTTTTCTGAACAGGCTATTATTCTGTCCATTAGATAATCTAAAACTGACCAACACAGCAGAGGTGCCCAGCTTTCTCTACAGCCTTGTTCGGACACATCTATTTGCCCAGTCCAGGCCTTGTGACTATACACAAGCCAGGGAATCCAGTCCTGGGTCTCTGTTCATCAGGATCTTTCCCCTTTAACCAAACATCAGTTTGGGGTGGTTTCTTCTAGGGCTTTCTCAGAAAATGTTGCTGTTATTGTTTAAGGAACACTGAGGGCCTCCTCTCCATGTGCTGGTGGTTCACCTTGGGGGCAACGACCTTGGACTGATGAAAGGAAAGGCACTTATATTGCAGGTGTTCACATGTTTGGTCTTATCAAACAGTCATGGCCAATTGTTCAAATTGTTTGGTCAGCCATCCTCCTACACCATGACTGGAAGTGTGATGGTGACTCCATAGCTATTGATACAGCCCAACAGTGGGCTAACAGGGAAATTCAAAAGGCCCTTGATGCATGCCTAGGACATTATTTATCCCATCCCCAGATTGTTTTTCCAGAAGCCAGAGCTCTATAGGGCTGACCGTGTTCACCTTTCTGAAGCAGGTAATGCTGTTTTCTTAATGGAACTGGAACAAGGTGTTAAGGGTGTGATTGATGTCTGGGTGGAAGATAGGGGAAGCTTGCCCCATATTGTGGTATGAATAAATGAATTATATTTCAGTGAGTACCTTGGACACTGTTTGGGTGGAAGGGACATTTTTGGAACCACTTCTTTAGGCCTTGCAACCTGGGAGGTGGCAGAAAGGAATTGCCCTTGGGTTTTACCTGAAAGATAACCCCCCCCCTCTTTAATCTTCACAGATTGGAAGAGGGACTTTCAGATTAGACATCCTGATGTGGGCCGGCCAGTGAATGACTCAGCTTTTGAGTCATCACTGAGGGCTCAGGTGTTATCATTCAGAAAAGCTGCAGGGGTGGTCTAAAGAAAGACACCGGCTGCAGCTTCTCCCACACTTAGTTGTTCTCACTATTTAGTTGCAGTTCTGTTAAGAAATTAATAAATAGGTCAATTAATAAATGGCCCTGTTTTCATCCCAATCTTTGTGTCTTCTCTTGGGTAGCAAATACACATACACGTGCACATGCATGCGTGCGCGTGCACACACACACACACACACACATATTGTTAGAACAGTGTTCTTTTAAACTATTGTAAAAACATTTTGTATGGCTGAAATTACTAAGGGCCTCGGCAGACGACTAATAGGGTCGTCTTCGAGGCCTGGAAGAGGAGGGGCAGCCGCATGAGCGGCGCCCCTTCCTCCTCCCGAGGTTGCCCTCGGAGCTGCCAGCCGTCCGCACGCATTTAGGGCGCACTTTCCCTGTCTTCCGAAAGGAGCGCTATTTTTGCGCTCCTTTCAGGGACGCCGTCGGTGCGCCATGGTGTGGCTGCCATGGCCCCGCAGCGCACCGTCCCAGGGCATTCCCGACGCCCTGGTCTGCATCCCCCCTAAGTCACAACACTTGACATGATGCAAAGGTTTGCAATAGAGATTGCATCATGCTAAGTGGCAACAGGTGATGACCATTATGCTATTCTCTATATAAGTGCACTGTGACTCAATGAATGTGTGGGCTGAAGATAGTGGTTTTGAGAAAGTGGTTTGTTGATGGTTGGAATGTTATATTACAGATTATGAATGTTGAGAGGAGTTGTAAGGAGAGTTTGTACATACTTGTAAATATTCTTATTGCAGCTTATGATAAAGAATCTATCAACAAGTGTCTATAAGTTTATTTAAAGTTGGTCAGTGCATTGCCAATACTTAAACTGAACTAGTGCTTCCATATTTTGTTACAGTAAACTACTTCTGAATGCATATATTTTGGTATCCATGGAGGGTCTTGAAATCAAACCCCAGTGGATGCCAAGGACCCACAATAATAATTTCTAAATCTGCAGCTATTCAAATAAACTGACAAGTATTAATTTTACATAATATCCTCTACTTTGAAAATGTGTATGCTCCAATGAAAATCAACTCTTACCTCCTAGTTCCTTTAATGTATTGGCATTGTATTAAGAGATGCATCTTTACACATGAGGATCTAATTCCTTCATAGTGGTCTTATGTCTTCTGATTTATTGATTACAGTCTCCATTTTGATTAATAGTGAGCCAATGCATAGAAAAGCTTTAGCAATTTCAGTGTCTTCATTTACATAACATTAAAGTTTTTTATTGGTTGGTTTTCTTTGTTTTCTTAATATTCCACTGTAACCCTGCTTTTGCATTTTCTTCCTTAACTTTCAAAAGTCATTCTAAGTCTGTTGTTTTCTTTCTGCCAATTTCACTCCTCTCTTCTCAGAGTCTAATCCTACTTTTCTATGATATGTTCTGCATATAAATTAAACAGACAAGGATGTTTTGTGTCTCTAGATAGCTTGATAACTTTTCTTGTAAAGTGTTTTATGTGTTTTTACATCTGTGTAAACTGGCTGTTTGCTTGTAGCACAGTAAATTCTTCTTCAGATAAGTTCTGTATATAAATTAAACAGGCTGATAAAATGCAGCCCTTTGCCAATGGGAAACCCTCTATTTCTTTATATTATGGGAGGTTGCAGACTGCCAGAAATAGTGCAAATTGAGTCCACTTTTAGGGTTAGGGTTAGTGCTAGGAAGTCATGGGAATTTGTTTTTTTTCCCCCTGAGACATTGCGCCTTCTGTCAGAGAGCTCTGGTGCCACAATAAAATACAGTTCCCATGATTCCCTAGCACTAACCCTAACCCTAAAAGTGGACTCAATTTGCACTATTTCTGGCAGTCTGCAACCCCCCTATGTCCAGACAATGGTCTCTTTTCCTGGGTATACAGTATGGATCTCATCTATCAGATGTGTTGTGGCACATGCATATATAATTGTACATGGATAAGCTCTATTACAGCCTTATCCAGCCCAGTGCCTTCCAGTGGTGCTTGTACATGGTTGATGGGAGATGGTAGGAGTTATACTCCAAATCTAATTAGAGGATACTAGATTGCAGAAAGCTGTCCTGTTTGGACCTTAGTTATACCAGCATCACCTCTGTCCTGAACATCAAAAAAATATTCATAGATTCACGCCAATCTTCCCTGCATATATGTTCAGGCTATAAACATTGTGCAGAAAAGTGTGTTATAGAAGCAATACTACAAAATGGAAGACAACCACTAGTAGGAGGTAATTCTAGCTGCATCACATGACTTTTGTATTTGAAAGAGAACTGGAAAAAAGGATTTCTGTCCATAGAAATCCACCGTTTATCCTTTTTTTAAAAAAAATTTATATTATCACAAGAAGGTACAAGCACATGCTTCTTTTTTCATTATAAACAGACTTTTCTTCATTATAACTTCAAGTCTTAAGCCTTTTATATAGCATTATATGATTTTCTTACAGCATCTCAGAAACATAAACAATGTTTATGTTTATACTTAAGTTGGATACCTTCGTGTATCAATACTGTAATATAATTGGTCAATACTCCAAAAGAATCTTACAATAAAGCAAAATAAAGTAAATGCAAACATTATTCTTTTGTGTTTCTCCTTATCATGTCATATCCAAATTTCTTATGAACTTATTTGCTTTCTCTTTATTCTTTATAAATTCATATCTTAGTGTTTTAGAAGTAAACATTATCCATTATCTAGTTACTAAGAGAATATAATTATTTCTTCTGTTAAATCTGCCTTAAATCCTTTCCAGTATTTCCAAATTGGTTGCCATTCTTTTTCAACTTTTTGTATTGGTTTGTCATTTATTAAATCCACTGTTTATCAAAAAATAAGAGAAAGGTGAGCAAAGGATATTTTCCTTCCTTCCTTCCTTCCTTCCTTCCTTCCTTCCTTCCTTCCTTCCTTCCTCCCTTTTCAGCCTTTGATTGAGTTCTCAACCATGTAAATGAATCAGATATTTAAGCAAGTTGAGAGAACTGATTGATAAAATAAAGAGTTATAGTGCAGATAAATGCACTCGTTTAATCATAGCATGCCCAGAAAGAAACCAACTACTTTAATAGGGGTCATGAAAACAATTAGCATATAAATAGCTCTTTCTGTTTTAAGGCTTCTGGCCTGTGGTTAACACATCTGAATTTGTAAACCTATATACATTTTGATGGAAAGCCATGCAGATATTAAACTAAAAGCAAATTCACTCACATCAACTTTGAGTGGACATTGTTCTAAGCATAGCAAATAAGATTGGGTAGGGCTTTTTCAAGTTATACTTTTATAGTTTCCACAGATAAAGCTATTCTTATCTTTCATCCTATCCCCTACAGCACTATGAAATGTTGCACTGAATAATGTTCTCTATTCTCCACCCATTTTTCCTATTTTTTATTTTTTGGAAAAAATGGAGGGTTTTTTCAACTTTTGTCAGAAAATCCTACCTACCTTCCAAATGCTGTTTTGTAAAATGCTAACACACTAGTTGAGACAACTATTGAAAACTGACATGTTGAACATTGAAAATAACTCCACTGAAGAAAACCAACAAAACAACTCCACAGGTTCCCAGGAGTAGTTGTCCTGCCATCACACATAGATTGGATACATTTGAAAATTACATTTTTTCTGTGACAGCATCCACATTGCAGAAATAACCTGGTTTGACACTGCTTTAACTGCCATGGCTCAAGGCTATGGAATTCTGGGAAGCAGTTTGTTGTGGCATTAGAGCCACTCATTTCAACATTTCAGCATGTCTTATTTCAACATGTTAAGACTGGATATAGCTGTTTTCAGTAAGTGTTTGTAATCCATGTTATGAGTTGCTGGAATTCTGTTCTGGTCTATATTGTTATCTGCATGGTTATTGGTACTAACATAGTTTTAAGTATTATATACTCTTTCTATCATTTTTCTGAGGAATTTTTATTTATGTTATGGCAGTGGTGGAGACCCTCTGGCACACATGCCAGAGGTGGCACTCAGAGCGCTCTCTGTGGGCACACGTGCCATTGCCCCAACAGAGTTCCCCAGAGGGACATGGCACTTTGCAATAAATAAGTGCATTTTGGGTTGCGTTTGGAGTACTTCCCCAATAAAAGGTTCTCCATCACTGTGTTATGGTCTTGTTTGCTGTGTGTTCTAGTGTTTGGAATTTTTTTTCTCTTGTATTAGTCAGATATACCATTAGGTAAAGTGGTCACCTCAGGTAGAAGATTTTTGAAGGCACCAGCAAAGTACTGAAGGAGAGCTCTGGGTGGCACATAGCCTGACCTCCATCTCCTTAGCAAGCCCATTACCTTCAAGTGCAGTAGAGTTCATTATCATGTTATTAATGTTCAATAAAGATACAGTTGCCAGTCCAAGGTTTTTTGTACATGGAATAGAATGGGTAAACATCTTATTCCTTTCAGGCAGCTAAAGGTCTTAAGCAAATGTAGATAAGGCCTATCCATCTAACTCATTCCAAAAGAGCTGATGAAAATGTATTGAGTGTATTTGAGAGACACCACTACTGAAACTGAAAATGGAAATAGTCAAAGAGTTCCCACATCTTGGGTAAAAATATTGATCAGAACAGAGACTACAGACAAGAAATCAAAAGAAGACTGGGACTGGGAAGGGCAGCTACGAAAGAACTGGACAAAATCATAAAGTGTAAAGTCATAACTCTGAACAACAAAGAGTGTTGACTCTCACATCCATACATTAGTCCCCATCACCATATATGAATGTGAGAGCTGGCCTGTAAAAAAAAAAAAAAAAGCTGATCAGAAGAAAAACAACTCATTTGAGATGTGGTCCTGGACAAGAATGCTGAAGATATTGTGGATAGCCAAGAAGACAAACAAATGGGTTATACAACAGATCAAGCCTGAACTTTCCCTGGAAGCTAAGGGCCTTTGCAGACTGCTAGAAATAGTGCAAATTGAGTCCACTTTAACTGCCCTGGCTCAGTGCTTGAGAATCATGGGAACTGTATTTTTTTCTGAGACATTGAGCCTTCTCTGTCAGAGAGCTCTGGTGCCACAATAAACTATAGTTCCCATGATTCCCTAGCACTGAGTCAGGGCAGTTAAAGTGGACTCAATTTGCACTATTTCTGGCAGTCTGCAAAGGATGACTAAATTGAGGCTGTCGTGCTTTGGCCATATTAGGAAGAAAAATGAATCATTACTAGCCTTCTGCCACAGAGAGTAGTGGAGTCTCCTTCCCTGGAGGTCTTTAAGCAGAGGCTGGATGGCCATCTGTCAGGGATGCTTTGATTGGGAGTTCCTGCATGGCAGGGGGTTGGACTGGATGGTCCTTGTGGTCTCTTCCAACTCTATGATTCTATGATTCTATGATTAGAAAAGACAATGATGTTAGGAAAGGTGGAAGACAGTAGAAAGAGAGGAAGACCACATAATAGATGGTTAGACTTGATCAGGGAGGACACAGACTTGGGTCTGCAAGAACTGAGCAGAGAGCATGAGGACATGGGGTCTTGGAAATGTCTCATCCACAGGGTCGCCATGAGTCAAAGTTGACTCATGGGCAGTTAATAACAACAACCACCAAAGAAAATGAATAAAAGGATATCATGTAATATAAACCAAGTCTGTTCTTTTGAGAGGCTGAGCTGATGAATGGATGCCTCTGACAAGGGGTGTGGATTCTCATTCTATGATAATAACACTCAATCTTAAGATGGTTAGAACTTTCCCATCTTGTTATTATTTCTAGCTAAACTGCCACTTACCAGAATATGGTAAAGCTCTTTGTGAAGTAGGCACTTATGTGGACAGTTAAATAATAACAGAGCTCATTTGGGGTCTAGAGACAGTATCTGCTTTATCATTTTGAATATTTCAACAAAATCCTTACCCCCAAATGACTCCAGTTTTACATCTCCATCACAGATGATAAAATTGGCCTTTTCCCTGACAGCCCTCCAACATTTCACTTTCATTAGGCATTTAATATAATACAGCCTCCGTGGGGTGAAGTACCAGCTGTGAAATATTTTTTTAATTGGCTCTGAGCTATACCAACTTTGGGAAACTTGTCTGCCAAAAGATTCTGGTTCTATTTCAAGCCCCAAATCCTTCTCACATACTTCTTTCAAAACATCCAAATTGAAGAAAGTGAGTAAGGTGAAATTCTTTCTCTCTCTCATAATGTTAGAAACTGGGTCCTTCATTAAAGTACAGCTAAAAGAAATGACTTCTCTGCAAAGTGAATAGATAAATTATGAAATTCTCTCCCTCAGGATATAGGTGTAGTCATCAATTTAAATGGCTGTAAAAAGGGATTAGAGAAAGATCAGATTATCAGAGACTATTTCTCTTATCTGACATAGGAAGATACTCTGTACTGAATCAAACCACTGGATCATCTAGCCTAGTTTTGTTGATTCTGAGGAGTAGTGGCTCTCCAAGCCGTCAGGCAAAATTTTTTCCAAGCCATCCTTGGAGGTCCCTGGTCTCTGCTGGGGTCTTTCATCCAAGAGCCTACCAGGTAGCTTCCAAAAGCAGACAGGGTCAAGTATATTTTGGATGGTATGGTTGTTATATGTTCTCTTTGGTATCAAAGTTTATAGGCTTCACATACCCTCCAAGTGTCTTGATGAGGTAAGGCCAGTCCAAATTAATCATTTGTTTTTCAGCTACTTTTAAAATATCCCTGTTTTTCACTACTCTTCCCACTTTTCCCATTTGTCTTCAGCTTCCTTCAGTTGCTGAAAACTCAGGCTGCATCTGCACTGCAGAAAAAATGCAGTTTGACTACCATGGAATTCTTGGATTTGTAGTTTTGTGAGCTATTTAGCCTTCCGCCATGAGAAACTACAAATCCCAGGATTCCATAGGATGGTGCTATGACAGTTAAAGTGTTGTCAAACTGTTATTTCTGCAGTGCGAATGCAGTCTTTGCCATCTTGACCAGACTCTGAGGTTGCTTGGCCATATGCATCCTAGTTTTCATCTGTGAAATGTTGGGGGTGTGTGTATGTCATCTGTATATTAGTTTATTGGGAAACTGTAAAACATTTTATCATGGCCCTGTACCTTGGAAAGCAGAATATTTTTTAAAAAATATGTAAATAACTTGGGAGAGAGGATATTATTGCACTCAGGTCTTGCTTACTGTCCACTCTGGAAATGTTGGCTTAGACAAATTTTTAATCTGATCCAGTACTTTTCTTTTTACATTCTTATGTTCACCCAGCTTCACTGTAGATTTCAATTATAATGTTATAAACCTGTAATAAAATCAGTTAAAACTAAAGCACAGTATTCAACAACCAAGTAGGAGAGACACCCCAATCCTTTATAGATAAAATATAGGGTTTTAGCTCACTTTACAAAATCTCACCTTTGCACTAGGTGATGAGGTGAAATGGAAGCTTCAACCAGTGTGTGCAAACCAAGGATGAATAGGAATCAACTTAAGATCAAAACTTGGAAATAACACATCCCAAGTAATACAGTTATCTGCAAATAGTTGCTTTTGAAGGTAACAAGGCCATAATGAAGCTACATTTGAAAAGTGAAGTAACAAACACATGCAAAGTTATTTTACTACTGTAATGGGTAATGCTTTCTAGTTACTTTCAAAAATCTGCATAACATTTTAATAGGCATTAATAGGAATTTTTCAAGTTTTATGCCATTCTCTTATCAGTCCCAATGTTTTCTCTCCCTTCTTCAAAAATAAAATATGGAAAAGCTTGTTAATTTATTGCACTCCTCAGTACTACAACATGAATCCCATTGTGGGGGAAAGGCAGGATATAAATCTTGGAAATAAATAAATAAAATATTGGTGGAATTCTACATACACTGCTTTGTTACATAACTATGGGCCTAAGCAGATGGCTTATTGGGCCGTCTTCGGTGCAGGGAAGGGGAAAGGCAGCCGCACACTCAGCGCCCCCTCCCCCTCCGGAGGTCATCCTCGGAGCAGCTGGCCCTCCGCACGGACAGCGCTCCAAGGAGGACCTCCTGCTGCAACGTCCGGACACGCTGCAGTGGAAAAGTCGCCAAAAGTGCACCGCAACCTTTTGCGGTACACTTTCAGTGACATATGAAAGGAGAGCTATTTTAGCGCTCTTTTCCAGGGGTGATGACGGTGTGCCACAGGATCGAGGCATGGGGATCCCTCGGTCCCGCGGCGCACCTTCCCAGGGCGGCCCACGGCTGCCCGTCTGCTTAGGCCCTGAGTTAGTTGTACAGTTAAGTAGCATCTCTTGGCCTGACACCCCCCCCACACACACCTTTCGTTGTTGTTGTTGCTGTTGTTGTTGTTGTTGTTGTTGTTGTTGTTGTTGTTGTGTGCCTTCAAGACATTTCTGACTTCTGACGACTCTAAGGTGACCCTATCATGGTGTTTTCTTGGCAAGATTTGTTCAGAGGAAATTTGCCATTGCCTTCCCCTGAGGCTGAGAGCTTATACTTTAACAAAAATAAAATTTAAAAAATCAGATGTTTGGAGAGGAGGGGGTCCATTCTGCAGTTGCTTGGGGCATAGGCATATTAAGTTTCCATCCCTTTCCTGCCAGCCAGTAAGGCTGAAACAAGGAAGTGTGACAGGGTCCTTCTGATCATCACAGCTTCAATGGTTGCCAGAAAAAAAAAAAGGGGGGGGGGTTAGAAATGTCATTTGCCTGCCCCCCCCCCCCACAAGCAGCAGAACAAACTCCTCCTCCCTGTACAGCTGGTGCCCAATAAAGTGGGGAGGACAATTAAAATTGTGGCAATAGTGCCATGATCATGACTATGTAGGGATCATGAATACTGATCCACTACAGATGCATAGAGAGACAGTGTGGGGTAGTGGTTTGAGCATTGGACTACAACTCTGGAGACCAGATTTGAATCCTTGCTCAGCCATGAAAGCCTACTGGGTGACCTTGAACAACTCATACTCTCTCACTCTCAGATAAAGGGAAAAGCAAACCTCCTTTAGAGTCACTATAAGTTAAAACTAATTGAGGGCAAACAACAACAACAACAACCAGATCCATAAGTCTGATCCTAAATTCCAGCCATTTTCTTCATTTTTGCAATGAGTAACAGTAACAGCTTACATTTTACACACTGTAACAAGTAGCTGAAATAATTAGTTACAAAAAGTATCATTCAAAGTTTTCTTTAACTACAACCACCCAACAGAGAGAGAAATTACAATATTGTTTTTGTGGATTTTTCAGGCTGTGAGGCCATGTTCTAGAATCTAGAAGATGCCAGCCACAGATGCAGGCAAAACATCTTCTAGAATACATTCTTCTAGAACACGGCCTCAAAGCCTGAAAAGCCCACAAAAACCTATGGATGCCAGCCGTGAAAGCCTTCAACTTCACAATTACAATGTTGCCTGTGCTTGTGCTAATCCCTTCCTACTACTTGGCAACCATACTAGGAAAGGATTTTTAATATTCATTGTCTAGCGTGTCTGCTCTATGTTATTTGATGGTTTTATTATTATTATTACTGTTGATTGTTTGCTTCTGATCTTCTCTGCATCTTGGATTAACGGGGCTTTGCTTCAAGGAAAGTGATATTTAATTGATTTAACAAATGAATAAAAAGGCACATTTCACTGCTATCTAGAACAGGTATTTTACACTACACAGATCTCTCTCTCTCTCTTTTTTTGTCCACGTGTTTTAGCAAGCTAGGTTCTAAATGTTTAAAATTTCATGACAGAAGGCATGTTATCACAGTGATTACATCCTTCAAAATCAAAGCAGCATAACTGATATTCAAAAGCCAAACAGACACATTTGGAAAACTTTTCTTTCCCAGTGTAAATCAGACTCACACCAACAGGAAATACAGAGAAACAGCAAGAAGTTAGGTAGCATCACTATTAAAGAAGCAGTGCTGCAGAGCAGATAGAACTCAGGAGCTCCAAAAAGAAGAAAGAACATGGCATTCTGTATTTAATTACAAAAGGCCCATTAATCTGGAATTGCTGTGTTGTAGGTTATCACATGCCTTTCTCTGCATTCACCTTCACTTCACTGTGTTCAGCGCTCTTTCTATTTCTGGTAAATGGTGCCATTGACTTAATGGGAAGCCACGTGCATGGCTGAGGATTGCTTGGTGTGACTAAGGGTTGCCAGGAGAAAACACATTATGCTTATCCTTCTGGGTTACTGGATTGTGCCCTCCATGCATGGAAACAAAATCTGCTGAGTAAATGTAATGCACTCCAGCACTGCAGCTATTTGCATAAAGAGGAACAGAATTTGAATCATCCAGCATCCCTGTTATATGGTGCTAGGTAAGATCTACATTGCTTTAGTAATAGTGCATAAGAAATTGGTCCCAACATGCCAGGGTTAACCTTAGCAAAACAGACACTATGGTGGTATAATTACAAATCATTTGGAATTATATTCCTCTGACAAGTTCCCCTGCTCTCACTTATTACCATCTTCTTTTTTCTACACTATTTCCATTTTTTGTAACAAGCATGGTGCTACTGAAGCCCTAGCAAAGAATTTTTAAGGCCTGCTAATTTGAATGAGAAAGTGAAGTACAGTCACCCCTCTATTCTTGTGGACTTGAGGTCCATGATTTTGAATATTCACGAAGGGGCGACCTCTGTTAAAATCAATGGGGTGTGCCCCCATAGGAGTATGCTCCATTCAAGCCTATAGGGCTTGAATATTGGCAAGTCTCCTTTTTTTCGGGGAAGGGGTCTGCAACGGATCCCCTGCAAAAATGGAGGGCCAACTGTACATGTTTAAATCTCTCCCATTGAAATATATGGTATTCCATACTGCTTAACATTGCTCGGAATATGCCCAGTATCTCTAGTAAGGATGGAACAGGCAGAATTTTGAATCTATAGTACTTCTTTTCTAGCTCCTTGATCTCCCTGGAGGAAATATGGGGTACCATAATGATGGTGTGTGCATGTGGCCACACCAGCATGGTTGCACTTGCTGCAATGCACCATTGCAAACAATGGGACTTGCAGCCCCATGTTTTTTATTATCCATGGGGGAGGGTCCAGAATGAAACCCCCATGGATACGAAGGGCTGACTGTATCATGAGTTGACATGACTTACTGGAAAAGACAACCATCCTTGGTAAAGTTGAAGGCAATTGAATTTTGGCGCTCCTTTCAGGGTCGCTCTAGGAGCGCCGCGGTGGGGCTGCCATAGCCCCGCGGCGCTCCGGACCAGGGCGTCCCAAACGCCCTGGTCTGCAGAGGGGGTCAATCAAGGAAGTCATTGCCTTGAGCTTGTAAGATTTGAGCAGAGCAGTTACTGAAAGGTTCTCTGAAGACCTCTCATTCATAAGGTCACTGTAGGTCTATTAGGAAATGGGAGAAATAGTAGTAAATCTTTTAAGGAGAGTAATCTAATTGGCATGGCAGAAGGTGAACAACAAACCAGTTCCATGCTAAGCAATACTGCCTTTATCTTGCAGAATGAATACCAGGGACACCTGGACTAACTGAAGTCCTTTTGGAGATGATACAGTCTCTGGCAAAATGACGTTTTCTGTCACAGTTAAAACTACAGAGTTCTGACAGTCTGAAACCCTTATTTCAATGCATTCTCTTCTGAATTGGGAGATAGCATAATCAAAATTCAGATTTTTTTTTCATCCAGCACAGACAAAATAATAATAATCAAACCATTATCCCAAAGTTCCAACCAGACATTCCACTTTCTGTTCATCACTAAGATTAAATATGTTTAACCTCAATTTATCACAGTTTGTAACCAGAGTAGCTATATATGTCTCACAATTCCTCCTGGAATCAAGTTTCAGTTTTACCAACACTCAAATCCAAATTGCCTGACATTTTAAAAACAGTTAGCTACATGGTTTTTTAAGATTATACATTTATTAGGCTGTGTTACATTGTGTCACAAAAATTAATTGGTTATCTTCCAAGGAACTATAAATTATATCCTGTGCTATAGAATCCTTTCTCCTCAAGGTAACATTTTCTCCTCCCAGTTTGTCTGGTTCAAGACACTCATAAACATGTGGGGCTTTTAATGCAACTTGAATCCTGCATCCCATTACTGGTAAGTATTTAACAATAAAGGGCATAACAGATGGTCCTGAAAGTCCAGCTCTATGCTGCTCCTTTGAACGCTGGATTGGGGCTGCAGCAAACACATGCCATGGCCCTGATCCAGCATTTTTCTAGCCCAAAAAGAAGCAGCAAAATGCCACTCCTTTTTTTGGGCAGAAAAAAAGATGCTGTTTCTGCCACTGCCACAGCTTTTCAGTGTTTCTGCGGTGCCCGCTATGTAGTCAGAGGGGCAATGCGACACTGCCTTGGGAGTGGCATCGGGGTGTCTGTTGTGCATATTCCATGAGCCCATGCCATCCCAAAGCCTCCGGTTTTTTTTCTTTTCTTTTTTTTTTTCTTTTTTTTTTTGCTGGTCTGCTTCACCCCCATATCTCAGTAAGTCTCATAGATTTCCTAATAATAATTGTATTACTTGATTAGCAATTCTTAAAAAAAAAAAAACATGCCTCAGTACCCCAAAAAGGAAGAACAAAAAGCACCTGTACCTAGTGCATATGGTTCAGGTGGGTGGGGAAAGAAAAAACACTATCAAAATACATAATGTGAAATAATGCCTAAAAAAAATCTGTTTAACTGCTCATGCCTGGACCCCAATAACCTGTTAGGAAATATGAAAGAGAAAGCAGTGGTTCTGGTCCCTGAAGCAGAGTAATCAACTGACATGGCAGAAGCTAAACAACAACCATTCCAAAACATAACCAGCATTCATAGGGTCTAGCAGAGGAAGAGATAAGTTTAGTTTTTCTGACATATAAAAGCAACTTTACTTACAAATTACTTGTGAATAATCAAACACATGGCACAAAGGAGGAAAGAGGGAGAAGAGAGAAAATAAGAACAAAGTCTACAGTGACAGTAATTCAACAAACAGGAATTCACCATAAATACAGTACACCCTTCCCATCCTCATGGGTTTGGTTCCAGACCTGTTTTCCCCCTCCCCTGGATGAAAAAAATGCAGGAGATTAAGCACACATTAGTCATTTGGTGGTGACGTGCATGCCCCCATGTCAGCAGAGGTTTGGAAAAAGGTATAAGAGGTTAAAGGAGACCTGCCAAAAAGTAAAGGAGTATGCAATAGGGTTCCAGGCCCTCTGACAGGTTCCAGGCCTGAGGTAGACCCACTCAAAGAGGTGGAAGAGGGGGCTGATCACTCCTTTATAATAGCCAATGCCCAAGTACTGAGCAGGGAGGCTGCTTAAACTGCTTGGCTCAGATGGAAAGGCAGGAAGATTAAAACAAAACAAAACAAAAATAAAATACTAAAATAAATGATAAAAAGAGACAAAGGTGGAAAGGTGGGAGGTAGGGACGTTTGAATGAGATGGTTGCAGTGCGTCTTGTATGATTAGCTGCTGTGGTTCTTGTTGCAGACCATTGAGAGTCTGGCTGCCCAGGCCAGTGGCAAAAGACTGGTGTTAATCCCTCTTGTGTTGGCTGGTGAGACCCTCTTACTCATTAGCCAATACCCTTTTTCTTCTGTGTCTGTCTTTGGAGGATATGGGAGGCAGGGGAAGCAAACCTTGCACACCTTGGGGTTGTACATTGAAGAATGTTAAGAATTTTAACCCTGTCCAGTTCTTACTTGGGAAAACATGGGAGACAGCAAGAGTAAAACTACTTTGCTGGATGATATGTTGAAGAACTTATCTGGTAAATATTGTACTGAAAAATGTCATTGAGCAACTGCTATAGTCATGTGTGAGAATAAATGAAGAATGAGATGAAATTCTGTGTTTTTATATGCTTGAATAGAGATACTATTTGTATAAGAGACTGCATGGGTGTCTGTGAGGGAGAGAAAGAGCAGAGTGCTTTAAAAAATAAAATAACTGTGGTCCCTTGAATATTGCTCCCTGCCAAGAGTGTCAGAATAAGGTGTCTGGCTTGTTTCCTATAATTGTTTATAGTAATCCTGGCTGGGAGGACTGTCATATGTTATTGAACATCTTTTTGTTTCCTGAGGAGAAGTGTATGGTTTGCCCAATGACAATAGATATGGTCTTCTGTCCAGAGGATAATGTTTAACCTCAATATGCACTGAAACACCTTGACTCTGAAGATACTTTCTTTTTAATTTTGGATTTAGAAGATATTTTCTCATGTGTCTCAACACTAGAAGCTGAGAGAAAAGAGGCTGTCAGCAGGATAGCTGTACTGAAAACTAAAATGGACAAAGGTCTGAACATATCCATCTCCCAACTGGTACAGATTACCTGCATAGTTTACTCCAGGGGTAGGCAACCTTTCCCCTTTAAGGGCCGAGAGACTTCAGCTCCCAGAATCCCAGGAGCTATTGGCCAACATGGGACTATTGGCCAACATGGCTGAGGCTTCTGGGAGCTGAAGTCCCTCAGCCCTTAAAGGGGAAAGGTTGCCTAGCCCTGGTTTACTCTAACAAAGATCTAGGAGGAAAAAGAAGAAAAAGAAGGAACTGGTATTACAAGCCTCCTTTCTAGCAATAGCAATTCAAGGAAGGAAGAGAAAGGGGGAGTCAAGAGGTGGCCAAGTATGTAGATCTGATGGTAGAGAGTATGTAGATTTGATGGTGAAGAGTATATGGATTTGATGGTAACAGAGGACATGGACAGGATTGAGAGCTGGAGGGTGTGAAAACCGTGTGTATATTGTCAGGAACAAAGGAAAGAATAAAACAAAGGACAAAGGGAAGATGAAGAAAAAAATCAAATTCTTGGTGTCTGAAAAATGCCAAGTCAAACAGATTATCTAGCACTGAATTGGCCTGGCTGTTTAAAAGGTTGAAATAGTACCAGTTCTGTTGGCGCAGGAAGCTAGTAAATTCACTTTGGGACAGCAATTAACTATTTATGTGCCATGTTTATGGGAGGTACCAAGTAATCCTGCTTGATGAAGAATTTTCTCTGCAGACCTATATTAAATCCATCCAGCCTATGAATGTAAAATCATTCTGGAAACTGTTTATACCAGTGAAGATACTTTTGAAAGCTATAGTGGTTCCGGGACTTGGCAGTGCAAATAACAGCCAAAGGGAACTGGAGAATGAAAGCTTCATAAAAAAAAAAAAAAAAAGAGCCATTGTGCGGACACTTCAGAAAATCCTGATTGAGCAGTTGCTATTAAAAGCAGAACCAGACTACCTACAATACCTACACCATCTGCAGAACCCAGACCACCACTGGGAGCAGCCCACAAAGGGATTCAACTTAAAGAGATGTGTCAAATGGGCTTTGCTGAGCCACTCCAAGGTGACAGGTTGAAGTATTTGCCTGTGTTTGTGTATGCTTTCTCAGGTTGGACTGAATGTTGTGTTTGCTTCACATACAAGAGCAGTGGACTAACAAAGAAATTTATCTAGGATCTGACTTATAGGTTTAGGGTATTAGAGGTCATCCAGATGGTCTGAGACTGATACATCACAGAGCACATTAAGGGAGTTGCAGAGCTTTTGAAAATTGATTGAAGATACCATACTGCTTAGAGATTACAGAGTGTAAACAAGTGAAAAGTTTTGAACTAGACTTTAAGAGACATTTAGGGCCTTGGCAGACAACTAATAGAGTTGTCTCCGAGGCAGGGAAGAGGAGGGGCAGCTGCACGATCAGCACCCCTTCCTCCTCCTGAGGTTGCCCTCGGAGCTGCCAGCCCTCCGCACGGCCAGCGCTCCAGGGGCAACCTCCCGCCTCAGCGTCCACACACACTGAGGCAGATAAGTCAGTGAAAGTGTGCCCTACGCTTTTAGGGTGCACTTTCACTGACTTGTGAAAGGAGCGCTGATTTAGCACTCCTTTCAGAGGCACCGATGGTGCGCCTCGGTGCGGATGCTGCGGTCCCGCGGCGCACCGTCCCAGGGCATCCCGGACGCCCTCATCTGCTTCCCCTATTACTCAAACTCTACTAAGAGGCAAGGTTAAAATGGCCAAAAGCTTTAATCATTGCTTTGTTATGCATCAAGGTAACACCTAGATTAGGGATGGGAGTTGGCCCATTTCAGATGAAATTTATTAGTGACACATAGGGCCTTTACAGACTGCCAGAAATAGTGCAAATTGAGTCCACTTTAATAGCCCTGGCTCAGTGCTAGGGAATCATGGGAACTGTAGTTTGTTGTGGCACCAGAACTCTCTGACAGAGAAGGCTCAATGCCTCAGAAAAAACTACAGTTCCCATGATTCCCTAGCACTGAGCCAGGGCAGTTAAGTAGACTCAATTTGCATTATTTCTTGCAGTCTGCAAAGGCCCATAGTAAACAAATGTATGTAATAAGAACTAGATAACAATTGCTAAATTTACAAAGCCTGTCTTTTGTTTTGCTTTGTCTTTTTAAACTGTGCAAAGAAATTCATCTTAAGTGAACAGTGATCTTACCCTTGGTTTTATTCATCCTCAGATGTATACCAAATAAAACCACTGGGTTGTCACCATTTGAATTGATGTATAGTAGCCCTCCACAGATCTTAAGTGGGCTAAGGGGGGACCTAAGAAAAGTGGGGAACACCATGTTATATCAAGAGGTTCAGGAGCTGGGGTGAAAATCTTACAAAAACTGAATCAATATGTTTTAAAACAGAGACCACCTTTATTCCAAACCAGATTACATATGTTTAAACCTGGAGATGAGGTATGGGTTAAAGAGTGGAAAGATGACCCAAAATAGACCCCTTAACTGACCAGTGGAGGGGACCCAAAATATTATACTTTCTACCCCACAGCTGTAAAGGTTGCTGGCATTAAGCCCTGGATTCATTGGACAAGAGTCAAGAGAACCAAAGGGAGCTGGACAGTAACAGGGAACTCTGATAGCCTTTTAAAGATGACCATGAAGAGCCAAAGAGTGACCTCTCAATCTGACCCTACCAGGAATGGGTAGATCCACAGGCAACAGCAGAGTCAGCAATAGCCCTCCAACCCACCCTATGAAGGAACAGTTGTGTCAAGACACAGCTAAAAAATCAATCAGGGGGAGAGAAGATTCAGGCTAGATCCTACTGTGAGCACTCCAAGAGGCTGCTCACCTGGCATACAGTCAGACCTGTAACTGAGGAGAAAGAGAAGAAGAGGACTAGGCCTTACTTCAACTGACCAGGAAAAAGCTGCCCAGTGTACAGCCAGATCTCAAAGATAAAATCATACAAGGTGTAGTGCTCACTTTGTTGTGTATTCCCCCATAGTGGCCATAGTGAAAGGGGAACTCTTTACTCAAAGCTTCTCAGTAAATATATGGGTATATTTACTGTATTTTCTGGCGTATAAGACTACTTTTTTAAAACTGGAAAATCTTCAAAGTCAGGGGTTGTCTTATATGCTGGCTGGAGGAGGGGGGAGAAGAAGGGGTGGCATGGTGAGAGGTGGGAGGAGGAGGAAGAGAGGAAGTCCAGGTTAGAGGAGGAGGAGGGGGGGAGGAAGTGGTGGTGTGGCATGAGGAAGGAGGAGGAAGCAGCAGCAGATAAGAAGTGAAGGAGGCAGAAGCAGATAAGAGTTGAAACCCTATCCTGGGGTTTTCTTGACAAGACTGGTTCAGAGGAGGTTTGCCATTGTCTTCCCCTGAGACTGAGAGTGTGGGACTTGTCCAAGTTCACCCAGTGGGTTTCATGGCAGAGTGGGGAATCAAACCCAGGTCTCCAGAGTGGTAGTCCAACACTCAAACCACTACATGCTGGCTCCTATTCCCATGTGCTACCTATGAAACAATTGCAAATCTTTATTGTTCTTGTGTGTCTTCAAGCCCTTTCCAACTTATGGCGACCTTAAGGCAACCTTATCATGGGGTTTTCTTGGCATGTTTCTTCAAATGGGGGTTGCCATTACCATCCTCTGAGGCTGAGAGTGTATGACATGCCCAGGGTCACTTACTTGGCTGCAAATTGTACATACCCCAGAATGCATTACCTAGTATACTGGCAGTCCTTCCCCCCAACACTTTCTCATTTCCCCCTGTTGGAAGAGGGGTAGTCTTATACAGTGAGTATATCACAAATTCTATATTTTAACTGGAAAAGTTGGGGGTTGTCTTATACACCCAGTCATTTTACATGCCGGAACATGCGGTAGCAAATATTTCTGGAATAGATCACTTTTGCTTGTCAGAAAGAATGGCTAGTGGAGACCTCATATATATCCCAGTCTATAAACGTCCCCAGAGGGTTCAACAGGATACTCAGTTTTATAACTTTAATATCACTTTAGATTATAAACCCAATGCCAATTGGGGAAAAGCTTTCAGAACTCTTCCATCTATAGAATTTGCCTTGCAACCCCCCTGTGGTGGCTAGTGGGATAAATTAATCTTGTACCCAAATGGTCAATTGCTCAACCAAGGTTAAAAAGTGTAAGACCATTTCGGGATGACCATTCATTTGTACATACATCGAAAATATAAGTTTTAATTACGCCCATGTAGTTTTGCCCCATGGGTGGTTCTGGACCTGAGGGACCAGGATCTGGTCTTATATCCCTGCTAACCTATCTGATACTCATCCATGCTGCCTGAGCTGCTTGGTACCAGTTCTTCCCCCTTGGCCAAATAACACCCAGTGCAGCCCATGCTGCCGCCCACATGCAGCTACCCTATTGACTAGCGATTGTAAAAGTACTATGCATTTACTGTCCAGAGGAGAACAAACAGTGTCGGCAACATCTCTGGTTTGGCTTGGCTTTAGAGGATGGTATGGAGAATAATGAGCTTGCTTATACCCGGGTTAAAAATATAAATGCCACTTCAAGGGCACTATCTTTGCTTAACAAAGAACAAGGAGAACTGAGAAATACCATCTTATAAAATGGTGCAGGTATAGACTATCTTTTCCTACACCATCACCTAGGCTGTGAAATACATAAAAAGCTCTGTTGTTTTAACTTGACTGACAATAGCAAAGCTATAGATGCCCAAATTTATGATTTGCATGAGATAGTGGCAAACATAGAACAAGGATCAGATAATTGGTTTGATTGGATAACATAATGGTGGCCAGAGTTTGACTAGATTTTGTTTGTAATGATACTGCCTATCCTGGTCATAGGGATTCTGTATACCATGGCTCTTACGCTGTTGTTAGGAATGTTCTATAAGTCAATCTCCAAAACCGGTGCCTTGTATACACTCATGGCCCCAAATGATATTACTAAAGGTAAAGCTATAATTGCATAAAATTATGCTTTAAAGGGGGGAATGAAGTAGTCAATTAATTACTTGTAGCTGAAAATTGTATTTTAAAATGATTATCCATGATTGCCTATGATTTGGGATCAGATTAGATAATCAACTGGGACTCTAGACGAGACTTTGGAAATTTTTCTGTCTGTCTATTTGCTTCTCTGAGCTCTATTATCTGCACAGCAGTCAAGGTTGCATTGATAACACTGTAAGATTTCATATACTGTAAATAATTTCTTTCTCCTACGTAAGAGTCTGATGTTCTGTAAACAATGTCTGCTTAACAAGATGTGTTGAATATTGCAAAATTTAATGGAACTAGAGAGGGAGTGGAGAGTGATTTTCCTATCTGCTTGTAAGATCACTATAAAATATTCTCATTTTGCTTAATTCGGAGCTCAGCACCTTTGGAAAGTTATTCCTGTTGAGCCTGCTAGCGTAATTTTGTTTTTTCTCTCTGAATAAAACTCACTTTCCTTCAGTCCGTGGAGTCTCTCTGTCCCATTTGTTTGCTACAGCTGCATGCACACGTTGTCATTGACTAATATGGGGCAGGGCTATTGGCGGGAGCTCCAATGGCTAGCCTGTTAATATGGTGGGCCCACTGTATATGTTATTCCTACTAAACTCATATAAAGTAATATGCCAAGTAAGTGGGCATAAAATGTAAAGGTTGCTAATTCTAACAAAGGGCCTAAGCAGACTACCAGAAATAGTGCACATTAAATTGAGGCACTGCCCTGGCTCAGTGCTAGGGAATCATGGGAACTGTAATTTATTGTGGCACCAGAGCTCTCTGACAGAGAAGGCTCAATGTCTCAGAAAAAAATACAATTCCCATGATTCCCTAGCACTGAGCCAGGGCAGTGCCTCAATTTAATGTGCACTATTTCTGCTAGTCTGCTTAGGCCCAAAGTCAAAGTTGGTTTGATAGTACATTATAATAGAGCATAATTAAATTCTCTGTGCCACATTCTTTTTTCTCTCTCTCACACCTCCTTATTTTCACTTTTTTTTTTTAAAAAAAATACATACTTGCATATCTGAAATAAGTTGCTGAACAGATAAAACTATCAAATCCTAAGGTAAACAAAGGGCCTCTGTAGACGGACCCTTTGTGGTGAGTTGGAGGCAGGGAAGGGGAGGGGCAGCTGCACGTCGGCCGCCTCAACCCCTCCCCGAAGACTTCTTGATGCCAGGTGTGTGAGCTAGCAGCGGCCCCAATCCTCTGCTTCCCGGGAGGCCTGGGGCCGTCCATCTGCTTCCCCACAAAGTGTAGAGAAAAAACCAGCCACTGTAGCTCATATCTTGGTGTGACATGCATTTTAACGTTCAAATCCTAAATATCTGTAATAGCAAAATAATCCACTGAATTCAGTAGGAACTATTTCAGAGTAAACATGGTCAAAGTGCATGAGAGAAAGTTGAAAAAAATATGATAGATAGGATGGTCTAAGAATCTTTTTTGTCCGTTACAGTTAAGAAAGCGCTTTAGGTAATGGACACAACTTGGCTGCATCCACAGTACAAAAATAATCCATCCTGACATAGGGTTAACTGCCATGGCTCAATGCTATAGAATTCTGTGAATTGTAGTTTTGTGAGACATTTAACTTTTTGTGTCAGAGAAGTCTGGTGCCACAACAAACTATAGTTCCTAGAGGAGTGAATGCGTGCGCCCTTCCCATAAGCCTGGGACAAAGAAGGCGCAGGAGTGTGTGTGTGCTCTTGCAGACTACTCCATCCCAGGCTTTTTCCCTGGAGAGGAAACCCAGAATGGAGCAGTCTGCAAGGGCACATTTGCACTCCTCCTCCTCCTCCATCCCAGGTATCCTGAAGCAGCTGGGAAGGAGAGTCCAACTGGGTGTCACCCCTCTTCTAGGTGGCACCTGGTGTGGTCAGTACCCCCTTAGCGATGTCACTGCTATAACCATGGTCATTGGCATCAGTAGAGGTCTTTGTGGGGTGGGTGGGTGGGTGCAGACCGCACCAGGTGACACACTTGGGAGGGTGACACCATTGCTCCTCAAACATCTGTCTTTTGGCAGAAACAGGCTGTGGCATTCATTTGCTTCCATTTAAAATGCTTTAAGAGATAGTGGGAGGGGAGTGAAGCTAGTGGGAGGAGAATGAGAGGCCCCAGAATTTTTTAAAATTCAAATTTCAAAATTCAAATTTAATTTTTTTTAAAAATGATTTATTTTTTTAAATATTCTTTTAAAAATTTCTTTGAAAACATGACATTTAACAGGCCGTATATGTAAATACATTTAGGTTGTGTGTATGATATTGTAATTTGAAGGTATAATGTTAATTTTGTTGTTTATGTCACAACTTTTTGCATTACATCCAGTGGTATATGGGAATTACGATTTATGAGTAACGTGAGCAAAAAAGCATTATGAAGGAGTCTGTATGGTGTAAAATGGGAGGTCAATGGTGTGTGTGTGTGATACCATGAGTTATCGCACCAGGTGACACAAACCCTAGGGATGCCATTGCTATACCCAGGGTGCCACAGCAGAGAAGGTCTTTTTCTATATCCTCCCTCCATATCCTGCCCTCCATTGATAGAACACAGAGGAGAGCCCTCCACCAGACCTCTGTCCTCAGGCAGGCATTTGTGGGGAGAGGCACTCCTTTGGGTATCACGATGCAAGCAATTTAGAGCTTCAAACAAATTTATTTGCCCATTTAGCAAGTCTTGGAGATAAGAAGTGTGGGATGCTATGGAAACCACAACTATGTACATAAAATTCTGAGTACTAAAATAAGCTTAAATCTCTATGGTTTAGAAAAATAATCTTCAAACACTGAAGATTATGTAGACTGGCTGAACAACAGTACCATAGCTCAACTGAAAGAGCGATCCTAATATGTTTTTCTTTAATATAATACACAGGTATTTTCTGGCCCTCTTGTTATTTAATTACCTCACACATTCAAAGATCCAAGTCCCCTTTTAACAAGTTGTAAAATTCTGTTATGCCCTTTTGAGTGAACAAAGCATACAAAAGCATTTGTATCAGCTTGGCATTAATAGAAGTGATGATAGAATCCTCCAGGCCCCCCAAGAATATTACATATGAGAGATTAATTTTTCCTGATAAAAGAGCAATAGAAAACACCCTCTTGATTGTGTACTGCCTTTAGGTCTGTTTAAAACTCACTTAATCAAAAATAAATTAATCTGTACTTAAAACATTTTTATCCTTTTTCCTGCCAACAGCCTTCAGAACATTCGTTATCTACTTGTCCCATTGTAAAAGAACAGAAATGCCATTTTAAAATGTATATGTGTTTACATTTACAGTCCACGTAAATTACATGTTTGCTGAGAAGTCAGTCTCTTTGATTTTACTTCCCAATAAGTATATTTAAGTCAACAGCTTTAAGAATTTAACAATTGTCTTGATAAATTGTCAGACCAAAAGTAAACTATTTAATCTATTTGTCAGTGGCCAGACAAATATCCAAGGAAGCCCCAGTTCTTCTACATAACACATGTGTGGCAGTGATGCTGCCATGGAAAAACAGGAAAGAGTCTTCTTAGTGGTGGCATCTTGATAACAGAATTCCCTGTCTCATGTCCCTGGATTTATATTGCCTTTCCTACATGTTTCTGTTCAAAAATATTTTTTACCTTCTAGGTTGAGGAGTTATTAATGGACTCATCCCTTGTTTTCAGTCTCTTTTCTATACCAGTTTTCTATACCGTGTTTTGCAGCCATGTAGTGTTATTAATCTTTTTAAAAAATAAAATAAAAACATAGGTCAGAATCTTGCTGGGGCCTGATGTCTTTGGGGGGTTGCAAACTGCCAGAAATAGTGCAAATTGAGTCCAATTTAAGGGTTAGGGTTAGTGCTAGGGAATCATGGGATTTTTTTCTGAGATATTGAGCCTTCTCTGTCAGAGAGCTCTGGTGCCACAATAAAATACAGTTCCCATGATTCCCTAACCCTAACCCTAAAAGTGGACTCAATTTGCACTATTTCTGGCAGTCTGCAACCCCCCTTTGTAAATGGACTTACATCTGCAGGAATTAGAATGACACAGTTGCATAACATCTATATCCAATAAAGGGCTGCTATTATGTTACTATGTAGCAGAGCCTGCAAAGTATCTGATGCACATTGTTATTTGATGCACAATAGGATGTGCACCAGTCCCACTGTGCATAGCATCAGACCTGATGTGCATCACTTCAGTCCCGATGTGCATTGGGCACCAATGCACATTGTGTTCTCTTGCTGGTGTTTCTTAGCACCTCTGCTACATATCTAAGTATAGAGAGTCTGCTACATTGGTGGGTTATCCATCCACAGACTGGAACTCCTGTGGATTACCCACCTCCTCTTAGGCAATGGTGGTGCATGCCCATATGTGCGCTGACGCAGGCACAAACATGTTGTCACTCATTGACTAATATGGGCTTGAGCTACCACATCTTTTCCCATCTACAGGGGGGACCAAACCTCTGTGGATGGGAAGGGCCCATTGTATATGTAAATTTCCCGAACAAACCAGGTCATATAGAATTCCAGCAATAGTTTGTAATTGTTTTTACTTTGTGGGAAGCTACATGGGTGTCTGAATCTGGACCTTCATAGTTCTGGGGCTAAATCCATTTATTTCTATGTACAGAATGAAATCAACAGGATAGAAATTAACTGTGATTAAGAAATTCTAGTTATTTCAGTGAATAGGCTTTAAGTAGGACTAACACAGGATTTAGCCCCTAACCTCGCATACTTATCATGGTGATTCTTGGAGGAAGGATAGGATAAAAACATAACAATAAAAATGAATGGATACATTTAAGTTTTTTTCACATTCTCTAACATTTCACAAAGAATTTTTAAAAAGTTTTAATAATATTTCTAATATTTTACAAGGGATGCAGTGGCTTAGCAGTTAAGATGTTGACTCTGATGACTGCAAGGTCACCAGGTCGGCAGTTCGAGACCCAAGCACTGCATGACAGAATGAGCCCCCATCACTAGTCCCAGCTTCTGCCAACCTAGCAGTTTGAAAACTGCAAGTAGATAAATAGGTACCACTTTGGTGGGAAGGTAACAGCGTTCTGTGCAGTCATGCTGGCCACATGATCACAGAGTCATCTTTGACAACGCTGGCTCTTCAGCTTAGTAACGGAGATGAGCACCACCCCGTACAGTCAGACATGACTAGATAATCTTGTCAAAGGGGAAAACTTTACCTTTATCTTTTAATATTTCACAAGTGAAAAAACATGGGGAATGTGTGAATGTATTAGGTTTATAGCCAAGAAACATGTAGGAGTGGCCACACACCATGAGAGCACTGTCAGGAATACAATCAAATGCAAAAGCTTTTAATGAGGAAGAGCACACAAAAATGCAATATTTTAAACAAAGAAATCTTTGGGTTTGTACACTAAATTGGGGAAAACCTGAAAGAAGGGAAGAAACCCAGATCAGTCAATGGCTGGCATCCAATGAGAGACATACACTTGCATAAGACACACTATGGATGTGGGCCCAAAAAGTAATCATTCTGCAATGGATGTATTCTCTTGATAGTGGTAAAAGTGGAGTTGTGCAGACAGCACATTCCTCTGTGCCTTGTCTTTGCTCTTTGCAATTGTGGATTTTGCATTGTAATTGTGAATTGTCTATCATGCATTGTGGTTGTTCATGGTGGATTTTGCAATGTACAATGGCACCTAATCATTGGCACGTGCTGTACAATGTTGCTGTTCTGCATGGCAGTTGTGTAATGTCCACATGTGGATATTTATGCTGAGGAGATGTTGGATTGTAGCCAAGGTGTGTATATGTGTTGGTTTTGCTTACAGGCTATTTAAGCAAAGCATTGGTGGAGGGGAGGAGAAGCAAGCTGGATTCCAAAGCTCTGAGAGGCTGCCACAACTTTCCCTTTACCATCTTTCTTTTGCTTTTGCCCTGGCCTTGCTGGGAGAAACATGTCTCAGCCCCTCCTTTCCTCTTTGTTAGCACTAGTGCAGTAATTCTCACTCATACATCATGCTCCCTCACACTGAACCCTTCTGCAGATGAGAGGAGCTTTTGGAAAATGCTGAAATGTAGCAACTTGGAAGCCAGCTTCCAAGCCACAGTAGCAACTTGTCAAAGCAGCAATAGCCTCTGGCTCTGGAAAAAAAAAATTAATAAATGCATATGACTGGAGGCAAGGAAAGTTAGGAGTCTATGGGGCAAATTGACAAGCCAGGAATTTGCAGGACTACTTGTGACAATCCTGGCTGATTTGGGACTAGCCAAGGCCACAAGCCAAGAGCAAGCTGGGAGAGGCAGTGTCCAAAAATTCAAAATTCTCCTGTTCTTCACACATATCCACAAAAAGAGGGAGAAACAAAACTAGATTCGAAGCTGGTTCCCCCCTATTGAAACATCTAAAAAATTATAAATGGTGGTAAAGGAAAGGGAAAAGGCAATCTCTTTCACCTTCCGTAATGGAAGATGAAGTGAGATTGTTTTCTGCTGCTTCAGAGGCATGAACCAATGGAGTCTAATTACGAAAAAAGAGAGCTTCCACGTAAACTTTAGGAAGAAATTCTTGACTAAAAGAGCTGTTTGCAAGTGGAATAAATTGCCTTGGTGATGCTATTGGACAAAATCCTTCTTTGGAGGTTTTTAAATTCAGTTTGGATGGCTTAACAGTGCTTTAGTTGTGTATTCCTTCAAGGGTTTTGGACTAGATGACCCTTGAGGTATCTTCAACTCTTAGATATTATTCAGGCTGTGTAAATAATCCAGGTAGAATACAGATTTAATCTGTGTTGTTCTTAATGAATTTTGAATGCATCAGATTATGGGGGGGGGGGCTGTCAAACCCCCTACAAAACCTGGGATAGTCGATTTCGGGGTTTTGTTCCAAGTTTTCCTGAAAAAAATTCATTGTCACCTGTGTGAATAACTGATGTGGATAGACCCAGGATAAACTGGATAAAACTCTGCATGCCTTGAACATGTTTTGAATACATCGACATCACTGATTCCATCTTTATTCACAGTGCTGACACATGTGAGCAACAGAACTCACAGAGATGCATAGAGATACGGTATGGATAAAAATAGTGTGAACAACAAATTGGGAATTTGTGAGTGAGATTATCTGCATAGTTGCACTGCAAAACTCCTTAGTCTATGTCCCAGTGGCACAAGTTGACAGGACATAAGAAAAGGCAGCTCCTCCATCTTGGTTTCATCTTCTCCCTCTCTGCTGGGATTGTTCTGCCTGGGAATTGTTTCGTCCACAGCAGTATTATGCAGATTTATAGGAGATGTGAATCTGGACCATAAAATTGATTTAACGCCAGAGGAGAGCCCTCCATTACTAGGCTGGGTGACTGCTCATAATATTTTTTCTTTATGAAGTTCTATTGTGAAGGATTTTAAATATTTTTCCCCAGAATATTTTTGTGAGGCTCTGTGGACTTTTATTTTATACTCTGTATATTTCGGCTTCTGCTTCCTAAATTATAGATAGTGCCATAAACAGTGAACTAGCAGGTGGGTACTTCTTCTCTTCATTTAATTAATTTTTTATGTTATGGTGTTGTTTGCAATGAAACCACTTACAAAGATGGATGAGGAAGACCAAACAATGCTTTTTTATTTTGAAACAAACCACTTCTATATTGTTAAATCAGGTCTGATGGAGATAAGCACGTTGAAAAGGATGTAGACAAAGAAAAGGTGCCATTTAGCGTCTTTTCAAAATCGTATGAAAGATGGAAAAAAATTTTACTTAGTGAGAAAATTAATGTGCTGTGTGTGGCAGTGTGTGATATTAGCCATCTGAAGAATATGCATAAATATTGTTGATTTGGTATATTTATGTGGAGAACATGTTACTCAAGCCAATAAAATAACCAGGGGACCATTCATAGTACACACTGAAAAATTATAGCGATATTATTCCACTTTAACTGCCATGGTTCAATGGAATTCTGGGATTGGAGTTTATGGAGGGGCACTTAGAAATCTTAGCTAGAGAGCTCCTCCAGGGCCTCACCAGACTACAAATCCCAGGATTCCAGATGATGGAACAATGGCTGTTATAAGTGGAAAAAATAGCACTATTATACTGTAGTGTAAATGGATCCCAGGTGATTTTGTACATTGTCCAGGTCTGAGTCTCTATAGAGTCTGTAGGCAGTGATTTGTGACCAGTAATAACATATCCATTACAAAGTTAGTGTATATATTGTAGCGTGAACAACACATATTTTCCACCTGTATCTTCCATATCAATTATACTCAAACTTTTTATCTCTAGGACTCCATGCAAACGTCACGCTCCCCTCCTGGCATAGTATATATATATATATATATATATATATATATATATATATATATATATATATATAATTGAATGTGTGTATATTCATCCACACATTCATGAATATTCATATTTTAACATTTATAAGGAAATAAGTTAGTTGGTGCAGTTAGTGACCACAAAGGGATAACAACTTTAGACTCAGAATAGGACAGAACAGAACAATCAACAGCATAATTCAAGAGAAAAAAGAGGAATTGCCTCTCCTGGAAGCCTCCAATTCCTCTTTTCTCTCTCTAGAATTAAGCTGTTGGTGGTTCTGTTCAATCCTATTCTATCTAAAGTCCTGTAGAAGCCTCCAGAGGTGATACCTCAGCTTTTAAATGAGGTGCAGCCCTGCCTGCATTGTTAATTTTTTTTTAAAAAAATACCCCGTTTTTCAAAACCAGAGATGAAGTTCCGGCCACTTCTGGGTTTTGCCATTTTTGTCTTCAGAGAGAGTCCAAGGAGCAGGAAATTGGCTCTTGAATTCATTGAAGTTGCCCACCCATGCTTGAGAACCCTTCCTTTGGATTCCAGGCTAGTTGCCTGGATTAAAGCTCACAAGCCATCATATTTCCTCTTATCATGTATGGATGTGAAAGCTGGACAGTCAAGAAAGAAGATAGGAGGAAAATCAACACATTTGAGATGTGGTGCTGGAGAAGAGTTTTCCATGGACAACCAAAAGGACAAATAAATGGGTCCTAGAGCAGATCAAGCCAGAGATATCCCTAGAAGTCAAGATGACAAGGCTTAGACTGTCGTACTTTGGACACATCATGAGAAGGCATGAATCGTTGGAAAAGACAATAATGTTAGGAAAGATGGAGGGAAGTAGAAAGAGAGGAAGGTCACATGCCAGATGGATGGACTTTATTAAAGAGACCACAAATATGAGTGTGCAGGAGCTGGACAGAGCAGTAGAGGATAGAGAGGCCTGGAGATGTCTCATCTACGTGAAGGCAGGTAACAACAACAACAACAAAAGCTGTACAAAAGTAAAATACAAGACGGAAATATCTTAAGGAAAAAGAAACAGGAAAAAGACAGGCCAGTAAAAGAGCAGAAAAATAAATGGATAAAGAAGTAAAATTTAGTTGGCCTTTGATATCCACGGATTCTTTACCCACAGATTCAACCATCCACAGCTTGCAAATATTTTAAAAATACATTCTCAAAAGCAAACCTTGATTTTGCCACTTTATATAAGGGACACCATTTTATTATGCCATTGTATTTAATGGGATTTGAGCATCTATGGATTTTGGTGTTCACAAGGGGTCCTGGAACTAAATTATAGTGGATACCAAGGGACTACTATAAACTAATTTTAAGCAGATTATAGAAATGTTAAATAATAACAACAACAGCAACTACAGTAGTAGTAGTAACATACTAGTGCCTAATAATAATACTAGTGCCTAATAATGGTGGTGTGCCCTCTAATTTATGGTGGCTCTCTCATAGGGTCTTCTTGACAAGATTTATCATTGCCTTTCACCAAGCTGAGAGGGTATGACTTGCCCAAGGTCACCTAGTGGGTTTCCATGATTGAGCAGAAATTTGAACCATGGTCTCCTGGAGTCCTAGTGCAACACTCAAACCACTAAACCATACTTAACTTCTTATACAAGTATACTCAAAACATCTAACTAGTGCCTTGACCTGCTGGCCTACCTGATAGTGAGGATGCTTTAGGAGTGAACTGAGTTTCTTGCTAGGGTTTCGACCAGACAGTGAAAAGATACATATTCACTAGTTTTAATAAAGGTGATGGTCCAGAGGACAGGAAAGCACTTGCATGCACTCAGATTGCAAACTTTGTACACTGCATGAGGGCCTCTCTGTTTAGCTCTTATATGTTCCCTTATAAGTTGTAAACCTCAATTACAATTAATGTAAGTTAGCATATTAGCACTAAGCTTCTCTTACTCTTCCTAGCTGCTGCAAGATCCTTACCCATGCAGCCTTTCCCAGAACAGAAGATATATTAGAAAAGACACAAAGGTGACATCACCCTTCATATCTTCAACAATAATATCAACATCAAATATAACATCAGTCTTCACATACTCAAAAACTGAGCTGTTCCTCCTGGGACCAACAATGGCAAGTATTATATCTGTACCAGAACATATATTTTTACACACACACAAACACACACCAAGAAAGAGAGCACTCTCAAAAGATAAGAACTTCTGTAATTCTCAAAGGAGCATAACATTCAGAATCTTCCTGACCTTATCTTTTTCTATTTAAAAGGAATGTCATGCAGAATAGATTTTGGGCACAACAGAAGGAGAAAAACTTACAGTGATAATCCTGCAATATAAGCAAGTCTAGGAAAACAAGTTGTTAAGAATTTCTAATTCTCTGCCACCATCTGTTTAACATGTGGGTTGGAATAAAGTGCATTAGGAATACAAAATTTACAAATCCAAGTATTCTCTCTCTTCCCGAATATTTAGAGGCTGGTGTTGCTGGATGATGCTGAAAAATCCATAATTGCTTGCTTTCGACTATGTGCATTAACAATTTCACTGAGTGTCAATTATTGATTTGCAAGTTTTGTATAATCACACAAAACTCTGAGAGTATATGTAATTGCTCCAGTATTAATAATACATACATATATTTCCTCTGGGAAGCAAACTAAATGTCAGAGTGGGCATCATCTCTTAAGACAATTTTGATTACCTCATTGTGTTTTCCCATTTAGCTTTGATACATATATATCAAATGAATGTATGTATTATTTATACTCACTTTTTCAAATGATGCCTTCACTCCTGCTCAATTAATAGTTTGCTTTGCACACTCTGCTAGGAAACAGCCACAATCCCCATTTCCTATTCTAGATTCTTTTGTCATTTTATGACTTTGCACTTTTGTTGTACACATGATTTTCCATTCTGAAAAATGACTCAGTACAGGCACACTGAGTGGAGTTCCTTGTAGAGCTGAATGATTTATTGTGCTTTACACAATGCAACATCAGTACAGTAAGCATGCAGTCCTATATGAGTTTACATGAATGTAAATCCCATCAAATTCAATGGGATTTACTCTCAGTTACTACTAGATGCGCTAAGGAAGCCAGTAAATGGATATAGAAGTGCATTGTGGGTCATGAAAATGCTTGAATGCAAATGTGCCCTTCAACTGTAGGTCATGAAAATCATATTGTACTGTAAAGGTAGAACTATCTTTTTCAGTGTGGTTTTTAAAAACAATTTAATATTTAAACTATTTAAACTATCACCCACATAAGTAGAGGAATTGTTTCTGGAGAGTGACAGAGGTCAAAAACACACTGCAGAAATAATCCAGTTTAAGACTGCTTTAACTGCCCTTGCTCAGTGCTAGGGAATTCTGGGAAATGTGAAACATTTAGCCTTCTTTGTCAGAGAGCTCAGGTGCCACAATAAACTACAATTCCAGGGTTCACTAGCACTGAACCAGGGCAGTTAAATTGGTCTCATACTGGATTATTTCTGCGGTGTGTTTTGGACCAGAGAGCAAAGACCTTCCCAAATCCCATTTCAGGCCACCTTTATTTCTTGTTATTTTAAACCATCCCTGCCCCACAAAATTTAACTACTTTTGAGATACAGTACCTTTTGAGATACAGTACCTTATGCCATTCTGAAAGAAGGTGAATTTCTTTCTGTGAATTAGACTGTGAATTTCAAGTGTTCATCTCCAAAACTGCTTTGACCACCATTTCCAAATTCAGCTCATCTGAAAACAGGTTTCTCTGTAGGATTCAGATGCAAGTTAAAATTCAGGCCTTCCACTGTCTTTCCTCATTCAAGTTGAAGGACACATAGGCATTCAAGCATTTGCATTCAAGACCCTCTTACTATTTAGCAACTGTGATGCCATGAGAGAGCTGCCATAAAAGTTCTTAGTGTGTGTTTTGGCAGAAAGCTGTGCAGAGTTAAGAATGAATCCCATATACATTACTTGGCAATTTTGTCCAATGAATAAAGAATGAGTAGCTTGATGACCAAATTAACCAAGCTGCACATATATCTGTCAAGATGCAGCAGAGTTCATTTCTCAAAGGGGATGGAACACAGTTTCCCTATTTTGCTATACCCCCTTGCTCCATAATTACAGGTCTGTGAAAAGCCATCCTGCCCAGCTGAGGACAATGTAATGGTTTAATACTTGTTTTCTCTGAACCTCTGAGTGCATTTCCCTTACAATATAGTCAAAGAAATGTATATAGGAATGCAGTTTACTCTAATTAAGTAAAGGAGCAATTGGGGATGCTGTTTCTGAACATAAGCACATCTGTGTAGGATCAGACCAAAAGGCCTGTCTAGTCCAATGGTCTGTTCGCACAGTAGCCAACACAGTTGCTTATGGGAAGCCCTACCACAGTGATAACACTCTCCTGCCTGTGTTTTCCAGCAACTAGAGACATATAGGGCCTTTGCAGACTGCTAGAAATAGTGCAAATTGAGTCCACTTTAACTGCCCTGGCTAAGTGCTAGGGAATCATGGGAACTGTATTTTTTTCCTGAGACATTGAGCCTTCTCTGTCAGAGAGCTCTGGTGCCACAATAAACTACAGTTCCCATGATTCCTTAGCACTGAGGAGGAAAGCAGATGAGCAGCCCTGGGCCATCCCCGAAAGTGGAGGATCAAGGCCGAAGCTGCTGGACACTTTGGCCTTGATCCTCCCTTTCACCACCTGCAAAAGAAGTGCTAAAATAGTGCTCCTTCTGCAAGCTGCGAAAGGGGTGCCGCAAAAGGCGTGGCATGCCTCTTCGATGTCTCTTCCGGCTCAGCATGTCCGGATCATGAGCCGGAAGGACATCATCGGAGTGCCCATTGGGTGGATGGGCCGTCGCTCTGATGACGTCCTCAGGAATGGGCTGGGGTGCTCAGCGTCCAGTTGCCCCTCCCCTTCCTGGGATTGAAGATGGTGTTTTTCACCGTCTGCATCCCCCCAGAGCCAGGGCAGTTAAAGTGGACTCAATTTGCACTATTTCTGACAGTC
>CM034708.1:121096038-121107553 GCA_020142125.1 Phrynosoma platyrhinos
TTTTTTAGGAGTGGCTTAACTGCCGCCTCCTTTAAACAAGATGGAATATAGCCCTCCCTGAAGGACGCATTGATCGTGTCCCGAAGGAACACTTTCAGTGCATCCCCCCCCGGGCGACCAGCCAAGATGGACAAGGGTCAAGGGGGCAAGTTGTCTTCCTCATCGTTCTGAGCAGCTTGTCCACGTCATCGGTACTCACAGATTGAAATTGATCCAGTAAATTACCAACAATGGAGTTGCTGGATGCCTCGTCTACGGATTCTGCCAAAACATTGGCATCCAAGTTGGCCTTTATCCGAGAGATTTTATCTGCAAAGTAGGTATTAAATGCCTCGCAGCAGGCTATTGTTGGATTAAGTAGGGGGTTTGACGCAGGGGAAACCCTTGTCAATTCCCCCACCACAGGTGGGACTCTGCAGACGCAATACGTGCAGAACAGAAGGATCTCTGCGCTGCATGTAAAGCCTCCCTATAGGAGTCAAGGTGCCTCCTAAGGTGAGTTCTGTCAGATAAAAGACGAGTCCTTCGCCATTCGCGCTCTAGTCATTGTACTTGAGGCTTTTTTGTAATGATGGTACAAAATTTACATTACACAGTACCATAATGGGGTGGAACAATGGTACAGGGGTAGTATAAGTAGTTACACTTTCCAGTTACTTTTTATTTTTAGATGCTCAGTGCCCCCTCAAGGTTTATGCCACTGTTTTATCAATTCCAAGATTAAAAAAAAAAACAATAACAAAAAGTAACAAGCAGTACAAGTGTGGCTTGTAATCATAGTAATGAATAAAACCAAATTGCTCTAGAGAACATTGTAATGAGTAATAGAAACAAATTACTTTTGAAAAGTAGCATTACATGTTTTGATCAGAGCCCACCACTACCTCTTGTGCTAGTGAATTCCACCACTTAACTAGGTAATGTTTAAAGGAGCCCTTCCTTCCATCTCTTCTGAATCTCCCACCATTCAGCTTCAGTGAATGGTCTTGGGTCCTAACATTCAGAGAAATGGGAAAGTATATTTCATTTCTTAGTACCATGCATAATTTTATACATCTCAACCATGTATCCCCTTGCAATTTTTTAAAGCTGAACAATCATTAACACTGAAAAATTAGGGAAGTTCCTCCAATTCCTTGATCATTTGGCCCTTTCTGCATCTTTTTCAGCTCTATAATGTCCTTTTTTGAGGAGCAGCAACCAGAATTGTTCAGAGTGTTCCAAGTGTGGTCACACTATCATAGATTTGAATAGGGGCAATATGACACTTGGACTTTTATTTTCAATTTCGTTTATAATTATGTCCATTGCAAGTTACATTTCTGAGAAATCTTGAACCTGGAAACTTAATAATTTAAAGCCAAACATCAGCATTCATATTTTAGATTGCTTTTAATTTCTGCCAGTTTTATTCATCCTTAGAAATGCTGAGACTTATCTGAATGAAAATTTTGTTGCTTTTGTGTGCCTTCAAGTCATTTTTGACTTATGGTGACCCTAAGGCGAACCTACAGTGGGGGTTCTTGGCAAGATTTGTTCAGAAATGGTTTGCCTTTGCCCTCCTGAGGCTTACTGAGTGGGACCGGCCACAGTTCACCCAGTGGGTTTCTATGGCTAAGCAGCATTTGAACCCTGGTCTCAGTATCCTAGATCAATGCTCAAATCACTACACAATGCTGGCTCTCTATCAGCTAAAATCACTGGCATTAATATAAGTTATGTTGTCCTTAAATTGCTCCCTCCCATCAGACCTCCTCTCAGGTCAAACCAAGCATCCAGCAGCATGTAGAAACCTCTAGCTTCATTGATTTGCATGAAGAATGGTTGTACATATGTTTTTAAAGGCTGAAAAGGAGAGGGAAGGAAGGAAGGAAATTTACACATTAAGTAAGCCCTAAATTCCATCAGGACTCCTGTTTTTGATGCTAACTTTTAAATTGGTCCAGTACCAAGAGAAAGAGAGCTACAAAATAAATAATTTAATGAATAAATGACAATATTTTGTCATAGGCTGCAACTGCCCTGCAGAATTAATGCAGTTTGACACCACTTTAACTGCCATGCCTCAATGCTATGGAATTCTGGGATTTGCAGTATTGTGAGATATTTCGTTTTCTCTGTCAGATAGCTCTGGGGCCACAACAAACTACATATCCCAGGATGCCATGACAGTTAAAATGGTGTCAAACTGCATTAATTCTGCACTGTAGATGCAGCCCAGGTTGCCAAAATGGAACCAGATTTTAAGGTGAGTAATTTTGAAAATTTGAAGTTTTCAAATCAAAACAGATGCTTCAGGGATTAAATTTTGGAATAGCCATTCATAGGGCTGAATCATGTAATACGATTTCCATTCAGTAAGCAGCACTGGTTCTGTCTACTGGCATGAATACTGCATCCATGAGTCACAGAGGGAACAGGGCCCAATAATAATGGGTAGATCCAGCATTGTTGTGCTCAATGGGAACTATTCATAAGCAACTTGAGTCCCATTGATTTCAGGGGGTCTGTCTAAGAACTGGATCCAATTCAGTATGACAATTAATATTAAAATTCATATTGGCATTTCTCTGCCCCCACAGTTTAACAATGATCTCATAGCTAAGTTACCATTTAGAAGAGAGATACAGAACCTCTTCTTGGAACTTTGCCGTCATTGAACAGGCAACGTGGAAAACAGAAACCCATTCAACCCGGGGCTGCTGGACAACAAAGCTACATGCTATGAAACCAAAGCAGCTTTACAGGGAAGGAAATTCATTTGACGTTGGCAGCATGCCAGATGGAACTGCAGCCTCCCCCAACACACATTATATTTGAGGTCAAGAGGTTACTTATGGCTGCAAAAGATGCAAACCCTGTATTTTGGAACCTTAAACTTCGGTCTTCCATTGTGTTAGCTCATTTAATTTGGATGCTCTCGCCATAAAAGCAAGCAAGCAGGGCAGGCTGGAGGGCAATGCTTGAACAAAAGGAGACACACTTGAACATGTGCCAGTGAAAAATCATTTCTTGTTTCAACTACAGTAGCTCGCAAGAAGGACCAGTCCCCTTGGGTTCATCATCAGCTCCCTCCAGCACACATGATGAAAAGGGGGCATTCACTCAATGCCCAAACTGCTTGCCTGTACCCTGGTCTCTTCCCACTCACAGGAAAAGAACAGCCCCTGGCTTGTTTCCCCTCTTCCACAATGCCTTTCTAATTACTTCAGGACCAAAGCTTGGGGAAATTACTTTTTGACTACAATGCACAGAATCTCCAGCCAGAACACTAATGCTGGCTTTGTAATTCAAGTCATTAGCTCAGTTTAAGTCAGTCCTTGTGAAAGATGATGACAACAACAATCATCACCAACACCTAGCTACAATGGGATTTATGCCATTGACCATTGAGCAATTGATGGAACTAGCAATGTGGATTTAAGCCAAAGGTGGGCAACCGTGGAAGGCTAGGGGGCTGCAGTAGCCCCCTAAGAGACCTTAGAAGGCTGTACTTGCTCCCACAAGGAGGAGGAGGGAGAAATAATAATAATAATAATAATAATAATAATAATAATAATAATAATAATAATTTGCATTGCCTCTCCAAATGCCTCTAGGGGTATGGGGGCATTTTCACCAGGTTTTGTCTTCCAAAACATCTCTCCTGAGCCTAAATTGGTCCAGGGAGGTCTGCATCCTCATTCCCTAATGGACTTTGTGGAACATGGGGAGGGGGGAAGATTTTTTTCTAAGTTTTGCAAAAATGTTTTTTGAATCTTGGGTGGCCGAGTGGGACTTCAAATGGGTGCAAAGGACCTCCACACTCTCAGAGTGCATTTCAGGGCATTTTGAGAAAAAGAAATATTTTTGAACCCTGGGGCACTCTGGGGGCTACAAAAATGGCCCTGGTGGGCTATATGCAGTCCGCAGGCCACATATTGTTTATCATTTAGAATGGTGGTGGTGGTGGTGGTGGTAGTGATGATGATGATGACAAACCTTGAACTGTCTCTGTCTGGCAGGAGTGATCCCTATTAATTCTCTGCCATTCTACTTTCTCAACTGTTTTTAAAATATTCTAGTTCCTCTTTTCTCATGGTTTACTGCAAGTGCTGCAAACTGGCAGTCTTATTGTGAGAAAAGAAAGCCGAAACAGATTGGAAGAGTGGTGGCTTTCTCTGTGGCTTTCCACATGCTGTCAAAGTACTTCCATTCTCTTCCAGGGGGAAATGGTCATAAGAGCATGCCTTTTGTCACACTGCTAAAATCCTTTTGACAAATGGCACACTTTTACCACCATCTCCCTTGAGGTCAAGAAAGGTAGTGCTACGACAGCATGCAGAGAGGCAAGTAGAGAGCTGCTTTTCTCCTGATTTATTTCGGCTTTCTTTTCTCATGCAATAAGGCTTTGAGCTAAAATTGCAAAAGTAGTTTGTACTCAATTAATTTGGCATGAGGGGAGAGTTTCGCCCTTTGCAGTAGATTCATTTCTTTTTTTCAGGCTTTCCTAACTCAGTACATAAATTCCAGGGTTCTTCTGCTTAAAACAGTAGTTTTGTATGTTCTCTCTCATTAATAACTTTTGTCTGGCCACATGCTTCTTACCACATTTTGATGTTTCTTGACCACATGTGTCCTGGTTTTCATCTGTGAAATTGGAGGGTATACAATAGGAGCAAAAACAATCATAATATTGATTATCTTTTTAAACTGCCTTAGATAATAGACAATTTACAAGGTGGCTATGGTCATATTCCAGGCTAGTAAGAGCTTTATAGGAATAGTCTCAACTAGAATGCTACTAAACAACAGAACCTCTGGGAACTATACCAGCAAAGCCATTTAAATCTCACTTCAGAAATACTATGTCATTTAGCCCTGTAGTCTGGAGCATTTACTAAATGACGTGATCTCACAGAGTTTCATAATCATATTTGTTAACCAGCAAAGTAGTGGTGCTGAGTGAATCATATATAGGAAGGAGATAAATAAAGAGAAGATGGCAAAAGAATAACAAGAAGTCATTTATTTTATCATGTTTTATTTTCTATCAAGCTTGCTTTCCCTTGAGGGAATACTTCTGTGTTATTTTTAAACTGATCTCACCAATAATGAGCTTGTTCAGGCTGTTCTAAATACTTCTAATTTTGATATTTGCTTCATAAAGTGCATTTGAAGCTTTCTGGGGGAGGGAAATAACCCTCCACATGTATCTTTAACACAGTTCAGTGCTGTTTTCTTTTCATTTGCTGCCCATATTTTTAATTTCAGTATGGATAAAATTTATTTGATTGGCTGTGGCAGCCCATGTGCTTTTTATTTTTTTTAAAGTCTCCTGTTTATTCCCAACAAAATCTTATGGGTCACTGCAATGAAGAGCCTTATTGCATGAATAAAGAAAGCTAAAATGGAGTGGAAGAGTAGCAGCTTTCTCCTTTCCTCTCCACATGCTATCATAGCACTTCCATTCTCCCTCCTGAGGGAAATGGTCATAAAAGCATACCTTTTGCAAAATAACTTTTCCAGGATGACAAAAAAAAAAAATGCTTGTATGACCATCTCCCTGAAGAAGAGAACGGAAGTGCTACAATGGCATGCAGAGAAGCAAGGCAAATGTTGCTACTCTCCTGATCTGTTTCAGCTTTCTTTTTTTGTGTTATAAGGCTCTAAGTGGGTCAAATGTGAGCAAATAGGTGATAAAGGGAAAGGAGGAGAAAACCAATGCCAAGAAAAACCCATTCAGTAGTTTCCCTGTATATATAATACTAATGATGACTCCATTCTCCAAAGGTGGATAGCAAAACTGGCACTATCCCCATGCAGACAAAAAATGCTAACTGGCACTTCAGAAAAAAAGAGAAAGGCGGGGGAGGCAGACTGGAGTATCTTGGAAGAGAGGACTCATCCAGACTAGCCAGGTGTATTGGGATGTGACCATTTTCATTGCTATACATATTACTTTTATTTTCATGTTCCAAGCAATGTTTCTGCTGTCCTGATGCATTTCCTTGTACTTCCCATCCATTACCACAATTGTATTCATCCTTAGCCAAATGCACACTGCCTTTGTACATTTCAGGACATTTTTTATTCCACTGTGCAACTACTTTTGCAGTTATTTTGTTTTTGGACACTACCTTATGATGTGGGTTGTGGGCATCCACCTTTCATGCTTTTGCTGCCCTGTGTCTGCTCCTTGCCCAGTACATTTCCAGGGAGCTTGGTCACAATGCTGTGGAGAGAGCTTTAAAAAACTGAAACTTTAGTGCTATTGCACTAATGCTATCAACTGTTGTGGGGATGTTGCTGTGTTTTTCATTGATGTGGGTGATCTTACACCAAGCAAATACCACTGTAACAGTTTACGACAATAGGGCAATCTGTAACTGCAATGCAGAATGCTAGTGGTGGTGTCTTAATATCACTGGTGTAGATAACCCCAGTATATTGCTCAATAGCTGAAACTTTGAACAAGAACACTCTGCATTGCATCATGAAAGGTTTAACACAAGCAAGGTTATAGAATTTCCAATCCCAGGTATAGATATTGTGTACACTAATGTCTGAAACCACTGTCTGAATCACTCACTGGCCGTATTTTATATTCCCCAGTCTCAGATGCCACAGCAAATTGTGATTGGTGGAAAATCCAAAGTAGAACTTTTGACCTCCTCTTTCAAGGCATAAAAGGAAAAAGGTGAGCGTAAAACCCTAAGGCTTGCCATGGCTCATTTTTGTAGAACAGGAAATATGGTTTCTCATTGTGTCTGAACCAAGCTGCAGAGATGCCTGGATCCCTTTTATGCAGAGTTGCCTGCATCCCTTTTAGGGCCCCAGTTTTAACTCAACTCATTAGGACTGAGAAACACACTAGAGTTTCAGGCTTCTCAAAGTGCTGGGATGAAAGGGGAATAAATGCTACATGTCTGAGCTAAATATATCATTGCCCTGTTTACCGCCTTTATTAATGCATGAATAAACACCCTCTCTGAAGATTGCTATTATGTACTCATTTCCTTTTGCTTGAACCGGATGGCATCTTTTCATTATGCATTTTGTTACAAGAGGCAGCCCTCAGCTATTTCTGAGTAATATATGCTGCTCCCCAATAGTTTCCATTTTAAATATTGTTATTTTTTTAAAGTTCCCTTTCAAGGAATTTTGTAATACTGCAGTCACCAATAAGCCTGTCTGTCTTGAGGCTTTTAAAAATATTATACATATTTATAGATAGTGTAGTGAAAAAGTTGCCTTCGAATAAATAAAATCTCAACAAAATAAAATCTTTATTTATTTATTTATTAAAATAAATAAAACCCCACCCAGCTCCGTCTACTTTTATATTTTCAGTGGGCTTTCATTTTTGTGACTGATCTATCCAAAAGGCTGAAAATCTTTCTAGAATAAATAAAGCATTTCTGATGTAGCATTTTTGCATGCCCAGGAGGGTTCATTATGGTGAGAGGATATATATATATATATATATATATATATATATATATCAAAATGTTGTGCAGCCCAACCTTATCTGTGTTTACACAGAAGCAAGTAAGTGTTCTTTGGATGACACTACAGTGGCCCCTTGGTACCTGCTGAGGTTTGGTTCCAGGACCCCCATGAATACCAAAATTAAATCCCGTTAAATACAATGGCACAGTAAAATGGACTAACACCGGTTCACAAACCATCAGCTGCCAGTCACTTAAAGCTTCCAGGAAATAAATAATTGTAGCTAATGAGAATACATATAGCAATGGTCTCTGGCAGACTGGAAAAGGAAAAGTGCCTGTCCCCAGTGTGAGGTTAAGAAGCATTGTTTTAAACCACTGGTCTATCCAATACACTGTCAGCTACTCTGGCTGGCGATTATTTTATATACCGGTAGATGGAAATGGATGAGGGGGAAAAGCCTATGCATTTAAAAAAATCCAAAATATTTATTTGAATGGAACCCAACATTTACAAAGACACCAGTTATAAAGTTCACTGAAATGCCATATAACTTTCCTGGCATGGTTTCAGTGGGTCTCACAACCTGGCATTGGAGCTACCTCCTGATTACATTAATAGAGAATACTTGTATCACCAAGGGTTAACTACACAATGGGTTCATTCACACATTGCAATAAGCCATGGCTTGTATTAACCATAGTTCGTTGCTTAAATTATGTATAACAATTGAGAGCCACACAAACTGGGTCTTGTCTTTCCCATTTTTGTTTTGTCCCTGTTTTGCTTCTTTCCTGTCCTTTTTGTCAGCTCTTCTTTCATGATGGGCTAATGTAATGTACCTCTAACATAACATACAAATTCATAGTATCAAAACATGGTATTGTGATACTTCAACTAAAGCATATAATGGTGTCATATATCACTATTCAGCTAACAGCCTTATTGCTCTCAGCGGGATATGCCATTTAATGGAATTTCCTACCAGCAGGGAGTAATACAGAGTGAGAAGCAGAGACTACATACACATTAGAAAACACCAGAAATCAAATTGTTGTACTTTTCATGTTTTAAGTGCATCTTCTTCACATAGGTAACTTGGCTGAAGTGGTAACCTGGGGCTAATCTGCATAAATTCACATTGCCATTAAGCAAGGGATAAACAGATTACTCAATCTCTTGCTTCCATAGCCAAATTTTTACTGAAAATACTCAGACTGCATGAGTACTATGGGATGTTTAACATGGGTAGTGTATTTGTGACTTCAGGACTTTTGAAAATGACCAATTCAATTCATCTGAGACACAGGTCTTCTCAACAGTTGCACCTAGGATCTGGAGCTCCTTTCCTAGAGAGGTTAGAATTGGCACCCTTCCAACTGGGAGGTGAAAACTTATTTTTATTTTGACAGGATTTCAAGAACAGAAGTTTTTTTAAAGAAAGGACCCAGAAACCTATTGAACAGTTGCAAATATGTAACCTACAATTATGCATTTGTAACTGTTACATATTCACAATTCCTATATAACCTGTAGTTTAGGGGCTACATAGGGACTGTGAAAGTCCCCCAAACTCCAATTACTAGTAAGCAGCCACCGGGATGGACAGGAGTCTATCCCTCCTTGATTGAGAAGCAGATGCCTTATGTTTCCACCCACCCCTTTGTGTGAGCAATCTCAGGTGACAGGAGTCCTTTTAGAATCATAGAGTTGGAAGAGACCACAAGGGCCATCTAGTCCACCCCCCGCCATGCAGGAACTCACAATCAAATGTCCCAACAGATGTCCATCCAGCCTCTGTTTAAAAACCTTCAAAGGAGGAGACTCCATCACACTCAGAGGCAGTGTATTCCCTGCTGAACAGCTCTTACCATCAGGAAGATGGACAAGGGAAGTATTGGTTCTGCTGCATGTCTTCACAGTTTTTGATATCCTTGATCACAGTATCGTTCTGGTCTGGGACAAGACTTGAAGGCATAGTTTTATGAAGGTTTTGGCCCTTCCTAGATGGGCAAATTCATAACTTGGTGCTGGGGGACACCTGTTCAATGCCTTAACCATGGCTCAATGGAATGATTTAATGCTATTTAATGAACATACATACACACAGAGCTGGGAGAGGTTGTTTAGAATTTGGTGCCACCAGTACACTGATGACAACCAACAATTTCCATCTAAATGCTGTTCTAGTTCTTAATCAGGTTGTTGTTGTTGTTGTGTACCTTCAAGTCACTTCCAACTCATGGCTACCCTAAGGCAAACCAATCATGGGGTTTTCTTGGTGAGCTTTGTTCAGAGGAGGTTTGCCACTATCTTCCCCTGAGTCTGAGAGCATGTGACTTACCCAAAGTGACCCAGTGGTTTTCATGGCCAAGCTGGGAATTGAACTCTGGTATCTAGAGTCACTCAAACATTAATCAATGCCTGGGATCAATCAGAGACTTTGATGAGAGCAAATCAAACTAGAATTTAATACAGGCAAAGCAAAAGAACACATTAGGATGAAACAGACCAGCAAAATAAAGTGGTTTCCAGCCACTTTAAAGGCAGGATGTTTAGATGACATACATATCAAAAGTAGCTGGAAACCAAGCTGAAGCCACACTCCAGGATTAAAAACCAGAGCAAAAAGAAGCCAGGATACTCTGACTCAAGGCAGAAAATGTATATCTTCATGCCCATATATAAAAGCCCTGATGCAAGTGCGGGGTTGCAGCAAAACAGAGAAATGAAAGCGCGACAACTCCAATAGATGTAATTACGACATACACAAACCAGACAGTCCAACAGAGGCATGGGGTGAAGGGAGCACGTAGTGGGGCCTCCATGACTGTGCTTTGCCAGTGTATCACTTGCACACTAATGCCCTGTATTGGCAGAGAATCACACATGTGACTGTGTGGCCAATCGAAGAGGTGGCCATCCAATGGGATGCCAAGTGGATGGACATGGGAGGTACTTGGAGGTTGCCAGTGTGTTTGTGTGATGATGTGCAGGTATGGTGGGGAGGCAAAAAAAAAAAAAAATTACCCAGAAGCACGACTTGATGTGGTAGGCCGTGCTTATTCAGCCCACCTTGGGAGCAGGCCAAACAGGCAGCAAGTTTTCAACAGGCAGCAGGATTGAGCTGCTTTTTCCTGCCCATCTGTTCCAGCCCATAGTCACTCAAAACAGGGACCTGTGACCTGGGGTTTTGATAGTAACCAAGAATGCCTTTTCACAACTGAGGCTACTGCATGAAAACTATACCCATTCCTGCAGATATCTGATCTGGTCATAGTGACTCACACCTTGTTTACATCCTGTTAGAACTACTGTAACACAGTGGAATCACTAGACAGGGGGTGCAGTGGTGCAGACTGCACCGGGTGACACCCCAGGAGAGGGGTGACACCTGGCCTCATGAGTAAAGCAGTGCCAGGCAGAGAGGAGAGGGCCCAGGGCACCCCACCTCCTTGCCTGGCACCATTTTCAAGGTAAAAGTAAAGGTAAAGGTATTCCTCGTTGACAAGGCTGTCAAGCTGTGTCCAACCATAGGGGGTGGTGCTCAGCTCCGTTACTAAGCTGAAGAGCCAGTATTGTCAGAGATTACTCTGTGATCATGTGGCCAGCATGATTGCATAGAACACTGTTTACTCATGAGTAAAGCAGTGCTGGGCAGAGAGAAAGAAGGCATGGCCTTTTGGTCCCACCCCCTGGAGCCCCCCCCCGAGGTCCCACCCTCCACACACACCAGGTGACACCGTGGACTGGAACGATACTGCTGTAATATGCCCTACATGAGGCTGCCTTTGAAAGTGATTCACTAAAGCTTTCTCTGTGTATGATTTATTATCCGATGTTACACTTTGTACAGAAAAGCAATACAGATCATCATCATCATCTCAGTTTCACAGTCCAGAGGCACAGTTTCTTTTTCCAGAGGCACAGAATCTCAATTTGTAAGGTTTTTTTTTTACTATTGTTATTTCTGGCATATTATGTTCTAATAACTCCCATATGATTTTTATATCACCATTTCCACAACTTTGGGGGCCAATTTATCATCACCATCACCATCACCATCACCATCACCATCACCATC
>CM034708.1:121125986-121136855 GCA_020142125.1 Phrynosoma platyrhinos
GGGAGATCAGGAAGGGGAAGCCCAGCTTATGTTCTGCTGGCCTGTGGTGCTTCATGTGCATCTATTCATTTAACTCATTAATATTCTGCCTTTTTTCCATCATGGAACTCAAGGCTACTTAAATGGAATAACCAGATAGTCTTCTTCCAGGCCTGGGTGTTGCATGATGGGGTTTGTGGCCATTTTTCAAGTCAGAAGGTTCCAACTTTTGAAAATGGCTGCGAAGTGAGTTAAGTGACCTGGGCTATACTCGAGCTGCATTCAGATGGAAGATGTGGCAACAAAAGTCATGTGATAGGACCCAGATGCAGCCCGAATTTTACTCGAATTTGGGAGAGGTAAGTTGCATTTTTATGCTTGTGCGATAATCTAAGTATGTATAGTAGCAAACAAAAATGATGGAATGCCATTCCTCCTTATTTTCTGCAGACAAATATGAAAGTATTTAAGAGGTGGGAGAACATTTGAATTCCCCATTCTTTGCAGCAAGGTATCTGCTTCTTCCAAATAATTACTTAGTAGTCTGACACTGCCAGAAAGAGAAGGAAAATCTTTTACAATAATTTCTTAGCACAGTGCTTTTTGTTCTGCAATTAGTTTCATCCCTTTTTAGAATCTGACTTCAGAAGAGGCAACACAGACCTGATTGCTGAATGCATAATAGATTCAATTAATTGATTCTTTGAATCTTCAATGTTTAAAGATAATGTCCTAAATAGAATTGCTAATCTGAATAAAGTCGGCCCATTTAATCAAAAGATCAAGGAGGTAAAAATTCCAGAAACTTAGGGGGGATGCAGACCAGGGCGTCGGAGACGCCCTGGTCCGGAGCGCCACCGGAGTTCAGCCTCTGGACCGCGGCGCTTCTGCGGCGCATCTAAAAGGAGCACCAAATTGGCGCTCCTTTTAGATTTAAGGGAAAGTGCGCCCCAAAAGCGGCGGGCGCACTTTCCCTGGCTCAAACGCCGCGGCGCATTCGGCTGCAGCGGCGTGAGGGCAACCCGGAAGCGCTGGTCGTGCGGATGGCCGGCGCTTCCAGGGGCGACCTCAGGAGGAGGAAGGGCCGCCGCTCGTGCGGCTGCCCCTCCTCTTCCCTGCCCGGAAGATGACTCTTTTAGTCGTCTGCCGAGGCAGTTAGTCTTACATAGAATGGTTTAGGAAGCTTGATATGTTTAGCTTGGAAAAAACTGAGAGGTGACATAATAGCCATCTTTAAATACTTTAAGAGCTAGCTTGCTTCTGCTGACCCCAAGCTTGCTTCTGCTGACCCCAAAACTCAAACATGGACCAGTGGATTCAAATTACTAGAAGAGATTTGCCCCTAAACATTAGAAATAACTTCTTAACTGTGTGCCTTGTTGGAGAGCAGTGCATTCTCCTTTTTGCAAGGTCTTTAAACAGAGGTTGGATAGCCATCCTTTGACAGTGCTTTAGTTGTGTATTCCAGTACAGCAGGGAGTTGTATTAGATAGCCTTGACAGTCTTTCCAACTCTGTGATTCTATGGGCCTTTGCAGACTGCCAGAAATAGTGCAAATTGAGTCCACTTTAAGGGTTAGGGTTAGTGCTAGGGAGTCATGGGAATTGTTTTTTTTTTTCCCTGAGACATTGAGCCTTCTCTGTCAGAGAGCTCTGGTGCCACAATAAAATACAGTTCCCATGATTCCCTAACCCTAATCCTAACCCTAACCCTTAAAGTGGACTCAATTTGCACTATTTCTGGCAGTCCGCAAAGGCCCTAAGATGTTACATATGTGTTACATAGCTGTTGACAATAATTCAGTGGATCCACTGTAGTTGAAACTAGCAATCAGAATGAGGCCATTTTTTCAGGGATTAATGAAATCAAATTTAAAAAGCCATTACAATATTTTCCTACCCTTCCTCCAAGGAGCTCAAAATTGCTGGTATAATTTGTGGTCTGAGAGCCATGATTGAGATAAGACTATTTAGTAAGTTGACATGACTAAACAGACCTTTGAGCCAAAGTATCCCCAGTTGGTGTCCAACATTCTAGCCACTCATTCTCTTGCATCTCTAATTTATCTATTTGTTTGAAGGTATTATAACCTTTTTAGAACACAATTGCTCTTTGAAGGTGATGTAACATGTTTCATTATCATAATGGAACATAATTTAAAACAATCAGATTAAAACCACACCACTTTAACACAGCACAATAGCAATTAATTAATCACAGGAGGCCAATGCTGAGGAAGACCTGTGGGAGAGAAGAAGAATGCACCATTGGGAAGAACTCTTGGAAAGAAAGCTGGTGGCAGAGAGATAAAGAGGTGAAAGGTGCTGGAATAGACTTAGAACTCTAGGGGAAGTGTGGGTACCCTGTTTGAATCCTGTGTATAGTTAAACCCCACTTCTCAAGCTTTCAGTGTGAGTTACCTATAATGGAGTCAAATACAAGAAATGGCTTACAGATGGTTAAGGACAGAGAACTAATCTTCCATAGCTATTCTGCACTGGTAGTAACAATTGCAATAAAATAATCTTAAATCCCCTAGGAGCTTCAAATCCCTTAAAGGAATAATAACAGTTACATAGAGACTAATATCTTTTTGTTTACTAATAAAATGAACTATATATTTTTTTCATTTAACATTGCATGAACCTCTCATTTGTTTATTTCTATGCCCAGATACCATAGGCATATAAAGGAATAATTGTAAAATAAAGTAAATGAACTGTATGGTGATGGTGAAATTATTTATTATTTTCCACAGTGTGGTAGTACAGTGGCAAATTAATAAAAAAGGCATCAATATACCCTAGTCCAGGCTGGCAGGCTGGGGCAACTGCAGAAATTTACTTTCGATCCTCAACAAAACAAGGTCTCCATTCCTCAGTTACCTATACAGTACCACTGGCCCCTTCCCTAACTCTGGCTTATTGCTCACCAGAACCCTCTTAATGGGTGTGGGTCCCTGTATACAGCATCATACCGGACCAGGGCCCTGTATTTCCTCAGTTGTGCACATTCCCCTTTCAAAATTCCAAATGGGCAATTTCTGGGACAAGAGAATTCTATAAGTGTGGGCCACCAAGAGGTCCCATCTCAGGTACCAAACATCTCTGATACTCACCAATATTCATGAAATCCCCAGAGATCAGGGATTAACCCATTGATTGTACAGGTAGTAACAGTTTCTTATCAGCCCTGGTGGCGCAGTGGTTAAATGCCTGTACTGCAGCCACTCACTCATAGACCACAAGGTTGCGAGTTCAATACCAGCCACGGGTGAGGCTCGACTCAGGCCTGCATCCTTCCGAGGTCGCTAAAATGAGTACCCAGATTGTTGGGGGGCAATCAGCTCACAGTTGTAAACCGCTTAGACATCCCATGCGCGATATGAAGCAGTATATAAATAAGCTGCTTTGCTTTGCTTTGCTTTATGATTGCAAGCAATCATTCAGCCAAACTGGTCCCAAATAATTTAAGGTTTCAGATGCCCAAATTAACATATTAATTGTGCCCAAAAGGCAGCTAGTGCAACCAGTACAGAATTTGTGCAAAATATTCTGAACTCATGGACCTTACCAGCATTCTTGATGCTATATTTTGCATTACCTTGTCAAGATTAAGTGTCTATTTGTTTTATCTCATCCTTCCTAAAACTGCAGTTGGGTCTATTCTACCATTTCCCAAGATGAAGAAAATAAGAGCGGCATGTTATCTGCATATGCTAACATTGGATCCCATTCAGAGCTCTGAATGATTTATTCCAGCAGTTTTATATAGATGGTAAAAATGGGGGGGGGGGGGGAAGGACACCAATGCCCAAAAGGTGGCACCTTCTAGCACATGCCTCCAGAAAGGACCAGTGCCACACTATCACCATGACTGCAACCACTGTCCCAGAAAGGATACCATGGTTGTATACATACTACTATGAGTGTATTTTAATGGTTTTATAGTATTGAATTTTAACTGTGCATTTATGGTTTTTTAATTGTGTTTTGTATTTTAACATGCTGTACCCCACTTCAAGCCTTGAGGAGAGATGGGAAATAAATAAATAAATATTGATAATAATAATTATTATGATTAATAGCAGTGATATAGACTTGAGTTGATTTACTCAGACTTGACTTGGACTCAGCTCATTTCAGTGACTCTACTTGGATTCAATTTGGCAATAAATGATGCACTGGCTCAACTTGATTTGAGATTTGTATTTTTTAGTGATTGACTTGCTGGTCTAACTTCACTCAGAAACAGCAAATGTGTTAGGCAATGGGCTTGAGGTTTACTCAGCAGCCTGTTCCCACTGCACTTTGGAGGAGACTTCTAAAATTTTAGAAGGATCCTTCCACTTCAAGCCCATTGCCGAACATATTTGCCTTTCCTCTCTGAAAACCTCCCTCCAAATTTGGCCACGTCTTCTTGATTTTTTAGTTACTGAAATCCCCTCATTCTCCCAATACCATCACCATCTTCCTTTTTTCTGTTAAAGTTGGGTCCCAGCCTTGAGACTTGACTTGAAAGTACCTTGCAAGGATTTGAAACTAGACTTGAGACTTGGAGTAAAAGACTTGATATCACTGGTCAATAGTGCTGAAAGTTGCTGAGTGGATCAGAAACATGAACAGGACTGTACTCACCAGCCCATTCTTTAGTGGCAAGATAGCTTTCTTTTCAAACTCAGACAAAATAAATAAATAAATTTTAAAAAATAGAATTTTAGCAAAGTTGGGAAAAGTTCCCCCCCCCCATTATGACCTCTAGATTCTAGCTAAGAATCATTGTGCCTTTCAAAAATGCCTAGAACTAACAAGATACCACTTTCTGTAAAAGCCTTGCTTAGAGATGTTGGTGATAGTTTCCTGAAGCCACTCAAGAATTGGCTTCCCCAATACTGGTTTTAACATTACTTCCTTCATGGACACTGTTTCTTCATAACACTGCCTTTCAAATAATTTTGTAGGGATTCATAGCTTCTACACCTGGCGAGAAAAAGTGGTTAACCTAGCACCAATTATTTTTTTTGCCTGGCATCATGAAAGATCTTTCACAGTTGTTCACACATTGTCTTCTGGTTTGTTTTCCTACACTGCACTCCACATTTTATTACTGATTTAACATATACAGATAAGAAAGAGTTCTGTGCTTCTGCTATGAATTGGCATCTGGGGTATTTTGTATCTGATGCTTGACTTGAGTGGGCCCTCAACCTGATCTGAGATAGGTAAGTAAGAGCTACTCCCCCCACCCCCATGCCTCCTTTCTTTATCAATTCTCTCTTAGCTAGTATGCTAGGGCTTAGAAGTGTTTTGCGACTTACTTCTTTGTCTTGTCAAACAAAGGTCACTCCAGGAAAAATGGAAAGTTCCATGGGGGTTATATCATGGGCTTTTTCATCTCTAGATCACAAGCTAAAATTAGTCTCTTGCAGCTTAGCAGAGAAATAAAAGTCACTCATCTCCAATTGTTTATGTGAAATGAGGCTTGTAGTATGATTCATGCTCTTACTATCTTAGAGTCTTTATAATAAAAAAAAACCCACAATTATAATGAGGCTTACTATCTTTTTATTTAAAAACTCTCTTATCTAGGCAGAAACAAGGCAGAGCCTGGGAAAATTCCAAGATGTTCATTTATAGCCAACTAGACTATAGACTAAGGGCTAGACTTCCAGAAATCTTGCGAACTTCAGCAGCCTTTTCCAGTCAGGTGCCCTCCAGATCACTATTCCGTTGTTGTTATGTGCTCTCAAGTGGATTCCAACTTATGGATACCCTATCCAAGAATTTTCTTGGCAAGATTCACTTAGAAGAGGTTTGCCATTGCCTTTTTCTAAGGCTGAGAGAGTGTGAATTGTCTAAGGTCTCCTACTGGATTTCCATGGCTGAGTTGGGATTCAAACCTTGGTCTCCTGGGGTACTAGTCCAGCACTCAAACCACTACACCAGATCTCTTTCAGATTAATAATGTGAGTGTATGTTCCTCCAGTCATCTGTTGACTTATGGAGACCCCATTAATTTCATAGGGCTTTCTTAGGTAAGAAATACTCAGAGGTGGCTTTGCCAGTTCCTTCCTCTTAGCGTTCAGCATATTGTGAATTAAGGTAGGAATTTGTTTAACAAAAGAGAAAACATCATCACATTTATTTTATAACTTAATTGTTGGAATTTCAGAATAAATGTTTCCCAGCATTAAATTCTTACGTTTTTAATTAAATGAATCAAAGTGCTAAAAGACATATAGTTTCAGACAACTTTATATTCTACTATACATTTTTTTCTGAAATACACATCTGTCTTAACATCCTAACTCACTAAAATACAATTCAACTAACTGAATGTTTGAGCTTTTATCAAAAGTTGAGGTAAATATTCACTGAGAAGTGTTTGCATGAACATATTAAGATATGTTTAATTTTAGTTTCCTTGCAAAATAACAATGCATTTCAGGATCATGGTATTTGAATAAATGCAAATGGATTTAGGATGCATCATTCACTAGTTAAAGTATAATAATTTAGTTAATCCAAAGGATAAAAAACCCAGAAAGTAGAAGGGAAATAGTTGTCTCTGAATTCGGATGGTCCTCCTGTGGACATTGGACATTAACGCATAAACATTTCAATCTCTGTCCTAGATGGGTCAGGCTAAAATTCTCAATGCATCCATGCTGATTAAGGATGCTAGGCCTTATAGCCTAACATGTCAGGACAGCATTAGGTCAAGGAAGGCTGCTTTGCAGGCTTTTGAAGAAAATCCCTGGAGGTCCTTTGTGCCTAATATAGATGAAAACTCCAGCGGTAGTCTGGTGCATTGGTTAATAGAACCAGCAGTATAATAGTTAGTGTTGGACTTATGCACCCAGGTTTTGAAACTCACTGAGTGATCTTTGGCCAAGATTCTCTTGAAGAGAGGAAAAAAAGGAGGCGAGTCAACTATGCCATCTTGTGCTCATTGGAAAAAGGTGAGATATATATTTTTTAATTTTATTTGCCAAAACAAAAACATGTTTTTGTTTTGGAGGAAAGGTGAGATATAAGTGTAACTCAGAGCCAGCATGGATTGGATTATGACCCTGGAGACCTGCCCATGAAAACCCACTGGGTGACTCTGAGCAAGTCACACTCTCTTGGCCTCAGGCGATGGCAATATCAAACCGCCTCTGAAGAAACTTGCCAAGAAAACCCCATGATAGGGTGGCCTTAGGGTCACCATAAGTCAGAAATGATTTGAAGGCACACAACAACAACAACAGTGTGGTGTAATGGTTTGAACGCTGGACTAGGAACCGGGAGATCCTAAGTCGGCCATGGAAAGCCACTGAGTGACCTTGGGCAAGTCACACTCTCTCAGACTCAGAGGAAGGTAATGGCAATGCTCCTCTGAATAAATCTTGCCAAGAAAACCCAATTACAGGGTTGTCATAACTTAAAATCAAGTTCAAGGTATATTACAACAACAACAAAATGAATAGTTTATATAAATAATAAGTATTTTCTCTGGTTTCTATGCTATTTATATAAGCCATTTTCTAAATATACATTTTCATCTGTTTTCTTTAAAACTGCCCCATCTGCAATGTACAGTGAATGCATTGCTCTGTGACAGCCCTTTAATTGGAACATCCAGTCTTCTGTTAAATAATTCAACTCATTTTATTAGAGTTACTTATTAGGAGTTAGCACTGGCTGCTTCACTTTTAACTGTTGATCTTCCTGAGGTACTATTTCTTATTCTTTTTAAACCTATGAACAACTTGTTTTTCTTCCTAAGCAAGGGAAGCTGTTATTTTTCCTGTCAGTTCACTGCAAGGGATAAATTAAAAGCATGGGTTAGGCCAACCTCTTTTTCAGATAAGGAGACCTGAGGTCAACTGGGCTACAAACTGTTACCCAAAGAGTTTTAATGGTTTCTTGTGAAAGATTTAGGAGAGATCAGTGAAGAAGTCTGTTGTCCTTCTAGCATGTAGCCATCAATCAATCTGTCTCTTGCAGCACCACAGGCCAATGATCTATCATTTCATCCTGTATCCCTTAGAGTTGCCATCACTTTTTCCTACCTAAAATGAAATTCAATGCTTTCTGAAAGGACCTGTTCCTGGAAACCATCTATAGGAATTAGCGGGGGTGTGTGTGTGAAACATTTCTATGACATTAATGACATTTCTATGTTGTCCTCAAACAGTATAGAATGGTGCAGAGAGCTGCAGATGGAGTGGGAGAGGGGAAACTCAGGTGTGCTAGCTGACTTGGGTCTCCAGACATTGTTAGACTACAAATCCCAAAAACTCCAACCAGCATGGCGAATGGGCAGGAATACTGTGAGTTTTAGTGCAACAACCTCTGGGAACCTAAATTCAGGAACAGCTGTTTAACTGGACGTCTGCTAGAAGAATTAACACATAAAGTAAAATATAATGTCTAGTCTAGTTCTGAATCCAGCCAGATTGTGGGCCATTTTTTCTGTTCACAGGGACTGTAAGGCCAAGTCAATGTTTGTTTGGATAGTGGGAAGGGGATCACAATCTGGAGTTTCAACTTGCTTCTGCTTGAAAAAACAAATCCATGACACAAAGAGTTAGAAGTTAGTTCAGTATCAGTATTCAGGCGGATAGCATTAACACTTTCCAGAGTCAAGGCCTGAGGAAGTAATGCATCCGTTTCATTCTCTGCCCACTGTTCACAACTCTGGAAGACATCAGAAGAGCCAACTTATCTCCTTCTGAGGTGACTCCAACTGCAAAATATATCCTAAATGTGTCCCTGTATTGATTGAATATGTTGCTCCTAGAGTTAACAATATAGAAGTGTTGTGAAACTATTCCACCATTCTCTTCTTGATGGGTTTTTTGTGGAAGGAAAAATAATGGGGGAAATTATGGGAAAATTAAGAAGATTAGAAATGGAACATGATATGGACTGTACCCCTGTAAAATTCCACAAAGTGGACGAAGTGTATGATAAAAAGCATCATAAGGTGCATTCATGGTCTTTCTCCCAGAGGGCCCATGGGTGAAATCCACTCTTTATAGGGGAGGTGGGGAAAATGTGGCTCTCCAGATGCTGTTACACTACCACTCCCATCTCACTAACCAGTTTAACAAATGGCAAGAGATAATGGGGGTTGTGAACACATTCCCTAGTGCCACATTATATCTTCAGTGTGGTTCTAATGGTGCCCAAACTTGAATGCTAACTGCTCCTCAATAGGAATAGTCTGAACAACTCAGCTAGAGAGTAGAACTTTCTCCCAGGATGAAAGGCAGCTTTTCTATTATTATTATTATTATTATTATTATTATTAATTAAAATACACCCATAAAACAAATACACAACCATTCATACAAATACACCAAGCCTATATAAGCTTACCAACCACCCCACCCCCTTCTCTCTCTCTCTCTCTCTCTCTCTCTCTCTCTCTATATATATATATATATATATATATACACATCCACATACATAAACCATTACAAGAGTCATTCTTCTCCATCTTCTATATCTCGATTCTGTTCTTCCCTTACATTCCTTCTTTCCATCATCTTCCATCATCTTCTCCTAGGTGGATAGTACCTTATTTATGCCAAACTCTCATACCATTTGGATTTTCTTTAATGCACTCTTCATCTTCCCTCAGATATACACAATATATCTTCTCTATTAATTCTCTCTCTCTCTCTTTGTTTTTCTTGTTATTTTTTATTTTTTATTTCAATTTTAATCACTACCTCTATTAACTCTATTAACTCTTGTTTCTTATTCTTAACTTTTTAATTCACTCCATAATATAATTCTTTTTCCAATATATTATCACTAAATTCCAGTCATCTTCTACCACTATATTTTCTTCTTTCATCGTTGAGAGCATATCCATATCTTATAAGTCTAGCAATTTCTGTAGCCATTTTTCTATTGTTGGTGTTTGAATAGCCTTCCAGTTTTGGGGATACAGCAATCTTTCCACCATCACCATGTATAATATCAATTTAGAATATTTTTTCACTACTTCTTTTTCTAATGCATGCATCATATTTAGCAAATATGGTTCAGATTTCATATTGAAAGTTTCCCCCAAAATTTTTACAATAGCCATACATATGTTACCCCAACAATTTTTTTTTTTTGGCCTTCTTACAATTGCATCACATATGGCAATATGATCCCTTGCTTTCTTTGCATTTCCAACATTTGGTGTTTAGGTTTTTATAAATTTTAGCCAATTGCACCAGTGTTAGGTGCCACATATATAGCATTTTATAGTAGTTTTCTTTAAGATTCTGAGCCAAAGTAAATTTGTTTGTTCTTTCCCACGATCTTTCCCAATTTTTAACTCTATATTATATTGAAATAGTTGGCTCTATTTAATCATTGACTCCTTCATCATCTCTTGTTCTAACTCTGTAATAAAACCTTATAGGATTTAGCTATCTTCTTTTATTTCTTCTTCAAATATCTAATTCATTTTTTTCTTCTATTCCTTCTAGCTTTAAATTCATCTTTAAAATCTCAGTTAATTGTACAAAAACCAGTGCACTATTACACCTTGTGTCTCTAACTCCTATCTAGATTTTATTCTGTAACTCTTTGAAGAAGAAACAACACAAGGAATAATGAAAAGATCCAGGAAAAAGCAGCAGAACTAAGAGAGAAACTGACAAACAAAAGACTTAGGAAAGAAATTGGGTTATTACAAAAAGAACTTAACACAGAAATAATTAGAGAGATAGAAAGAAAATTAAAATGTTGTAGACAAAGGCTTTTTGAAGAGGCTAATAAGATGGGGAGGCTGGCACAAAAGCTGAAGAAAGAAAAAGAAAAAAGATTGATAATGAAAATTCAATATAAAGGGAATGTATATAACAGGGGTCAGCAACCTACGGCCTGTGGGCCGTTT
>CM034708.1:121137333-121151306 GCA_020142125.1 Phrynosoma platyrhinos
ACCGGCCCAGGTCTCAAAAAGGTTGCCTGTCCCTGGTATATAAGGATCTATATTCCATAAAGAATGTGTTCTATGAATACTATAGGAAGTTATATAAGGAAGAGAAAATTGGTTAAAAAAACATAGAGAGAAAGTTATAAGCTATTTAAGGAGACAAAATGTGATAAGGTTAATGAAAGACCAACAAGAATATTTAAATGCACCAGTAAAGACATCAGAGATAGTGGGAAGCATAAAAAGAACAAAACAAGGGGAAACACCAGGCCCAGATGGCCTGTCAGCAATTTATTACAATAAATTAGAGAATGAATTAATCTAGCCACTTAGGAAAGCTTTTATTAATATCTTACAAGAGAAAAAAAAACAAATTCATGGAACTGTGCTAACATCACATTGATTTGAAAGGGGCGAAGGAAACCAGTGAGCCAAAAAACTATAGGCCAGTTGCATTGTTAATAATGATTATAAGATCTTGGCTTCAATTATGGCAGAAAGGTTTAAAAAGCTACTGAAAGAGTTGATTCACAGAGATCAAAATGGATTTCTGCCAGATAGACAAATGAAAAACAATCATAGAGCAGTACTAGTGTCATTCAATATTATGAGGAGCATAATGAAAAAGAAGCCACACTAGTATTTATTGATGCTGAAAAAGCCTTCGACACTGTGAACTGGGAGTTTATGTTAGAATTGTTGAAAGAGATGAACATGGGGGAGAACTTTGTGAACTGGACAGAGCAGATATGTGGGGATCAATCCATGCAAGTGATTATAAATGGAGAAAAAACAAAGAGATTTGGAGTAGAAACAGGTACTAGATAAGTTTGCCCACTGGCTCCTCTATTGTTTATATTGACACTGGACGTCTTAAATAATGGTATAAGAAAAAATTCAAAGATATCAGGAGTGAAGATGGGAAGCCAAGAATACAAGCTAAAGGCATATGCCTATGATTGGGTAATTTTCATAGGGCCTCTGCAGACTGGCCTGGAGGCAGAGTTGGGGTGGGGCAGCTGCATGCCAGCTGCCCCAACCCCAAGCTGATGCCATTCTGATGCCGTGTGCCGTTACACATGGCATGCAGCATCAGGACCTCCTTCTGGCATAGCATTCAAACATGCTACACTGAAAAGGGCGCTGAAGATCCATGCACCGGCTCTTAGGGAGGCCTTTTGCTGCCCTTAAAAGGAGTGGCATTTCGCTGCTCTTTTCAGGGTGGCAAAAGGGAGGATTGGGGGTGCAGCGTGGGGTTGCCCCAATCCTCCACTTCCTGGGGCAGCTCAGAGCTGCACGTCTGCAGTCCCCCTTAGAGGATCTGTTAAATAACATCATGAAATTAAGTACACTTGTCCCTTCCCATTTGCAGACTTGGAGTCTGCCATCACAGTCCTTCGCAGACAGCAAGAAGGGAGGGACACAATGGCATGCACATGTGGCATATTGTAAAAAATATTACAATAAAGGAAGAACAAGAGTTAGAAATTCAGGAGTTAAGATTGAAAATAAAGTGAAATACTGTGGTATATGGATAACAAAGAGAAATTGAGACCTATCTGAAAATAACTACAAATACCTATGGAAAGAGATGAAAAATAAGTTAGAAAGGTGGACTAGGTTGAAATTGTCTATGGGCCAATGCAGATGGCCTGTAAGGGGCAGTTCTGTGCCGCCCCTGGGAGTGGCAGATTGGGGCCACAGCAACCACACACCATAGCCCCAATCCTCCTTTTTGCTACCCCCAAAAGAGTGGGCAAATGCTGCTCCTATTGAGGGTGGCAAAAGCTGCCCTTTGAGCTGCCACTGTGGCTCTTTTGCGCTCTTTTGCGCCAAGAGGGCGCCCTGATGCCTCATGCTAAGCAGTTGGGCTCGTGGCATCAGGGTGGAGTCAGGGTGGCCGCCATGTGGTCACCCCACCCTAACTCCACCTCCAGGCTGGCCTAAAATGCCTGTCTGCATCCCCCCTATGTTAGGAAGAATTGCTGTTATTCAAGAGAGTATATTACCATGATTTATATTTTTGTTTTAAAGTTTACCTATTATTATAAATGAGAAATGTTTCAAGGATTGGAAGAATGAACTCTCTAAATTCATTTGGTTGGGCAGGAAACACAGAATAAAATGGAGACTATTAACAGACAATAAGGAAAAGGGAGGTTTTGGGTTACCAGATCTAAGACTATACTATATTGCATGTGGGTTGACTTGGTTAGTAGAATAGATTAAGCTTCATGATGAGAAGGTATTAAGGTTAGAAGGTCATAATTTAAGATTTGGACTGCATGTGGTATGGTAAGTTGAAACAGAATAAAGACTTTAGTAACCATTATGTTAGAAGGGGACTATGAAAAATATGGCAGTATGTTAAGAGTAGATACTACAGTAATTGCCATGATGGATATCACTGCATGAAGTGTTATATGGTAGGTATAAAGGTAAAGATGAAGTATGGCTAACATATGAGCAATTACTGAAGAAGGAAGGAAAGGCAGCTTTTCAATGGAGATTTCCTTGGTGTCTCTACCAAAAAGCTCTTGGCTGTCTTCCCCAGTCCTATCACAGTAAACCCATCCTTAAAAGGAGCCACCAAGGCCTAAGGTTTTTCTAGGCAACAGAATTGCAAACTATCAATAAAAATCTCAGTCTCCCTACCCCCAGTTCTCTGCTAGAAGAATTCTTTAGCCTGTCATTTCATGAAGGCTTACACATGTTTTACAGCAAATGAAATACAGAATTCTCACACCTTGTGGGGAGCAACAACAATATCACATACTTTCTATATTTTTATTCACACCTTCATGTTCAGAAGGAATGTCCAATAATAAATCTTCAAAGAGCTTCCAACTGTGTTTGATCTTGCACTATATCCTGCCGACAAATCCATAAATAACAATTCAACAGCAGTCTTTTACTTTCAGAAGTAAATAACTACTCTTCTTTGCACTGGATCTGCTATAAACATCTAATGCTGCATGCAAGGAATGTGGAATCCTTACAATTCTCCAAATATTTAAATAAATGTTCTTGAACACTGAGTAAATATTTCCTCTATTGCGCTTTCCACAGACATCAGTGTTTGATTTGTTCAGATCTTACCAGGGAATCTATTGATTTTGGGAATTAATAGCTAACACAATATTAAATAGACACTTGAATCTTGCCAGAAACACTTGCTGATCAGCAGCACTTCATAAAAGACCAATTGTTAAACTGTAGCAATTTGTCTCATTACATTTTCTTCATTTGCTGAGCTTGGAAAAATTACTTTTTGAACTACAACATCCAGAATTCCCTAGCTAATAATATGGGGGTGTTGTGGAACTATTCCATCATTCTCTCCTTTATATATATATATATTTGGTAATAGGAAAAATGGGGAAAGTGGTAGGAAAGTTGAGAAGGTTACAAATAGAAGATGATAGCCAGCATGAGTTTTTCCAAATTCTGGGTTGCAGCAAAGCACACTTGCTCTCATTTAAAGCATCATAAGCAGACATCTGCTATTGCTCCTGCTGCTGCTACAAGTTCTTGCTATCCAAGCAAAATGCATAATTTCCAAAAGATGTAGCAGAGGGCCTACAAGACTGAGCTCTCACTGAAAATCTCACCTGTGCCACAGACTTACTATGTATCATTAGGTGAGCCACCTTGTTTCAATCTCAGCCCCAATCTGTAACAGGACAAAACAGGTCTGTCACAGCCAAGACTTGGGCCATAGGTGCCATACTTACTCCTATGTGTTGTTATTTTCTATGTGTTAATGTTACTTTGCAAATGGGGCAGTCCATATGGTAAGTGCTTTTAAACATGACAGTGTGTGTGTGTGTGTGTGTGTGTGTGTGTGTATGCACCTTCAAGTTGCCTGTAGACTTATGGCAACCCCATGAGTTTCATAGGGTTTTCTTAGGTAAGGAATATTCAGAGATGTTTTTGCCAATTCCAATATAGCCTACAGCATCTGGCATTCATTGGCATCCTCCCATCCATGCACTAACCAGAGCTGACCCTGTTTAACTTCCAATATCAGGTGGAATCTCCTGGTTTTAGGGTACTGTAATGTATGGGCAGATTTTTGCTCAAAACAAAAACTTCAGTGTAAGACAGCAAGCTTCATTAAGAAGCCAAAACAATTCACTATATGGTAATGTTGTTAGAACTGAGGTGTTTCGGTTACACAGTATAATAAAACTACAAAGCACTTCAAACCTTTTAGTGTGTTGAAACCTCATCTGGCAAAAAAGAAAAATATTTCTTGGCAGTTCCCAGTGCCTATCACTTCCCATTCACATCTGCTCATTAATCATCTCCACAATAGATAACCATTTCCTTCCACTCAGCACCACCAGCATGGCATATCTCAGCATCCAGTAGCATGAAACGAAGCAGGCAAAAGGCATTAACTAACAAGCATGGCAGGAACATGAGGGACTCAAGTCTAATCTGCACTGCAGAATGTATGCAGTTTGATACTGCTTTAACTGCTATGGCTCAATGCTGTGGAATTATGGGATTTCTATTTTTGTGAGATGTTTAGCCTCCTCTGTCAGTGAGCTCTGATGCCACAACAAACTACAAATCCCAGAATTCCATAGCATTGAGCCATGGCACTTAAAGTTGTGTCAATAAGTGTTATTTCTGCAGTGCAGATTAGACCTCAGATCCTGACAAATATATAGGTATGGATGATAAAGCATGAATGAAGCCTAATCCAAAAGGTTCTATAGAGATCAAGGATCAACACCTGATATGTTCTGGCCCATCGATTTGTTAAAAAAAAAAAGGGATAGAGAACCTTTTACTTATAGTTTTAGAGCTGCATTCAATTTCAGAGAATTTTTCAGGGGCTACATTCCGGTGTTGGGAGGGACCAAATACTAAACAGCAGGGCTAAAAAATACTAGCATATATTAGTTTTCATGACCAGTATCTCAGTCTTAAAAGAGGTGCTTCATCCTTTTAGGATATGAGAAGTGGACTCAGAAAGTATCAAACAATAATGCAGTGGAAAAGTGACCATGGCTACCTGGCATGCCCTCTAAATGCCATAAATCAATTGTTGGGCATGCCATATACACCCAACTATAAGTCGACCTCATGTATACGTCAAGGGCAGGTTTGGGGGCCAAACTTATGGAATTTGATATGACCCATTGATAAGGTAAATCTCAGTGGCATGTGACAAAGAATGGAAAGGACAAGGCAAATGAAAAAAAAATCCAGCAGGCATAATTATTTGTGCTCACCCTAAAGGCTGGATGGATGCAGAGGGAACTGCTGTAAATGGTGGCTTTAAGATGTGTTGGGGAGGGGACCAGACACAGTGAGGCTAAGAAAAGGCAAAGCTAAGAAAATGGCAACTGTGTTAGCAGTGATTATAGCCTTTAACTTTAATGTTATAACTTTGCCTGATTTTAACCCAGGAAAACAAAAACAAAAAAACATACACAAATATCTTATTCAGCTCTTTCATCAAAGCCCAATTCCTCTCAGCATACCTTTGATGGAAAGCACCAAAGAGCTGCCACCACCACCACCACCACCACTACCACTTTCCCACCCAGGCATTCAAAAAGTTCAGAAGCAACACCATGGTGGAGAGAGTAGAAGGGGTCAGTGTTGCTTTAGGTTCCCTTGGGACAGATTAAGCTCTTGCCATTAACAACTTTACCCAGAGAAGGGGATGCTTCTTTTTTTTAAAAAAAAATAAGAGTTAAGGTACAGTACTTATAAGGGATGGAGTGGCTCAAGTGGTTAAGACGCTGACTCTGTTGATTTCAAGCAGGTTGGCAGTTCGAGGCCCAGGTGCTGCATGATGGAGTGAGCTCCTGTCACTAGTCAGATAAGCTGATCACATGGCACTTAAGGAACGGGAACAGAACAGAATGCAAGGGAATGGAACAGAGCGAAAACACATTTTACTACACGGTAGAATGCCACCGATGCTGCCGGGAATCCCCGATCCGTTCCCGGCTGCCAGGAACAGCTGGGGAACGGATCGGGGACTCCCAGCGGCATCAGTGGCATTCTCCCATGCAGTAAAATGTGTTTTTGCTCTGTTCTGTTCCCTTGAGTTCCATTCCGTTCCCATTCTTCGAAGTGTCGTGCGATAAGCTTACCAGCTTCAGCCAACCTAGCAGTTCAAAAGCATGCAAATGCAAGTAGATAAATAGGTACCACTTCACAGTGGGAAGGTAAACAGCACAGAGTAGTCTCTGGCAACACTGGCTCTTTGGCTTAGTAACGGAGATGTGCACTGGCCCCTATGGTCAGACACAACTTGACAACCTTGTCAACGGGGAATACCTTTACCTTTACAGTACTTACATTGACCTGTGGATAAATCAACCCAGATGTTGGGAGTTAATTTTTTTTACTACAATTTCTAGACTTATACATGAGTATACAGTTAATCCTCTGCATTCCCAGTTTCTCAGTGGGTGTTAAATTGCCATGTTTCCCCCCTCTCAGCCCCTGTATTGCTTAATTTTGCTATTTGCCATCAATCACTGCAACCACACTGCAGAATTAAAGCAGTTTGATGTCACTTTAACCACCATGACTCTAATAGACTTTTGCACCTGCAGGGAATTAAAGCAGTTTGACATCACTTTAATTGCCATGATGGCAGTTAAAGCAGAGTCAAAGTGCTTTAATTATGCAGTGTGGCTATACCCAAAGGATTGTAACTACTCTTCTCTCCTCCTCTTCTTCCCAGTTGTAGCCAAGCCTTTATTTTTTTTTTAATTTAGCCAAGCCTTTACATCCTCTTCATCATGGAAGAGAAAAGAGAAGAATAAGGAATGTGGCAATGACACCAGAAAAGGTACCTCTTGTCCGTAATCCAGACACTACTGCTGCTTCATTTATTTCTCTGCAACTTTATTTCTCAGCCTTCCTTGCAGGTGCAAGAGGATGATAGCTTGCACTTTGGACCTTTGCACACTGCCAGAAATTGTGAAAAATGAGTCCACTTTAACTGCTCTGACTCAGTACTAGGGAATCATGGGAACTGTAGTTTATTGTGGCACCAGAGCTCTCTGACAAAGAAGGCTCAATGTCTCTGAAAAAAATACGGTTCCCATGATTCCCTAGTACTGAGCCAGGGCAGGTAAAGTAGACTCAATTTGCACTATTTCTAGCAGTCTAGCAAAAGCAATGGAAAGATGGTTCAGAGGAAAAATAAAGCTTGGAAAGCAAAGTATGGAGTGTGAGCCACCTGCTATGCCAGCAGTGCATAGAGCAAGCACTTGCTCACTTGCTGTTTGATTATTCCTTCCTTCTTTCCTTCCTTCCACAACTGCTGCTGCCTCTAAAACGAATGAAAAAACAGTTCTGTTTGCTTCTTGAATACTAGGCTCTTTGGAAGGGCAGTTGGACAACTGGGACAATGGTCTGTTGCAAAGGAAATTTCCTTTCCCTTGACTTATTCAAGAAACTACCAAATTGTTTCTTCAACTTTGAAAGCACCAGGAGGGAAGGAATGAATAAGCACTCATTTTGGCCTGGTTTTCACCTGTGAAAAGCCCAGAGACCCTGATTTGATTTGGCCCTAGCATTCCCCATCCCTTACTTATATGGATGAGTGCTTTATCCACAGTCTGAACCAAATATACTTGGCTGGGATACTAACATACCTTGCAGTGCAAATTTGAGTATATTTTTGAAGTAATTTACAAAAAAAAGTAGTCTTAAATTTTTATTTTGCTCATACCACTTCTCCAATCAGTGAGACTATCCAGGGCACAATGGTTTACCTAGGTGTGCAGCACAAGGCCTTCCATTCAGTAAAGTCAGGCAATTGTTAGGAGACAACAGTGGTAGCTCTTCCAACTAATTAGTTGGTCTATCACCTCAGTTGGTGATCATAGTTGTGTACATCACACAACCTGTTCTGCAACTCCTAAAATAGCCTTCTGCTTTTAATAATAATAATAATAATAATAATAATAATAATAATAATAATAATTGGTAGTAGTTGAGAGCAGTGCTCATCACTAGTGCTGAATTAAGATTCAACAGCCAGACCAGCTTGCTTCTCTATGTAGAATAGGAAGGCTACCATCTTGTCCTCTGCTTTCGGTGGCAAGATTTGACAAACTTTGAAGGGGGTGGGGAGATCAGTGGAACTTTATTTGCATTTTGCAATATTTGTAGTGATGTACAAATACACAGTTTGAGTGTAGGTGGTGTCAAACCTTAAAGCAGTTGAAGAGACAGCCAAGGTCCTCTACTCCCACATTAGATCCTGAGAGAGAGACACTCAGCATCTCTGAATGCTATTAGATAGACACTCTCTTTTCCACAATTGCCAATTTACAGTGGCATGTACATTATGATAATCCTTTCAAGAGATTGGAGAAAGGAAGGTAAATTTAAGGAACATTTTGAAATCTGATTGTTGGACTGCAAGGATGTTTTCAGATAAGATTTTGGGGAGAGAGTGTAATTGCCCTGACACATTTAAAGAATTGTGTGTGTGTAGATATCACTGCCTTCCATTTGTAACTCTTCCATATTTCCCTATTGCTATTCTTTTCTCCTTTTCCTCAACCACAGAAAATCCATTAGAGAAAGATGGAATAGCTGCACAACATCTTTTGATTGGTAGCACCAGAAGTTATCCTTCTGAAAGCACCCCAGGGGACTGATAGCATCATGCAGTCATTTTTTCTTAGGCGACATTACCAACCCTTCATTTTTAGCCTGACAAAGTGACAGCAACAAATGTATATGTCCTTCTTCCATAAAAGACTCTGAAAAGGTGCCACAGAAGCAAATGGCAGCTAGTGAATGTCACTGTTAATAAACTCTGGCAGATTGTTATATAAGTTCCTGGTATATGCACCATTCTTTATTACCTAAATTCACTCTTTCCACCACTTCAGCAGCATATCTTTCTTTCTTTGTAATAGTTTGCAAGTACTATCCCCATACATTTAAACTTGTCTCATTCTTTCCCACATGCAATATGGATGCCTGAATTTATCCCTTTTAATTATTCTGTTTTAATAAGGGACTTAGGAATAAGAAAAGGGAAAAAAAACATTCAAAGGAAAGGACTTTGTTAGCAGTGTTGTAGCTATCATTACCAAATACTGTACTGGAGTCAAATAATAAGAAATTGACTATAGTCATGATGGCTGGAGGATTCTGAGAGGTATCATCCAAAAAAACTTACTTTTCCTAACTCTAGCCACATGCCATAGTTAACAAAATACAGGATAGCTAGGCTTTGTCTGATCCAAGAAAGCCGTTGTCAACATTATCACTAGGTCAAGCTAAAGTGACAAATCTATGATCCTTCTAACAAAGCTGACATATTTTCAGCAAGAGTCTGTTCTGAGATTACTTGTTGGATTCAGAATTACTAGCATAGACTAGATGGTAGATGAACACACAGAGAACAAACATTGCTAACTTTAGATCTTTATCTGTAACCAGGTGTTTCCCATTGATAAGCGTTTCCTGCTCTATGATAAACATTAGCTTCAGGGTGGAACAGCAAGTCAATACGGATAATATGTGGTTACGATATAGCGGCCATGTGGCCTACATTGCAGAGGACACATCTCTATCTGAAGGGCTATCAGAAGACAGTCCTTTGAAGATATCCTTGCAGTGAAGGTCTGTCCAGGGCAAGTCATTTATTTACTGTTTGGTTGTATTTATAAGACTCCTATAAAACAGGCACTGTAAAGAGTAGTGAATTAATAAAATCCAAACATCTAAAAACACAACAGTAAAAACTAACACAATAATAATATGAAAATGAATATAAAAGCCATGCACTACACAACGTGGCATGGCAGTGCACAGGCAGTCTTACAAACCTGAGATCATTATAAGTTACAGAAATATGAAATGTGGAGTGGATAATCATTCTAGACCAACTTGCTAGGTGGCCAAAATCAATAGGTGGTGGGTCAATTATAGTTTTTCCCCCCAATATGGTGGACACTGCTGCCACTGGTGCTTATACTTTGTGCATCTAGAGCCATTCTGAGTAGAAGTCTACCACTCTTAGACAGAGAAGTGCTTTCTCCTGACTGATCTTAGAAAAAAAAAACTGATCCTTTCTGAAGATTGTATAATAAAGTGTGCCAGATCTAGCCAGGACCATCAGTCCTTGCCATTGCTGAGTTATGTACTTCAATCTCTGTCATTGCTACCTCTGCCTAAAAAAAGCATTTTTATCAGGCCCACCACCAGTCATTCTGCAATAGGTAGATAAGAAAACCAGCACATGGTGGGAAATTTACTTGTAAGGACTGTTGGTTGTCTGTAAGTGGCAAAAAATGGCTCATCACAGGGGGACATGTCCCTCAACAAAAACAGTATTGTTACTGGAGTACAGTTACATGAGATCTTCTTCCTTCAAATAAATAACAATAACTGCTTTCTTTCATGTTTTATAATTTGTTTCCTAATTTCTTTGTTTGCAAACCAAGCTCTTGTTGTTAAACTAGAAATATCTGGTGTAGTTTTTTAAAGAAAAAAAATACAAAATAGCACACTATTTTGTTTGCCTGCCCCCCCCCCCCCCCCGCAAAAAATGGTAAACAGCTATTCAGAACAAACATGTGAATATGTGTTTTCAAGCTTGTGTATTACAAAATGCATTATATTATGCACATGCACACTCCTTTGGACTCTGCACAGGAATTCTTGTTGGGTTGCAATGGAGTTTGGTCAGAAACAGTGGTTCAATGGATCCATTTTAATAGAACGAGCTATTTTTTAAAAAAAAATAGAACTAGGTTTTCAATTGTGTGATGATGGACATAACATTAGGGGCTAGAACCAGAGTCCCTTTACACTATATAATTATAGAAATTTTATTCCACTTTAACTACCATGGTTCCAGCCTGTACTATTCTGGGATTTGCAGTTTAGAGAGAGGTAATTAGAATTAGTAAGAGCAAGAGCATTTACATTTCTATATTTCTACGTGGTTTACAATCTGTAAGCCAATTGCCCTCCAACAAGCTGGGTGCTCATTCTGAATTCATGACTGAATTCTCAGTCAGAGAGCTCTAGTGTTTAACCAGACTAAAAATCCCAAGATTTCACAGGATGGAACTAACCCAGTCATACTTGGAGCAGACCTACTGAGATGAATGGGACTTAAAATTACTCATGACATATCTTCAGTCCTATTGATTTCCATTGATGTGTTCTAAGTATGAACTGAATCTGGATCCAACTCCAGATGTATTTGTTTAAGATACCAGGGTTCATTTTTTTTCTTTTCTTTTTAATTATACTGCCTTGATTAATTTCCTCTGGCCTGTTTTCTTCAATTATACAGTTAATTTTAACCAGAGCTCTATTTTTTCCATATTATTTTCTAACTAATAGCATGCTAATAGACTTTTTATTACATTTGGGGAAATATATTACTTTCGTTTTTATAAGCCACTGTGGTATTTAATAGCCCAGATGGAGAAAAAAAAATACTCTAGTGATTTTTATTTTTTTAAACTCTTGTTAAATGGAAACATGGAAACCAGAACACATGGTAAAGAATTATAGCCTTATATTTTGACAATAAGATGTAGCAGTTTCTTCTTTGATTACTTTTGTCTTTGCTTCATTAGCTATTGCAATATTCCACAGCTTTGCCATCCAGTTTTGTTCCCTATTACTTGGGATCATTACTTTCCATTCCAGTTGCATTGTGACAGGTTTAACATAAATTAGCTTAAATCTTCCTCAAACTTATTATGATCACTAGAATTTTGAAAAGGATGCATTGGAATTATCATTGAAATGCAAGGCTAGACTAACCAATATGCCAGGATCCCAACCAAACTGAGATCTCTGCTACGGTGTTAAATTAGCCTAAAATTCCCCACTGCAAAGAATATACATTCCCTTTCCTAGAATAAGGTGCAGGTCAAAATATTGGGTTGCTCATGTCTTTGCTGGGCCAATGTGAACATAAAAAAGAAGAGTAAGAGAAGTCATAGCAGTAAGGAGCAGGAGGAGTAACTAGAACCCTTGAAGGCATGTCAAAAATGCAAGCTTTCAGATATGATTAATATTATCCTGACCTGAAGAAAGATTTCGTTGTGATATTTCAGTTGGTGTTCAAGTTGTTCTACTTGTTCTTGCAACATCAGTAACTGGAAAAAAATTTCTCCATACCTAGATAGAATTAAAGAGGAAAAATAAAGAACTGGTATGTAGAGGTGATTTGTACATAATACTAAGTCACAGTTTAGTACAGGCATACCTCAGATAACAAAACATTTGACTGTGGCTTTCAATGTCTGTCCACCAGCTTTTCCTCTTCATCATCTGTCTATTTGGCATTTTTTAAGTAGCATCAACATTGGAAAGGATATGAAGAAAGGGGAAACACAGACATTTGGTATAAGGTTGCAGCACCATGTCTGCAGTAAACAATGCAATGAGCAAAGCATGAGATGTGAAGGAGCAAGTTTCTACTCTAGTTGATTCTATTGTAGCTATGTGTGCATGCCTATAATAAAGTAAGTACAGTGGGTCCTTAGTATACACTGGGATTTGGTTCCAGGACCATCCGTGAATAACAAAATCCATGGATGCTCACGTCCCATTCAATACAATGACATAGGGAAATGGTGTCCCTTATATAAAATAGCATAAACAAGGTTTACTTTTTGGATTTTCCATCTTTTTGAAATATTTTTAGCCTGTGGATGGCTGAATCCATGGATCTGGAGTTCCAGTTGTACAGTCATCCCTTTGTATCCATGGGGCATCTATTCCAGACCTCCATTTCTCTATGGATAACAAAAAATGCAGGACCTCAAGTCCTGTTGTTTCCTCTGGCAGCATGATGTGCACACGCCTCTATTAAAAACAAAGAGTCTTGCCATCCACAGAAGATAAAATCTGCAGATGGCAAACCTGCTGATAAGAAAAGTCCACTGTAGCAGCTTCTTTCAGAATATCTGTGTGGATATCTCAATAAAGAGAAAGGGAGAGAGTAGATAAGCCTGTCTCACAAGCTACTCCCAGAAAGTTTTTCACAAACTTAGATCTGTGGCCACCAAAACGAAAATTGTAAGAAAAATTGGAGAACTGTGAGGAAAAAAGTCATCCCTAGATGGCTTTTGGAAGAAGCCTCCAAGTGTCTCTAAAAGATTCAAAGTGTTGTGTTTACTTTTGCAAGGCTTACCTTACCTAACTTGATTGTTTCATTCCACACATGCATACTTTAGTTTTAATACAATGTTTGCTGAAACAGGTTGAACACCTCTTCTTTTTGTGGTGTAGGAAACTATACCTCTTCTTTCAATGTTATTTCTGTCTTTGGTACCAATTTTTTGTTAAAGAAGTCATGTTCTGGAACACATCTACTTTATTAACTGAGGAATACCTGTACAAATGAGTCTGGCTGAGTCTTAAGCTCTGGTGCTCAGTTCAAATTAGCCTCAATTTCTCATTACATCTAAACTAAATTGCAGTTACTGGAACAATTCAGGATCAGAAATCACATTTTTATTTTGGAGGCTTTCAAGAAATCACAGTTTAAACACAATGCAGTTTGTCCTGTGAAAGATTTACTCAATCTGTACTGTAGATTGAGTAGTGGTGTCACTAGGGCTGACATCACCTGGAGTGGTAACCATGCAGAATCCTTAGTAAGCTTTTTTGTACTAATGTTACTCATAAATCATAATTCCCATATATCGATTAATGTAATGGTAATAAGTTGTGTCATAAACAACTAGCAAAATTAAAATTAATTTAAAATACTTTTAAATTACAATATCATGTGCAAGGCCTAAATGTATTTACATGTGCATAGTGTCATGTGGTTAAAATTTGTTAAAATGTAATGTTTTTAAAGAAAAAAATAAAAGATTTTTTTAAAAAATAAGACCTGAGGCCCCTCCTTTCTCTTCCCTCTGAATCTTACCTCACTCACACAATCACCAACATTTTAAAGCAGGGGTAGGCAACCTTTCCCCTTTAAGGGCTGAGGG
>CM034708.1:121152917-121165723 GCA_020142125.1 Phrynosoma platyrhinos
TGTCTGAAAAAAAGGGAGGATGCCAGCCGAACTTGTTTAGAAAGGGAATTCAGGAGCCTGGGGGCAACCACTGAGAGGAGCCATTTCTGTGTTCCCACCAGATGTACCTGTAAAGGTGGAGAGGAGAAAGAAGGACCTCCCCAGCAGATCCCAAAGCATGGGCTGTTTCACAAGGGAGAATACATTCCTTCCACTAACCCGGACCTGAGCTGTATAGGGCTTTATAGGTCGAAACCATTACTTCAGATTGTGTCTGGAAGCAGACTGGCAGCCAGTGAAGCTGTTGCAACAAGGGAGTTGTATATTCCTTGTAATCAGCCCCAGTTAGCAATCTAACCGGTTAGATTGTTAGCAGCTCTATAGATCCGTTGACATTTCCAAACATTCTTTAAAGGCAGCCCCACATAGCGTGCATTACAATAATCCAACCAGGATATAACTAAGGCATGTGTCACCGTGGACAGATCTGACTTGTCAAGGAATGGACACTTCTGGTGCACAAGCTTTAACTGTGCAAATGTATTCCTAGCCACTGATGAAACCTGAACTTCCAGGCTCAGAGTTGAATCCAGGAGCACAATCAACCTGTGGACCTGAGTATTCAGGGGGAGTGTAACTCCACCCAGCACAGGCTGAATTCCTATTCCCTGACCTGCCTTTTGACTGACCAGAAGCACCTCCATCTTGTCTGGATTAAGTTTCAGTTTGTTCACCCTCATCCATTATTGATGGCATGTACTAGTTTAAGCCCAAAACAGCTTTCTTGGCTTGTGGTAGAAAGGAGAAATACAACTGAGTGTCATCCACGTACTGATGGCACCAAACACCAAAACTCTGTGGACAACATCTCCCAGCAGTTTCATATATATGTTAAATAGCATGGGGAACAGAATCAAGCCTTGAGGGACCCAACAGGCCAACAGCAAAGTGGTCAAGCCCAAGTCCATTTTCTGGGTTAGCACCTCCAGGATAGAATAAAGATGCTGTAAAAGAGTGTTCTGAGTCCCATCTCAGCAAGGCAACCCAGAAGAACAACATGGCTGATGGTACTGAAAACTGCCAAGAGTACCCGCAGAACCAACAGGAACACACTCTCCCTGTCTAGCTCCTGTCATAGGTCATCTACCAAGGTGACCAAAACCATCTCTGTCCCATAACTAGATCTGAAACCAGATTGAAATGATCTACATAATCCATCTCATTCAGAAACCCCCAGAGCTGGGAAGCCATTAATGTCTAACCAACTGTTTGCCACAGCAAGAGTATACCCATGGAAAAAATGAACTTAAGTATTGATTCACCAAATTCCCACTGATTCAGTGGGTTTACACTAGTTGGACATGACAACTGAATTTGTATCTTTGTATTTTTATTCTAAAGCTCAACATGCCCAACTTTCCATGAAATTCCTTCTTTTTCATTTTCTTGTTCTTTATTTTTAATATAGTGACACTGAATGAAAATATACATGCTCTGTTTAAAGTAGACAAATATAAAATTTTGTCATCTTCTACACTAATATTAAAGTGTGATGACACTGCTTTAAAATTTGGGGAAAACCAAATTTTAAATCAGTATATACTGTATATATTGCAAGGAAATGCTCTTTTATGGCATTTCCTGTGCATCATTTTAAAATGGCTGAATCAGCTAAGCTTGCAATTTTTGTCTTGCAAGATGGACTTTGAAGTGATAATAGACATGTTTTAGAAATAAACATATCATGTTTTTGCAATCATATATTGGCTGACTTGTTGATAGCAATCTATGCACCACTTTCCTGCAATAAATTTGAGCAAAGTTATCATGTAATCTTCTGGGTATAGATTTAATTAAATCATGGAAGAACTGCCATCATGATGAGTTAAATGCCACCAGATACACTTGTGTGGGCCATCAGATTGTGATATATGTGCGTATGTATGACAGTGTATAAATCTTTCCTTATTTAATTCTTTCAAACAAGAAATGTGTCAAACATTTTCTCTCTACCCTTCAGGTTTTTTGTGCTTTTTCAGATTATTATTCACCCTTGCAACTAATTATTTTCTCATTATTATTCACCTTTGAGACTATATTATACATATTTCATTTATACCTGCAAAAAGAGCATTTCAGATTATATGTAATTGTTTCCTGACTGGATACAATTTTTTTGGCATAAAACATTCTTTCTGAGTAAAAAGTACCAAAGATAAATTTTAAAAAGGAAAAAAGGTGCTGGTATTTTCACTCTTATTTAAGGCCAAAACATCTTTTGACAATTGATAATTTTGACGGGTTATCTTGAAATGACAGGATACCCTTTCTTGCTGAAAATGAGAAACATTGTGATATTTTGCAATAGTGAAAGCAATTTGATGACATCAAATGATATAAGGCTACACTCATATGGAACAATATTCTCTTGACTTAACCTGAACAGAATGATAGTGATCTGTATAAGGTCCTTTGGGGATGGACAGATCACTCTCTGATGGGTTTAAGCATACCTAGACTCCAAAGTGGCAGTATAACTAAAGGAATAATGGTTCCCAATCTTAAATCTCCAGATGATGTTGAACTACCATTCCCAGAGTGATTGGACACTGGTCATGTTGATTGGGGCCTCTGGGAATTGAAGTTCATCAATACCTGAGGACCCAACCTTGGGAATTTCAGTATCACAATGATCTGCCATTTGTATTCTTGGAAGAATATGAGTCTGGGGGCAAGCTGTCTTGGAGGAAACTGATTATCTAGATCCATTTCAAACTGGCTTTAGGACAGGATATGTAGTTGAGACTGCCATGGTTGCCTTAGCTGATGACCTTCATCTGGGCATCGACAGGGTAGGTGTCACCCTGTTGGTGCTACTGGACCTCTCAGTGGTCTTTGGTACAATAGCTCACGACATCCTCTTGGATTGACTGAGAATGTTAGGAATTGGAGGAAATGCATTGCAATGATTCCGTTCCTCTCGGGCAGATTCCAGAGGATGATGCTTAATTGTGGCATCCCACAAGACACCATCCTGTCCCCGATGCTATTTAATATATATATGAAGCTGTTGGGAGAGATCATCTGGAAACATGGGGCAGGGTTGTTAGCAGTACGCTGATGATACCCAGATATATTTTTCCATGTCTCAGTTTTCAGCTTTGACTTCAGATGGTGTCTCCACTCTCAGTGACTGTCTTAAAGCAGTAATAGACTGGATGAGGAAAAACAGATTGAGATTGAATCCAGACAAAATGGAGGTACTTACAGTAGCGTCCACGAACCCAGGTATTGGGTTGCAACCTCCAGTCCTGGATGGGGTCACACTGTCCTCTAAGGACTGCGTTCGCAGTCTGGGGGTGCTCCTGGACCCGTCACTTCAGATGATGAATCAGGTAAATGTGATGGTTAGGAGTGCCTGTTATCAGCTTCGGCTGATATGCCAGCTGCACCCTTTCCTGGAACTAAGGGACCTTAAAACTGGTGCATGCTCTGGTAACCTCTCATTTTGATTTCTGTAATGTGCTCTGCATGGGCTACTCTTGTACATGGTTTGGAAACTTCAACTAGTACAGAATATGGCAGCCAGGTTGGTCTCAGGAACAATGAGAAGAGACCATATAACACCGATCCTAATAAGTAATAATAATAATAATAATAATAATAATAATAATAATAATATGTATTTATACCCCGCCCCTCTGTTAAGACAATCGGGGCAGCTTACAACAATTAAAATACATGAATACAATCTAAAAACCCCAACACCCCCCCCACCCTCCCTCATAAAAAACGTATTAAACTAACATCCATTAAAACCAAGTAAATCGTAAATAACATACAATAAAGAATAAAAATAAATAGACAAAACAAAAGAATCAGACAGCAGCAATCAGAGACATAAAGGGCAAGGGTATAGCTCCTAAGGCCTGGATCAATCAGGAAAGGCCTGCCAAAAGATATCCGTCTTTACCACCTTTTTAAAGCTACTAAGATCACTTCACTGGCTGTCCATTAGTTTCCAGGCTCAGTACAAGGTGTTGGTTATTACCTTTAAAGCCCTAAATGGCTTGGGTCCAATCTATCTTCAGGACCGCCACCTCCCGTATACTCCACCCCACGCACTCACATCCTCTGGGAGGAATTTGTTGCAACTGATAAAAACTAGATTGTCTGCAACTGCCCAGAGGACCTTTTCGGCAACTGCTCCCAGATTATGGAATGGCCTGCTGGATGAGATCCATCATATTACCACCTTAGACAGATTTAAAAAGTGATTGAGAAACAATGTTTGTGGATAAGGGTGTGAGTGTATATGATCATGATTGTACAAATAAGATATTTTAAATATGTTGTTTTTAATTAATAATAAAATTTAATTCAAAAAAAATAATAATAAAAAGGCTGTTAAGACAGATCTCTTCCAGCAGGCTTTTCCTGAATAGATATCCAGGCCATCAAAAGGCAGCCATCCTGGTCATCCCTGATTCAGCTGTAGCTATTGTTGTTTGTTTTTTTGTTCTTTGTATTATCATTTTAAATGTGTTTTAAATTGTCATTATTTAATTATATTTTAAGGGGTGGGTGGGATTGTAGGATGTGAATGTATATTTTAAAGTTGTAAGCTGCCCCAGTTGCGTTACGCCGAGGGGTAGGATAAAAATAAATACCAATAATAATAATAATAATGATGATGATGATGATGATGATGATGATGTCTACATAGGCCAAATGAAGTGGTTTTCCCCCTACAACCTCAGGGTGACCTATCTACACTATGCAGGGCCAAATCTCTGATTCACATGCAGACTGTCTTCATGATGGAAGGCCAGTCCCTTGAACTGGCTTAAAATAACTTACCTTTTGCTCTGGACTTTGCAAGAAAATCCAGAGCACTCTGTAGAGATGCCAGGTGGTTGTTTACACTTTGTGTCACCTGGCACTGGTGCTGTAGGTGCAAGCTGCTCCCTCTGAGATCACAATGAGGTGCCCAGCCATGTGACTAACACTGGGAACCTCATTTCTGACCTCAAAGGGAGTGACTTGTGCCAGCTGCAGACAACACAGTGGGACATGTGTGTAAACAGAAGGCCAGCATTGCTATGGAGTGCAGAGATAATGGGGAATCCAGAGCATCTCTGGGGCCATTATACTCTGGCAGCAGCCCACAGTATTCTGGCCAGTGCAGACAAGCACAGAATAATTTCCTGACTACTCTGGAGGAGTTTCCTGTTGCCCCAGAGGGTGATTTTTGTTGAAGCTCTGGCTGACAACAGGGACAGGGAACTGTTCCAGCCAGTTGATACAGTGGTTCCTAAGTGTCCTTTTTCTGCTAAGGGACTCACATGGGGTCTTTTGTTTTCTAGTGAGCTCAGGACAATAAGATAGCAGGAACAATGAACAAAGCAAACAAGTGGAGGAAGATTTAGAGAAAATCTGACCTGAACAAGTTAATTATTAGCATATTAACAAATTACTGTCACCTAGGGGGTGTGATATGAGCCCATGATCACACAGTAAACACAATAGAGTAGGATGTATGAACTAGGCTGCTGCTGATATGCAGAACAATTGTTCTTTTGTGATACATAGAAATAAAAGAGATTCTCAGGTGACTTTTACTAGAAAAAAAAATTAATTGTGAAATCAAAATTCTGAAAACACTACCATAGCAAATGACAGTACACATGTTGAATAAAGGACTACAGAAGGAACTTAAACCCAGGATGAAATCAGAAGAGTTTTCTTTATGGTTCACTGTCAACTGAAAGACTCCAACTTTTCAAGAAATTTGGTCCTAACAAGTCATGTTAAAACTGAGTAAAGTTTTATGGTGCTGTATAGATTAAATAGACCATTAAATTGGCAATGAAAAGATAAGCTGAATTATCACATTCAAAATCAAAATGGGCCATGTAATTTTAAATTAATAAACCTTATATTTCAGGTTTTTGGATACTGTTTTGTTTTGTTTTGGTAAAGAACAAAAGCAAAGAACAGAAATGACAGGTGTGGAACAACTAGTATTAAACCTGTTTTCCCACTATGACTTCATGTTTATAAATTTAAGCAGAACTCATATAAAACACATTGACACATACACTAAAAAGTAACTGCATTTCAGATTTCAGTAGGGGTGAGGTCGGCTGTCAAGGAGGTAAACTTCAGCCTCATGAAAGATGTATAATGATTTCATTTGAGCCAAAATTTCACTCTTCCTAGAATAATGAAAGTATCAGAACACAGTTATCTTGTAGCTTTCACACCTCCCGTGTTTATCATACAGTTCCTGGCTTAATTTTAAAAAATCAAAATGCATGTATTAAGGCATCTATTTGGTGATAATACATACAGAAACATACTTCAGTTTAAAATAAATACAAAAATAAATATTTTGAAGTAAAATACAAGCTATTATCTTGCATTTTGTGGAAAACAATTAAAAGAATGTGAATTTTCTTGCAGTTTTAAAAATTCGGGATAACATGCAATTAAGTTAGAATGTATTTATGAACTTATGAAAAACTAATATAGACCAGAAACCAGTATTTCATTTTCTTTTAGATATGCTGAAAAAGCTACTGCAAAAAGCAGATTATTCATGAATATTTGTTGTAATTAATTACATATATGTAAACACACACACTTATAATAAACATTGACAGAATAAGCAACAGTTTCTTTCATTCACCTCCCTTTATTCTTCAAAAAGTTTTGTGCCATTTGCCTGCCATCCTAATATGCAGGCTCATAACTGTTTACAACTTCCATCCAGTTTCAGAGTTCAGATGTCACAAGCAAAAATTTAATATTTTAATCTGATATTTTATTTTATTTTATTTCTACCTTTCTCACAGAAAGGGACCCAAAGCAGCTTTACAATTAAATACTCCCATTGGATCAATGAAAACTTTCATAAAGGGAATGATCCAAAAATAATAACCATCTACTTACTGAGTTCATTTTTATATTGTTTTAACTGGGAATGTTCCAACACAATACTAAGACCTCCTTCACACACTTCCCCAGGTGCATTTTGTTTTGAGCCATTTCCTGTTAGTATATAGATGAATAGAATAATCCAAACATGTGAATGGAGTTCATCACATGGTTTCTGCTGACAAGTCAGTAAGCTCTCTAGAGGCAAGGTCTTCATTAGGTTAAAAGAAAATCCATGCAATTTGTTCCATTCATATGGATGAAATATGTATATGCACTTCCCAGATATGTAGATTGCATGTTATGTGTGTAAAGGATGCTTAAATCAGATTAGCAAGGAGATCTGTGATCTCTGGAGTATAAGAGGGAATACAAGAAGTTGGTTCTTACTTTCTGTGAACTATCGAGATGTTGTTCTTTAGCTCCTCAAGATCTTTGATGGCTAGGCCCAGGTGGCAGGCAGAGAATATAATCTGATTTCTTAGCTCCTGCAGATCTGCTTCTTTCTCAGCCATGAGGATGTCACCGTTCCTTAAATTCTCACCTTTCTTTAGGAGTTTGGCATTTAGGTCCAATAATCAACGAATGAAAAATACTGCAATATGAAAGCAAAATATATTTCATGAGGTCAACAGAGTGGAAATTTCCTAGAGATGCTGCAAATACTTTTAAAAATGAAGTACAAATGGTGTGTGTTGGGGGGAGAGGTTGGATCCATTGCCCCATCTTTGTTATTGTAACTGATCAGGATCCCAAATACTAAAGACACTCTCCAGAAATGGTTTCACCAGGAAGGGCAGGGGTCCCCTAGAGAAGAAATGGGAAAAGTTCCATGTTTGAACCACAATTCTAGAGTGTTCCAGAAAGCATGGACTCTCTTCACTGAAGAGAAATAAGGAGAGCTTTCCCAGGCAAAAAAGAGATGCTTACAAAGACATAAAGGCAACTGCCTCATTTTGTGGTGTTTTTGCAGAAGGGCTATGATTGACAGATGAGGGGAAGTATCCAATTAGAGAAGGTCCTGGGTCTAACAAAATCTAGCACATATGGTCCACCTAAGATGTTTTGAAGCCTGAGCTAGAAGACAAATGATGCTCCCCTCCACATCAAAATGCCTAGTACAGATGGCAATCACGTTGTGTAGGTACAAGATGCAGAAAATCTCCAAAGCACCCCTCTTCATTCCTAGCAATAAACAATAATTTGTCTCCATTTATGACAACCAAAATCTGTTGTCTGAGGCATCTGTCTCATCTTACTTACCAATAGGGCTTGCCAAAGGAAATTACATTTGAGAAGGTCTTAGTAATGAGGAGATAGCTTTTGCCACCCTACCCACCTCCACTGTCAGATGTCCCCTGGTATATACTCAGCATTGCCCAATCTATGAGGTGGATGGCTTCTCTCTATTGAAAGAAAGTTTTGTTTTGTTTTTTGGGAACATAGAGTTGGTCCTTGTTTTGATAAACAAGTATTTAGGATTCATGTTAGATGTAAATGCAGATTAAGGAATTAAACCAAATGCTTCACAGAACAGGTTGCTTTTGAACTGAGGTTCAAAGTAGCATAGAGAGGTTTGGCACCATGAAGATGTTCTCTGAGGAACATCAATGCCTTGAATGCCAAGAAAGAATGGACAGAGCCATTAATTAATGTCCCAGACATTTGTGTGGAGTGGTACAGCTGGAAGAGTGCAGGTCTTAAGAAGACTTATAACATGTTATGAGACTAGAAAAGTATGAAGAGGGCCAAGAAGAGACCCTTTCCAATCACTTCCTTCACTTGCTTGTGAAAATATGTTTTACAGTACATTTTTGCATTTAGAAAGATAAAAACTGAACATATTAAAGCCACTTTAAAGAAACCTCACAGTTTGCACCTTTCTTCGCCATTGGGTACACTGACTAGAACTGATGGGACCTGCAATTCCACAATATCTGGAGGGCTGCATTGTTCTCAGCGCTGCTGTAGAGGGTACCAAATAAAAGCAAAACAAAAGAAATAAGTGCCTTAATTCAAACTAACTCAACACCTTCACACTTCTTTGGCATCTTTCATCCATTTCCACTCTCTTATGGCTACTTTTTCTAATTTCCAAGCTTTCAACACTCCTGATGACCTGTAGTCACCACATAAATATGTGTTTTACTTCTTCCCAGAATCACAACTTAAGGATTTTTTCTTCCTCACAATTTAAGAAATGGCAGTATTCTAATCCTCAAAGGGATCTAATCACCAGAATCTAATCTAATTTAATCCTTACAAGGATCTTTCTGATGTACAGTTAGCTTGCTGGAAATATACATAGTGAGTACACTGACAGCTAGTGGCTCCCATGTCAATGGAGTGGTGATTCCAGACCAGGTTTTGGATAGCTTTAAAGGATTTATCAAAGGTGCTGAACCTATTTAGGGGGTATACTTCACCACCTTGAATAACACCTTAAAGTCTGATCTAAAACCTGCAATGAATTCTCCATTCCATTGACAAGACCTATCAGCCATCACTGTCTGAGACTACACAAGATTCACTAACTAATTGCAGATTTGTCAAGGGAAACCATTAGGCACAGTTCTCATCCACATGGGTTGATTGCTCACACACTGTTCCATGTATCTAATATAATATTCCATGTATCTAATAAAGTGTGCTTCAGACCATCAATGCTTATACTGTAACAATACATATCAGTCTTTAAGGCAAGGTTTGGTATAATGAGTCTCATAGGCCACATGTAGCAACTGGACCCACTTTTGTGACCTCTGAAGTCCCATATTAATTCTACAAATCTCCCCCCATCCTCAGCATTATTATCAGACAATATTTGATCCCTAACCACACAAAATACTCCAACCTCACCAGGTAAGTACCCCAGAACCTTGTACTACTACCAAATACCTCCATTTTCTTCTGCAGCCCCTCTCAAAATGGTGACCATTTTGACAGGTACTGCACAGGAAAATCAAGATATTTGAGCTTGCTATGTGTGGGCAAATTTGGACCATAGAAGCATCTAAGGAAAAATTGGCCCCTGGCCCTCACATACTTGGCCACCCCTTCTTCGAGGTACCACAGGAACCTTTGTGGGTTGTTTTCTCTTTCTTTCTTTCTTTCTTTTTAATTTTTTTCTTTTTGGTAAAAATATTTGGATCAGCAGGGTACAATGCTGGAATTGTCCCCAAACCTGGTAGAATAAGACCACATGGATCATTGACTCATATCAGCTAAAAGAAAGACACAACCAAGTGAACTTTTCAAGAAAAGTCATTCCACAGTCTTGGTTCTGCCAGTGAAAAGGTCTTGTTCTATTTCCCATCCAGCCATGTATGACAACAATGGAACATGGAGTCATGTGTCTTATGGTGACTGTAAAGTGTGTGTAGGCTCACATGGGATTGGACAGACCATCTACCTGTCCCAAATCATTTAGCACTTTATAATTACTCACCAACACTTTAAATTGGGTCCAGAGAGAAAATAGAAGCCACTGAAGCTCCAACAGGATGTTAAAGTAACCAACATCCTGGCCACCAAATTTTGTATGACCTGATTCTATGGACACCATTTTTAAGGGCAGCCCAACATAAAACATGTTGCAATAGTCACACATATATGTGAGTATAGTCAGACCTGCTTTTTTCAGAGAAGAGGTCAGGGATGTATAGCCATGCAATGGGTGTGTGTGTGTGTGTGTGTGTGTGTGAAGACATTGCCCATACAAATGAGAATTCTGACCCCCCAGTGAAATTTTCCTTCAGTACCTACATTTTTAGCATGTTTAACATTTCACACCTAGAACTGTTACATTTACTGTGTTCACAGTCCCTTAATAATTTTGCTTGTCCTTTTTCTTTGAATGCCTGCATTACTAAATGCTCAACGGAAGTTTTAGATTATTGCAAAGGTAGAAATTTGGGGACTGTAGGAAAATTTTATTTGAGGTGCAAATTCTTATTTGGGGATCAGTGTCCTCATGGAGTTGCATCCTTAAAAATGGTTCAGATGTAGGTGGCACACAAGCCAAATATATACAAAGGAATTCCTGCCCACAGCAACATGTTGAGCATCCAGGAAGCCAAGCCAAAAAGCAAGCAGAGACCATGAACTTAATCCTCCATAGGAAGTACAACCCTGTTCAAGTCAGGCAGTACTTTTAATCCAGATTTAGCTTTCTGATTGACTAGTAGCTTCATTAACTTGTCTGGAGTAAGCCTTAATTTATTCACAATGCACAACTGTGCATGAGCAATAGCCTCCAGTACTTTTCATCTTCCTACAGATGCCACTTGAGACATGGATAGCATTTCCAGAAGTACAGTACTGGGTAGAGTTTAACTTTAATTGTGCACTTTCTTTTCCAAAATACCCAACCTTGTTCAGCAATTAAGATATTAATTCTCTGAAAGGAAGCCTGTCATCAAGAGTAATTTATTCTAATCTCTATGGCATTTTTATGACAGCTTGCAGTGTCAGAAACATAATAGAATATCTCATTCTTCATGTCACAATATATTTTTGTTCTGTGCTGCTTTGTATATGGGGTAGAATGGGAAATTTGTTTATTAGTAATCACTCCATGGCACTAGGGATCACATTGCAAACATACGATGGCTAATGGAGTGCACCAGGGAATTCCAAAAGAAAATCAGCATATGCTTTATAGACTACAGCAAAGCTTTTGACTGCATAGACCAGGGGTAGGCAACCTTTCCCCTTTAAGGGCCGAGGGACTTCAGCTCCCAGAAGCCTCAGCCATGTTGGCCAATAGTCCCATGTTGGCCAATAGCTCCTGGGATTCTGGGAGCTGAAGTCCCCCGGCCCTTAAAGGGGAAAGCTTGCCTACCCCTGGCATAGACCATTTAAGGCTATGGAATGCCCTTAAAGACATGGAGGTGCCAACACATCTGATAGTCCTGATGAGGAATCTGTACTCAGGACAAGAGGCTACTTTCAGAACAGAACATGGAGAAACAGAATGGTTCCCAATTGGCAAAGGACTCAAACAAGGCTTCATCCCAGGGGTAGGCAACCTTTCCCCTTTAAGGGCCGAGGGACTTCAGCTCCCAGAAGCTTCAGCTATGTTGGCCAATAGTCCCATGTTGGCCAATAGCTCCTGGGATTCTGGGAGCTGAAGTCCCTCGGCCCTTAAAGGGGAAAGATTGCCTACCCCTGATTCATCCTATCACCCTACCTATCTAACCTATATGCAGAACATATTGTAAGGAAAGCAGACTTGGACATGGAAAAGGGAGGAGTAAAAATAGTAGGAAGAGATATCAACAATCTGAGATATACAGATGACACCATAATACTAGGAAAGAAACTCACAGACCTAGAGCAACTACTAAGGAAGATCAAAGAACAGGGGTAGGCAACCTTTCTCCTTTAAGGGCCGAGGGACTTCAGCTCCCAGAAGCCTCAGCCATTGTGGCCAATAGTCCCATGTTGGCCAATAGCTCCTGGGATTCTGGGAGCTGAAGTCCCTCGGCCCTTAAAGGAGAAAGGTTGCCTACCCCCGTCAAAGAAGAAAGTGCAAAGATAGGCTTACTATTGAACATAAAGAAAACAAAAATAATGACCACAGAGAACTTACACACATTCAAACTAGACAATGAGGAAATAGAAATAGTAAAAGAGTTCTCATATCTGGAATCAAACATTGATCAGAATGGGGACAGTAGTCAGGAAATCAGAAGAAGTTTAAGAATGGGGAGGGTAGCTATGAAAGAACTAGAAAAGATTCTAAAATACAAAGATATACAGTTCAGCACAAAAGTTAGAATCATACAAGTACATTGTATTCCCCATTACCATGTATGGATGTGAGAGCTGGATAGTCGAGAAAGAAGATAGGAGGAAAATCAACACATTGGAGATGTGGTGCTGGA
>CM034708.1:121168791-121179752 GCA_020142125.1 Phrynosoma platyrhinos
TGAATATCCGCTCCCAGACTATAATCAGCTCCGCTATGTGGAGAGGGAGATGAGTAGCCAGCTAATTCCAGTCCCTAGCATAAAGCAGCGACTTCATGGATGAAGAAAGGGCTGCGGGGGAAGATGGTCCTCCAAGGCCACCCTAGGTGGTATTAATAAGGCTGGCCAAGTCCTCCAGGTGGCCTGAAATCCTCCAAGTGGTCCAAAGCACTGCCACCACCATGTTTTGCCAGGGAAAGATGGTCCTGGGTGGGGTTTTAAACCTGCCGGCGTTCTTCCCGGTTCCACCACCACCACAGCTGCTCCAAGCTGCTCTCAAGGCTGCCCCAGTTTTCTGATTTCCAACTGTTTAAAAATATGTTATTGCTATATAGAGAAGGTAATTCTAGAAAAAAGTAAATAGAAGATGGCCAGACTCTATAAAATCTTGTTACAAGAAATGGAAGAAAAAACAATCAAAGAAGTAATGTTAAAATGGGCATGGACATCAGATCAAATTAAAAAAATGGGAGAAATCATGAGGGAAAACAAATAAATTTACATATTGTCAAGACCTAAAAGAAAATTATTTCAAAATGCTAGACAAGTGGTACGACTTCAGAAAAATGGGCAAACAGGCAGAAACAAGTGCTGGAAATGTGCTGAGAAAGTGGGATCATTCTACCACATGTGGTGACAATGCCCAGTACCAAAAAAATACTGGAGAGAAATTTACAGTCTGATTATAAAAATAATTTGTAAAGATTTTCCACTACAACCAGAACTCTTCTTATTGAACAGGACAGACAGCATTGAAAAAAATGGCAAAAAGGATTTTATATTCTTTACATGGTTACAACCACAAGAATTATATTTGCTCAAAAATGAAAATCACAAGAATGAGCACAAACTGAGGAATGCATAATCAAATTAGCAGACATAGTGGTGGATACACTTATGTATTGGGTTAAAGATAAATCCATAGAGAAGGTAGATAAGGAATGGGAGCCTGTTTTGGAAGGAAAAATGGACAAGCTTGACCAGAGTAGTATGAAAAGAGTCTAATAGATGGATGGTTGAAATAGGAAAAATGGACAAGCTTGACAAGAACAGTATGAAGAGAGTCTAATAGATAGATGGCTGAAATAGGGAAAAAAGTACAGAGAGAGATGGTGAAGAAAAAATTATGAAAATCAAAATATCTATGCAACAATTAAACAACAAATATGTTAGAATCAAGAAGATAGATATTGAAGTAGAGAGAACAACAAGAGAAAATGATATATTTGGAAGAATAATATGTTACAGGGAAAGTACAGACAACACTAGATGGGAAGTTAACATAAGCTACACTTAAGATGTAAAATATAAATTATTATTTTATTGTAATGTTTGTTGATTGGTTTGTGTGGGTATATACCAATAAAAAGTATAAAAATAAAAAATAAAAAATATATTGTTGTTGATATGTCCCTTCAAGTCTTTTTCTAATTTATGGCAATCCTAAAGCAACTCTATCAAGGTTTTCTTAACAACCCACTTGTTCAGAGTGGGTTTGCCTTTGCTTTCCTCTGAGACTGTGTGAGTTGTACAAGGTTACTCAGGGGGTTTCCATGGCTGAGCAGAAACCTGAACCCTGTTCTCCAGAGTTCTACTTACAGTGCTCAAACCACTATACCACACTGGCTCTTGTTTAAAAATAGAAATACCAGAATTACTTTTTGCCATCTACATTATGCTGATGAAATGAAAATTTGAGCTAAGGTAGTGATGTGAACTCAGTTCAATTATGGTAGTGGAGGAGGGGGAAAAATCATATAATTTAAACAAATAAATAAATATTTCTTTTCTTGAGGCATCAAGTTTTTATTGAATGTGAGAGTGGAAGAAGGAAGTCCAACAAATTCTAATGATCTAAAGGCCTTTGCAGACTGCCAGAAATAGTGTACATTAAATTGAGGCACTGCCCTGGCTCAATGCTAGGGAATCATGGGAACTGTAATTTATTGTGGCACCAGAGCTCTCTGACAGAGAAGGCTCAATGTCCCAGAAAAAAATACAATTCCCATGACTCCCTAGCACTAAGCCAGGGCAGTGCCTCAATTTAATGTGCACTATTTCTGGCAGTCTGCAAAGGCCCACAGTATATAAAGGATGCTGACTAATGTGCTGACGTTTTTGATTATCATTCCAAGCTCTAGTTGCAAAGAAGTACAGACTACCCAAGCACAATGGTGTCTCAAGTCTTCTTACCAACCTGCAATAGGAATTCAACCTCTATTTCTTTTTCTCTGGTCTCATTCACTTCCCTCTGCCATATATATTTCCATGCAAAACATAGGCCACACAATCCCTACCTGTCAGGATCATGGTCCAGACATGGTTCTATCATGCTTAATTGTCATGCTTGACCATATGCATGGTAATGTGGGATGATGTTGTATACTGTCATATTGATGATGCTGGGAAAAGAAAAGATTGCATATTATTCACAGCCTGGGATAATGAGCAGATGTGTAGGGAGGAAGTATGAGCTGCAAATTATCATGGTTGTTTTTTGTGGGAAGCTGTAGCTTGGTGTGGGGGGAGAAGAAGGAGGGGTAAGACCTGGGAAGACAATATGTTTTGTGTTGCTGACAAATAGGCTGAAGGTTTTTGTAATGGGCTATTAAGTATACTGTGTGACGGGGGGGGGGGGGGGGGGGGAGCTCCATCCTGATCAACTCTGCTTACTGAATAAAGCTTTTCTGAATCTGCTGAAGGCCTATGTTCCTGGAGTGGTGTTAGCTTGTACATTACACTACCACAGCAAGCAGGTATGAATTCAAGTTTAAAATTAAAAATTAAAATTCAAGTTCTAGGAACAGCAATCAGATCTTGGAAAATTTACTTTTTTGGACTTTAACCAGCCAATAAGCATGCTAGCCAAAGGATTCTCAGAGCTGTAGCTCAAAAAAGTAATTTTTCCAAACCCTGACAGCAAGTGACCATGATCATAAATGCACATTAAGCAAGTACAAAAGGAATGGTTAAGAGGAAAGCCCAGTCTTCTTGAATCACAAGAATATCAACTTCTCCAGCTGGAACTACTTTGGACTACATGCCTTGAGGCTGTTCAAAGTCTATGCAACTTTTAACACTCAACAAGGCCTGTATCTATATTACTACTTTGATCCCCTCCCTTTTGCCTTCGTGTGTGTGTGTGTGTGTGTGTGTGTTTGGGTTTGTATTTCACTGCAGGCATTTACACTTTCAAGTACTCACACTTGCTCTGCAGCGATGTACGTGCTCTGTCAGCTTTTGTTAACAGATGCCATGATCACAGCAGCTTGCTATTTTTATGTATAAGGCCATTTCAAACTATTTCAGAGAGTGCTGTGTTGTGTGATTATTGGCTCAGACTGAGAGCCTGTTTAAAAAATAATGGTTTTGGTATAAAGGGAAGGCATGGAAATTACCTGGATATAAAACATTAGAGGAGAGGAGAGGAGAGGAGAGGAGAGGAGAGGAGAGGAGAGGAGAGGAGAGGACACACACCTCTATTTTCCCATCATCTGGAATTAACGGCTGTCTCAGTTTTCAGATTTGTGAACTCAGGAATAGACATAGAGAGTACCATAAAGATATGAAATTCCTGACATCTTAATTCAAAACCAGTCTCTGTGATGTAGTCACTAGAGCAGAATAGAACGTTTAGGAGTATGTGGTATGAGGAAGGAGAGTATGCTAACTATCCCCCCTTCACTTTCCACCCCATTACATTTCCATTACTCCCAGCATGTAATGGAGTTGAGAACTCCTGAATTATTGGAGACTTTCCATGTGGTTTGAAACACTAGTAGTTAGAATGCTGAAATGAGACTTGGGATATCCAGGTTCTAGTTTCTACTGACTCTTGAAACTCATCAGATAACTTGAGCTAGTCACTCTCTCATGTTGACCTATCTTAAAGGGTGGTTGGAAGAACAAAGTGGGGTTGGGAGAACCATGCATGCTACTTTGAGTTGAAAAACTTTGACTTGGTAGGAAAATATTTAATTTCCTTACAGCCACCTGTTGTCCTACACAATTTTCTATTTCAGGCATCTTTTCTCTCAAAGCTCCCATCTTTGTTTCCATCACAAACATGGCTGTGGAATATGCACTGTACAGAAATAGTTGGTTAAATGAATTGTGAAGGGAAGCCAACAAACATGGAGAGGACTTAAGGCAGCCTTCCCCAACATGGGGCCTCAGCAGATGGCTAATTGGGCCATCTTGGAGGCAAGGAAGAGGAGGGGCAGCCGCATGCTCAGCGCCCCTTCCTCCTCCCGAGGTCGCCCTCGGAGCTACCAGCCCTCCGCATGGCCAGTGCTCCGAGGGCAACCTCCCGCCGCAGCGTCCACACACGCTGCAGCGGATAAGTCAGTGAAAGTGCGCCCTACGCTTTTGCGCTCCTTTCAGGGGCACCGACGGCGCGCCGTGGTGCAGATGCCGCGGTTCCGCGGCACACCGTCCCGCGGTGTCCCAGACGCCCTTGTCTGCTTCCCCCCATGATGTCTTCCGAATAAAATCAACAGACACTGAGCCACTAATAAGTTAATCCAAATGCAATTGGTACCCAGCACAACTGTTTAACTTGCAAACCTCCTGTTCAGCTTGTCCATTAACCTTCTGGGGACAATGGGATGAGGTTATATCCAAAATATCTGGAGGATATCAAATTGAGGGAGATTAGTTTAGCACTCCACAGCTGCTCCAAATTTCTCTGTTGTAAATTGTGACCTCCTCTTCTAGAAAGAAACAAAAACCAAGTCATTTCTAACTTATGGCAACCCTATCGTGGAGTTTCCTTGGCAAGATTTGTTCAAAGGTGGTTTGCCATTGCCTTCTTCTGTGGCTAAGAGATGGCCACCAAGTGAGTTTCCATGGTTGAGTGGCAATTCAAACCCTAGTCTCCCAGGGTCCTTGTGTAACACTCAAACCACAGATTATACTCCCCCCCCCATAAGAATGCAAAGTAATATTTTGGTCCATATTTCACAATTAATTACAAACATTTATTGCAGTACCAAAAGGACTATGGCTTTAACAAAAGCATCATACTATAGACTCTCTCTCTCAACTCAGAGATTCGAAATTAGACAAAATCCAGTTCATACTTGGCACATGTTGATGATAGCAGCATTAAGTGGTATTATGAATATGAAAGTAAGTCACACATACAAAAATCAAACATTATAAGGAGAGATTTTATTTCATCTCATGTTCACCTCAAATATAATGTTCTTTCACACACTCATCAGTTCACAAATCATACCTTTTGAGTAATCAAGTATCAGCTAATTAACTGATTCAAGGATGGGGATGTGCATACATGTATGAACTAGCCTGAAGATGGGAAAGGATCATGGGAAGCCTAAGACAAAGGGGGAAATTAAAAACAAGAGCAAAATGCAGGATAGCTAATTTGCCACCATTGGCCTAGTAATTACATTTGGACTGAAGACTATGCAATCTCTCCCAGCCTATTGTTTTTGCATATTGCTTTCACTAATAAGCCTTTCATTTCCAAATAGGCTTTCAAGATAACCCTGAAGATGAAAGTCCTTGACACTAGCAGGCAATGCTTTAGGGATACTCTCTTGCAGCAGTGGCTGTCCTATTGTCCTGTGAGTCAGTCAAGGAAATGGATTTACAGGAATCATTGTCATACAGCAGAGGAAATGATGTACTCAAAAGCCAGCTGTGGAAAATTGCTTTGTCTGTATTCACCACATCTTTCCTAAAGCACATCAAGCTGTGTGACACTCCTAGGGCTATGAGTAGCAGTGATCATATTCTGAATTTTCATAGAATCTGTCAACAGCTCAAAACAGGCCAAATTCACAAGAAATGTATATAAAAAGGCTATTTCTCTCTCTGCATAAATGCCACAAAACAATATTTTAATTACCACAGCATGATAGTGTTGGTTGTCTGACACAAAACTATTCATGTTATGCTTTCACCACACAATTGAATGATATACCTTTGGGAAAGCAGGAATATGGCTAGGTTAAGTGCTATAAGTTTGCTTTTGCATTGTGTGTCTAATAACATCAAGAGTCTAAACCAGTCTAAATTTAAATTTGGTAATTTTAAACCAGTCTAAATTCCCAAACTGGGCAGTACCACCCCCTGTGGGCAGTGGAAAGATCAAGGGGGGCAGTGAGGGAAATGGGGGTGACAGGGGGCTTTCAGTCAAAGTATTGGTATACAAGAAAGACAAGGGGAGCCTGCAACAACTTGATGCTATATGGTGAAATCACATCTCCAGGGAAGGAGGAGGAGTATCCATTGGTTGATTCTTCCAAAGAGTCCTTTGCCTCTTTCAGATTAAGAATCCTTCCTCACTAGGGAGAAAAGTAGGAGGCTGGCTGTGCCCCTCTCTGCTCTGGCAAAGAAGGATTGGGATCCTTCCTTGATGGGGAGAAGTTTCTACTTTTGCACCCAGTCACCTTGATAGCAGCAACCAAGAAGTCTATCACCCAGTGGCATCACTAGGGTTGGTGTCACCCAGTACAGGGGGAGGGGGGTGAACTGCCTTGGCCTCCCCACCCTGGGGAGCCCCCCTCCCAAGGCCTTCAGAATCCTGTGTGGTGGCTGCCACGTGGGACTCCGAAGGCACCACTTCTCCCCAGCAGCCATTGCTACTGAGTGGTGTTGCCTCCAGAGAGCCTGTTTAGGGTCCAGTGCAGCTGACAAGCAAGCCAGAAAATGCTCTTTCTCACTTGCCCAATATTTGTGCTAGTCCCTCTAGGTGTACCACCCCAGCAGGTGACAGCATGCAGTCCTCATTTTCTACACACCTCTACTGATGCCACTGCTCTCACCCATGTTGGCCTTTGCCACAAGGCCACGATGGGCAAGAGGCTTCTTGGTCATTGTTTTGCCAGCTGCTCAGCTGCTTTTCCCAAAGTGAACAAGTGCAAAGGGAGCAGCAACCAAGCAGCAGGCAGAGCAGCAACCAAGATTGGTTGTTTTGAATTTGCAGTAGAATATCAACAAATAGGCATGGGGGTGCTAGGGTTGTCACTCAGGAGAAAAGGTTTGGGGGCATTGGTCTAAACCAACCTGGAGATGATGTGTTTCATTTCTATCACATTATTATTAGTTCATGGAATCTTCTTCTACTGCCAAATCAAAAAGATGAAGGGTGGCATCATATGAGCTATTTTCTTCAACCTGTTTATGCAATTTACTAAGGGCCGATGCAGACTGGCCATTTGGGGTGTCAGAGAGCTGCCCCAGGAAGCGGGAGATCAGGGCCGTGTCAACCCCATGCCATGTCCCCGATCCTCCCTTTTGCCGTGCTGAAAAGAGCAGCAAAATGCCACTCCTTTTAGGGGCAGCAAAAGGCCGCCCTAAGAGCCAACATCATGGCTCTTCAGCACCCTTTCGGCACAGTGTGTTTAAACGCTGTGCTGGAAAGGTGTCCTGATGCCACGCGCCATGCGTACAGCCATGCGGTGTCAGGACAGCATCAGAGTGGGGTTTGGGCAACTGCCATGTGGCTGCCTTCCCCAAGTCTACCCCCAGGCTGAACCTTTGGGCAGGTCTGAAACAGCCCTTAGTTTCCTTGAAGCCTCCATGTTCTGGACTAGACAAGATGAAAAATAAATGTGGTGAGGATGTACTGAAACATAAGCTTCTTAGGAATTAAGCAATTTTACAGCTCAGGCAGAGCAGCAAGGTAACCTTCTTGCCCCTCCACACACCCAGGTCAAGGTGCACAGTAGGCAAAGCCTGCCAAGTTCTTTCAGCACATGAGACAGCAAATTCTATAGGCACCACTCCCTATCCCTGACAGTAAAAAAACAAAAGAAAAAACTAAAACAAACCAAAAAACCCTCCAACAAACTGTTAAAAAAATCAAAATAACTAAGAATTTGCTTCCTTTTCATCACATGCCCATTCTGCTGACAGCTGTTCTCATTCCTTAATTATAGGACTGGTCCTAGTTGGAGGTGGGGTTGTCAAACTGTCACTAGCTTTAGTACCCACATTTCTTTGGTGCTGTGGACACTGGTCAGAAAGCTCCTCTGGTAATAATTGAAATCTGGAGCTTGGAGATAGTGCTGCTGGTCTGGAATGTGTCCATATTGGCAGTCCAGCCACTTCTTATGTTATGTTACCAGTGGACTTTGGAACAGTAGCCAAGCTGGCTGAGGGATTCTGGGTGTTATAGTTCAAAGAAGTATTTTCCCCTCCATTTTCTGGTGTGCAATGTCACTACAAGGGCTCCCATATTGTTGGTGTTAAGTGGGCCTCAGGAGATTATGACATGAAGCTTTAAATTTGCTATTTGACAATACTTATTGCATGATATGAAATATTTCACAACTAAATATTTGATATTACTTATTGTACAACATCATCTCCATGTCATTGCTGCTTTGCTATGAGGCATTGTTAAACCATCCCTTTTCATTGGCAGGGAAAACTCATCAAGAATCTTGCAACCGTACTGCTTTTTCATTAGCCTTCTGGTGCGAAACATCACTTCTGTGGCAGTTCCGATATCAACAGTCACATGTTCTCAGTGTCTTCTTTTTTCCTCATGTCCACCCTCCCCCTCACTATTTCCAAGTAGGCTGCTTTCCTTATTTTTTTCTATTTCTATTATTTTGAAAAACTTAAAAAGTGTTAGCATAACTCCAAAATTGCATTAAAAATAAAAAATAAAAACCCGAAAGGCAGGCTGGATAGACCATAGGATAGGATGGTAGGAAGGTAGGGGTAAGGGGGAGTGTGGAAGAGAGTACAAGGGACTATTGATGGCAGAAATAGCCCCAATTGAACTATTGCGGAGATGTGTGCTAATAAATGCTCCCAAACCAGTACGTTTCTGTTTTCTTTCACTACTACAATTGCAGTGAGAAAGAGGCTCATATGATAAAGTCCTTTGAGTCTTTTTGGCTCATGGTGTATAATTCTATTCATGATATTCTAGCCCCTAAGTTCAAACCCCTTCCTCATAATTCCCCTACAAATGCAAGTCTTCCTAAAACATTTTCCCGTGGTGGGAATACCTAACAATTAAGGATGGAAATACCACTACATTTAGCAGCCAATTGAAAGTCTGCAGTGAAAACCTAGACTAATTTCTAGGCTATTTACTACAAGGTCAGTTCTCAACCTCAGTCAAGAGGTCAATAACTACTCCTATATTTGAAGATGGAATTTTCCCAAACAGTAGCTATATATGGGCTCATCTTATCAAAGCTGTAAGTGGAGCCAGACAGAATGCATCTTTTTTCATATGCACACTTATAGAGCATGAAAATAACCAGGGTTGTGACAGTTCCATTATTTTACTTTTACAGGGATGATTTACAGCTTGGTGTTAAGGACATAAGTCACTACGATGATAAAATATACCTGTCTGTTATTTAAAGTCACATCCACTTGCTACCTTTTATATAAATAATGTTTTTAAAACCTTAGCACTGGAATTCATCAACATGATTGAGAACAAAGTAAGCAGGAAACATAAGAGTAGTGGTGCCATAGTAATCCACCAGGTTTGACATCAGTTGTGAACACTGTTGTTTCACTGTTGCAGACAGTTATCTCCAAAATTCCTTATGTTTAGTTCAGAAAATAATAAGCAGAAACTGAATGGACAAATTCTTGTTTAAGCTAGATAGAAGGGGGGGAGAGAGAAGAGAAACAAATGCATACAAATTGGAATGTGCATCCAAGTATAGAGGTTTGTCAGCACTGTTTTCCTCTTAATGAGGTACATATTCCAATTAGTAGATGCATAATTCAATATGCACAATGCAGTATGCACTTTAATGTACATTTCCATTTAGAACTAGCAGAACCAACTGGGTTTAACATATTGGAAATACAACAACACTCAGCATTTGTTGTTAACTGCTGTCAATTCAAATTCAACATATGATAACCTTATGAATAAGAGACCTCCAAGTCACCAACAGCCCTTCTCATGCCTTGCAGGGTCATCCCTACCTTGATTGAGTCTATCCATCTGGAATGCAGTCCTCCTCTTCTTTACTTTACTATGCATTACAGTCTTTTCTAAGGAGGCACGTCTTCTCATGATATGGCCAAAGTACAATGGTCCCAGTTTAGTCATCTTGGTTTTTAGGGTAAGTTCAGGCTTGATTTTTCTCTAGGACCCATTTATTTGTCTTTTTACCAGTCCATGGTATCTATACAACTCTTCTCTGGACCACATTTCAGATGAACTGATTTTCTCCCTACCAACCATCTTCACTGTCCAGCTTTCACAAGCATACATAGAAATGGGAATTACAATAGCATAAACAATCCTAACATTAGTGTTCAGTGATATATTTTTATACTTCAGGATCTTGTCTAGTTCCTTCATTGCTGCCCTTCCAAGTCCTACGGTGCATCTATACTGCATAAATAATGCAGTTTAACACTACTTTAAATGCTGTAGTTCCATCTTATTTAATCCTAGGATTTGTAGCTTTACGAGGCCTTTAGCCTTCTTTGTCAAAGAGCACTGGTACTTCACAAAAATACAAATTCCAGGACACTGTAGGATGGAGCCATGGCTACTAAAGTGATATCCCCTATCTCTGTCTAGTCTAGCTTAGCATCCTTAGAGACCTTTCCTATAGCCAATGGAGTTCTTACAATAAAACATCATGATCATTACGATCATCATCATTGTGCCATCAATATACATGGCAATTTACAAGTAAAACAACAGAACACAGCCAGCCTTGACAAAAACTATCTATCTGGAGGAGGAGCCATGAGCAATGGTGTGAACAGCTAAGATCATTTTCTCCTGAAAGCTAAAGAAAATAAGTCAAAGAATCTCTTCTAAATGGAACAAAGACTATGAGTAAACATAAATAAACAAATCGGAATGGGAGGAGAATAGAATGGAACTGTTTAAATAAACAGCATTTTCTCCTTTGGCACTGTCGGCTAAATGGTTGCTATGTTAAGTGGAT
>CM034708.1:121185733-121196334 GCA_020142125.1 Phrynosoma platyrhinos
ATGGAGGACAGAGCGTCTTGGAGATGTCTCATCCATAGGGTTGCCATGGGTGGATATTGACTTGAGGGCAGTTAACAACAAACAGTATGCATGGAAATCTAAATACTCTAAAAGACCAAATCCCATCTGATCTTGGAAGCGAAGCAGGGTCAGCCCTGGGTTAGTGGTTGGATGGGAGAAGCAATGAGTTATTTTTCAGAGGCAAATGTATTCTTGCTTAAGAAAACCCTATGAAATTAATGGAGTCACCATAAGTCTACAGGTGACAGCCCATGTGTGGTCACCCCTGTTCAGGTGGACCCTATATATCAATAGAGATGCATTACCCTGTTTGACTACATCAGTTTGTGTAATTACTTTTTCAGGGAAACACAAACCCTAAAAGTGAAGCTTTACTTTTTAAAAGCAAAGATATCTTGAGACATTTGTGAACATGAGATTAAAAAAAAAACACTAAAAAACTGAGTAGAATCAAAAGACAAGTTTCAGGCACCCTTACTTCAGTGTGTATTATTTGCAGAGGCAGGAATTTTCCCAAATATTCATAGGAGAAATCAATAGGACTCAAGGTATTACCTACCCTATACACATTTTACAGTGATTACAGTGATTCCTTCACTCACTTAAGGGAGTATTGGGAACTTGATTTAGCAAGGGGGATGCAGACATCTGTAACAGAAAATCCACAATACCACTACAAACCATAATTTTCAGGATTCTTTTGATGGAGCTATGACAGTTAAGTTCCAATACAATCAGAATAATGCTGTATTTTGTAGTTTTGATAGTATCCACCTAAAATGATTTCAAAAGTCAAGACAAATCACGATTGCAAATTGTCCTTAAAAAAAAAAGACTGCTTTTATTCTGGTGTGTTTTTGAAACAGGGATTGAAGAACACAATAATGAAGCAGTTTCTAAGCTTTTTCTCCTGAGCTTAAACATTTGTAACATGTGACTCCAGTTCCCATGACTGTACATTGTGATTTGAATAAGTGATAAAGAAAAGATTTGGCCTAGGGTTTTTGATTGTTTTGTTGTGTGTTGGGGTTGGCTTCCTTTGAATAGGTCCTTTCTGTAAGGTTTCTATATTTTTGGCTTTTCACTTAAAGCTGGATTGGCAGAATACTGCATTTGTATATTAATTATACACAGGAGAGAAATAGCCATTCCCCATCTTTCCTTACCATTGCCTGTGCTGGCTAAAGCTGATAGGTTTGTGCAGTTCAGCTACATCTGTAAGGCCACATTTCAACCACTTTGCGATACATTATTTTGAGATGGAAAAGTTTCAGTAATCAATATATTTTAACCATCTATTTATGTTAGAGTAGCAAAATACATGCCAAGTGGTCACATGGAGAGTATTCTGGGAGTTGAGGCTTCTGGAAAGAAATGAAATGCTGTAAGGTTATAACAGCAAGAATGCAGGATAGTTTAGAGTCAGATTGACCTCCTGAAGGCCCTGTACATTAAGACGCCAGAGTGGTATAGCAGCCATAATAAATTACTGATAGACACTCTGTGCAAAGGGGCCCCATGGTACCATCTTTCTGCTGATAAGAGAGCATTGGAATATGGCTTAAGTAGATTATAATATATTCTGAAATCTTTACTCTTATTGCTCGAGATTCTATATGTTTAAAGTCTGACATGTCCAATGAGGTGTAAGAACTGGATTTCTTTGTTTAGAGGTGTATAAATGAAGCCATTTTCTTTTGTTCTTGGCCCAAAATGTTGGAATGATAATTCCTTTTGGGACTGCCAGCATAATAAACCTGTGTTTACGAACTTACTTCGGTCTCCTCTCTCTGAAGTTGCTGGGGGCTCATAGCCCACATTCTGGTTTTTTTCTATTACAATTTAACAATTGGATAGATGAGGAGGAACACTGCTACTACCACATCAAAATGGCTATGCTTGAACTGGAAAGAGAGTGGAAAGCATGCAACACAGGAAATCCACAAGTCACAGAATGCCAGGTACACCCTCAGTGTCCTTGGAAAGATTTCCAAAGCCCACCAACCAGGGCCAGTGACTACGGGCCTCGGCAGATGACTAATAAAGTAATCTCTGAGGCAGGGAAGAGGAGGGGCAGCTGCACAAGCGGCGCCCCTTCCTCCTCCCAAGGTTGCCCTCAGAGCTGCCGGCCCTCCGCACGGCCGGCGCTCCGGGGGCAATCTCCTGCCGCAGCGTCCTCACACGCTGCGGTGGAAAAGCCAGGGAAAGTGCGCCCTACGCGTTTAGGGCACACTTTCCCTGACTTCTGAAAGGAGCGCCGATTTAGTGCTCCTTTCAGAGGCGCCGATGGTGCGCCGCGGTGCGGCTGCCGCAGTCCCGCAGTGCACCGTCCCAGGGCGTCCCAGACGCCCTGGTCTGCTTCCCCCCTACATCTGCTGTTCACACATAGTGGGAGACTGTTACTAGTATTTAATAAAATTTCTACACCTGTTGCAATATCTAAAAGTAAGAATTGTTCACAACAACAGCCTCACAACAATAGAAACAGATACACACCCCAGGCGCTGCACACAATATGCAAAATGATGCTATTGTGTCCACATTCCATCAGTTTCAGTAGTACATCTTGCAACAGCAGCATAGTGAGTATAACAGTCCTGTTAAACACTACAGAATCATCATACTTAGCATGTTCTCTCCTTCTCCTTCTCTCTCTTTCAACCTGAGTAATGTTCTCTCAAAGAAATCACACAGATTAGTTTGCCTAACAACAAAGTTTTGTAACACATTAATTCCAATTCTAACATTTGGGCCTATACAGGAGGAAAAAAATCATATAATTTAAACAAATAAATAAATATTTCTTTTCTTGAGGCATCAGGTTTTTATTGAATGTGAGAGTGGAAGAAGGAAGTCCAACAAATTCTAATGATCTAAAGGCCTTTGCAGACTGCCAGAAATAGTGCACATTAAATTGAGGCACTGCCCTGGCTCAGTGCTAGGGAATCATGGGAACTGTCATTTATTGTGGCACCAGAGCTCTCTGACAGAGAAGGCTCAATGTCTCAGAACAAAATACAATTCCCATGACTCCCTAGCACTAAGACAGGGCAGTGCCTCAATTTAATGTGCACTATTTCTGGCAGTCTGCAAAGGCCCTAAGTCACTAAAACATATTTTAAATCTAAGCATTAACTGGCAAATTTCAAAAATCGAGGAAAAATAACCAGAAAAAATACTGAATCAATAACTTAATGAGTTAGTTGATCAGCCATTTAATTCCAGGCTCTGAACCATCCACATATTTACTCAGGAAAGGAAAAATCCTTTTATCACCTCTAGTCTCTCATAAATATGCTTACACTTGAAGTCTTATACTGTAATCCTAACCATGAATATGTGAGACAAAGTCCAATTTAATTCAGTGGGACTCATTTCAGAGTAAACATTCACAGGATTGTGTTATTCACTCATTAAATGATTAAAAGGAAATAGTTTATCAATAATAAAGGGTTGACAACTGGTGTGTGTATGTGTGTGTTTTTATCAGTGTGGTGTAGTGGTTTGAATATTGGACTGCAACTCTGGAGACCAGGATTGGAAACCCAGCTCAGCCATGAAACCCACTGGATGACCTTGGGCAAGTCACACTCTTTCAGTCTCAGGGAAGGCAATAGCAAATCCTCTCTGAACAAATCTTTCCAAGAAACCCCCATGATAAAATCGCCTTAGGGTCACCATAAGTCGGAAATGATTTGAAGGCACACAACAACAACAGTTGACAACTGGCGTGGTGTGTGCATTTATGTTGAAACAGAGAAACTATCTGAGGAGCTCCCATTTACAATTGGACAGCTTATGTGTTTCCCAACATTATGGATGTTTTGCCAGAAGTAAATTCCAATGACTTTGATACAGAATATTCCGTAGAAACTTGTTTGTATGTGTGTCAGCCTTTCAGTCAGTGGTGTTACTGCCCATGGTGTCACCTCATGTGGGAGGTGGGTCCTCTGGGGTGGGAGCCAAAAAGGCATAGCCCTCACCTCCCTGCTGTGTGCAGGTCTACTCAAGAGTAAAATGGCATGCAGCAGGGGGGCTCTGGGCACTCTCCCTCCCTGCCATGCACCAGTCTATTCATGAGTAAAATGGCATGCAGCAGGGAGAGGGGTGTGTGCTCAGTCTTGTGTCACCCCTCTTCTGGAATATCACCTGGTGCAGTCTGCATCCCCTGCACCACCCTAGTGATGTCACTGCTTTCAATAATAATAATAATAATAATAATAATAATAATAATAATAATGTTATTTGTACTCCACCTTTAGCTGAATCATCCTAAGCATTTTTACTGAAAAGTAAACTCTTCCAAATGACCTTATTCCTTTGAAAAGCAAGCTACAGGTTCCCAGCCTTAAAGATTTCAATATGAACCCTGTAGGGAAATTATCACAGCACTAATTAAACCGGTTTAACTGAGCCAGCTTAAAATGAGCAGCATCCTGATTTTATCACAAGGATTTTGCCACCAAAATTGCCACCCGGGTGCAGTCTGAGTCCATCTACATTCCCAGGGCCACTCTGCGTGGCTTTTTTTGAAGCTGGGAGTTTTTGGGCTTAAGGAAATGACTGCCGGAGTGGCCCTGGGAGCAGGGATGGACCTGGGCTGTGCCCGGGCATGATTTTGGCAGCTAAATCCTTGTGATAAAATCATGATGTCTCCTGTTTTAAATGTTAAGCCAGCTCAGCTAAACCAGTTTAATCAGCGCTGCGATAATCTCCAAAGTATGCACTTACCATTAAGTAACTTAAACTGCATCTGCACTGCAGAAATAATGCAGTTTGACACTACTTTAACTGCCATGGCTCAATGCTATCGAATTCTGAGAGTTGTAGTTTGTTGTGGCACCAAATGCTTCTCTCACAGAGAAGGCTAAATAACTCATAAAATTACAAATCCCATGATTCCATAGCATTGAACCATGGCAGTGAACTTGGGGTCAAACTGGATTATTTCTGCAGTGTGGATGCAGCTCCAGTGGCCTTAGATAAATCACTTCCTCAGCCTTAGTCCTGCTCCTTCAAGAAATGTATAATAATACTAATAATCACTGTATTACTCTAAGTCAGGGGTAGGCAACCTTTTTGAGCCGGGGGCCGGGTTACTGTCCCTCAGACAATTGGGGGGCCGAAGCACCAAAAATAAATAAATAAATAAATAAATAAATAAATAAAAATGTAAAAAAATAAAAATAATGCATGCACACTCTCTCAACCCAGAAAAGCCATGGCAAACCCCCTGTAGAGATTTTGCCAAGAAAACCACAAGAACAAGTAATAACAACAATAATCAATAGCATCATGGCGGGCGGGGGGGAACGGCAGCGGCAGCAGGACTGGCCTGGGGCCGGTCTAAAGGCCTTGGGGGGCCGCATCCGGGCCCCGGGCCTTAGGTTGCCTACCCCTGCTCTAAGTTATAAAACAATGTATGTGATATGTTTTGTGCATTGAGTCTAAAACACTCTATAAATGCTAAAGCATTATTATTGGCCTCTCCTTCTCTTTCTTATAAATCCTTCTCTTTGTTTTTTGAAAAATAACATACAAGGTGCATCAGGATGCACACATCTTATATGATCAGATACAAGCATTCTGAGAGGTTTCCCAGAAACACTAATGTTATAATTTCCCCAGGGCACTCTAGAGTTGGAGTGCTTTTGCACAAAAGTGAGAGACATGTGCCACTAATCATTCTTGGATAACATCCAACAGAGGCCTGTAGTACTTAAAATCAGTCGTACTGCCATGGGACATTCTTTTTGAATTACCAATAATAATAATGTAAATCAAAATGAATGTCCCATGGCATCATGACTGAATTTAAGTAATACAGGTCTCTATTGGATAATGTCCAAGAATGATTAGTAATGTGTGCCTCTCACAGAGCCAGTGTGGGATAGTGGTTTGAGTGCTGGACTATGACTTTGGAGACAAGGGTTCAAATTTCTGCTCAGTCTTGAAAACCCACCGGGAATCCTTGGGCAAGTCACACTCTCTCATTGTCATAGGAAAGCAAGGGCAAACCCCCTCTGAACAAATCTTGCCAAGAAAAACTCATGACAGATTTGTCTTAGGGTCAGAAATGTCTTGAAGGCACACAATAGCAGCAAATAATGTACTTTTTCTATTTTGTGCCCTGTATTCTTGTATCAAAACTTTAAAAAACTGTTGTGTTATGTCTTAAAAGTCTGTGTAAAAAGACAGGGTTGAAATATCAAATGGACAGTTCTGAATTCTTCTTCTGAGTTTATAGCCAGAAGTAACAGGCAACATAAGCTAGACAAACCTCACTGTAAAACAGTGAGGAGCCCTGGCAGCACAGTGGTTAAATGTCAGTACTGCAGTCACAAGGTTATGAGCTTGATCCCAGGACTCTAAGGTTGACTCAGCCTTCCATCCTTTCGTAGGTCAGTAAAATGAGTACCCAGATTGTTGGGGCCATTGGATTACAGACTGTAAACTGCTTAGAGAGTGCTGAGAATTGTACATGCTATTGCTAAAAAACAGAAAGGAGAACTGATGTTGCAAAATTTGAAATCATGCAAGGATGGATCCCAGTTCCCAGGTGTTGTCATCAGTGTAATGTAGCAGTGCCAGATCAGGACTAGTGCAGGTTCTAAGATTTTGGAGCCAAATCCTGAGACTGAGGGATGACCCCTGGGGTTGTCACAGAAGGCAGCTCCTGGTGATGTCATTAAGGATGGCACATTAAGCATAAGCCCTACAGCTACACAGAGGATTAAAAACAACAACAGTCAGGTGTAACAATTAGAAAATAGATGTACATACACTTTTGAAAGTTGTGCTCTTGTCCGGATGTTCCTCCCTCCAGCCCCCTGGAGAAGACAGTCTAAGCCAGGGGTAGGCACCCTTTTTGAGCTAGGGGCCGGGTTGCTGTCCCTCAGACAATTGGGGGGCCGAAGCACCAAAAATAAATAAATAAATAAATAAATAAATAAATATAATTTTTTTTAAAAAAAAAATATGCATGCACACTCTTTCAGCCCCAGAAAAGCCATGGCAAACCCCCTGTGGAGATTTTGCCAAGAAAACCCCAAGAACAAGTAATAACAACAATAATCAATATCAGCACGGCGGGTGGCAGCGGCGGCAGGACCGGCCTAGGGCCGGTCCAAAGGCCTTGGGGGCCTGCATCCGGCCCCTGGGCCTTAGGTTGACTACCCCTGGTCTAAGCTCTGAGACTCCATAACAAGGCCTGAGACCTAGAGACCCTTGTGTAAGGCCACATAAGGACAGTATCCTCCAGACAGAAGGTCAGGTAAACAGTCCTACTGCTTCAAAGAAACTATAGTCTTGAACAGGATTCAGAAAGACAGAGCAATATTTCTGGTGCCTTAAAAGATCTGAGAATAATAAGAAGAGGAGGAGGAACTGCTGGAAAATACATCTATATATGCTGTCTGATTGCAGCAGTAAAAGAAAGTTTGCTTCCGGATAACTGGTATGAACCTGTCTTCTACACTGACTTTGAATTGACCATACAGTGGTTAAAATGCCAGTTCATAGATGGAGTTGGAAATTCTCTCTGAAACAATGATTATTCCTGCAATGAATAAATGGACTATATTAAACACGATAGAGCTGAACTGAACACAATAAAAGAGAAACAAAGCAGAGGAAGTAGAGGATAGAAAGCCTTTGGGAAACATCTTAAGGAAGCAAAAGGTGCATTGCCCAGAAGTTATTTCAAGCATAATCCATGCAGCTGCCTGCCCTACAGTTCTTAGAAAAGAGCAGTGTTGGCTTAGTAGGCATTCTTCTTCACAAAGTATCTCATGGGGGCTTTTGGTCCACCCTCCATTTGTAACATCATCCTCAATTGCTCACTGATGCTCAACTCTAATTTCAGATATCAAAGCTGACTGAAATTCTCTCCTGCCAAATTGGATGAATTCCAGAGAGCAAGACTAGATCTAGCAGGTGAAATTGGCAGGGGAGTAGCTTTTGGCAAAACCTTAAGATTAACTTCTTAATAGTGAGCACAGCGTCATGGTTGAACAGACTGTCTCACCAGGAGCTAGGCTCCCCTTCTCATGAGACATTTAAGTAGGAGCTGGACTCTCTCAGGGATGCCATAGTTGCAGCCTGCCTTGTCCACTGGGTCAGGCTAGACAACTTACAAGATCTCTTGCACCACTAGGTGCCTTGTACTGAAGTTAAGTAAAATCAGAAGCTGAGACACAAATGAGACTATCATTAAAGCAAAGAGATTAGCTACCCATTTTTTGTCTGAGGCTGCATCTGCACTGCAGAAATAATGCAGTTTGACACCACTTTATCTGCCATGGCTCAATGCTATGGAAGGCTGGGATTTGTAGTTTGTTGTGGCAGCAGAGATCTCTGACAGGAAAGGATAAATCGCTCTCAAAACTACAAATCCCATAATTCCACAGCATTGAGCCATGGCAGTTAAATCAATGTCAAACTGCATTATTTGTTCAGTGCAGATACAGCCTATGACTCCCCTGCCCCTGAGAAACACTGCTGCAGTTGATGCTGTTTCACATTTCATTTTCAACCAGAATTCATGTCACACATCTTACTCACATAACTATGATGAGCATGTCTCTGAGGAGAAAACATTTAATCTCCCGATCATTACACTGAACACTGGCTCAGGGTCACTTCTTCCTGTGTTACATCAGCTGGACATAACTGAGCTGGCAAAGAACTTCCAAGTTAATCCTGATAGTCACTGCTCTTTTTCAACCACTCCTCAGAATTCATTTATAGTAATGCCTGCTAGCTTTCTGGAAGTTGCTGCATATTATTATCATCCTCATTCCAGGAATCCTGAGTGGAGCATCAGTGCAAAGCTTACTTTACGCTTGAGCCCCATGACATGCTCAGTCAGAGTTGTTGTCTGTTGCCACAGACAACGATATTTGATTTATGGTCACCATGATTTTTCCATCCAAGAGGTGCGGCTATTCTGGCTCTGTTTCCAAGAGAGGCAGCTGTACAATGAAGGAAAATGAAAACAGCTCTGAGATTGTGAAATTGTTCTCGGACTCATACTATTGAGAAAGAAAGAAAACTCTGAGTACTATTAATTCCTGTTGGTGTCCTTTTTGGGGTGGGCTTGTTTGTTTGTTGGCCCACTTTCTACACTTCCTGTTTAAGACATATGTTGCAAGTTTAGTTTTGCACAATTTTAGCAAGTTGTGTTATTTTTAGAAATAATTTTGATTTTCCTTATAATCAAGGGCATGCCATTTAAACACAAGAAACCTTTGTTTCTTAGCATCACAGCTAAGCAGCCACCATAAAAACAAACAAATTAAATGTATAAGAAGTTTGTACTATCATTTCATCATCTACTTTTTTCCCCTTCTAAGCTGTCTCTCTTGCTATCCCTTTCTCCTCTCCTCCAATCTTCCCATTGTTTAGGAAAATTACTTTTTTGGACTGCAGTTCTCAGAATCCTTTTTAGACTACAATTCTCAGTTGGAGATTCTGTGAATTATAGTCCAATAAGTAACTTCTCCAAGATGTGATTCTTCCTATTTCCTTTGCCTTCCCCAATTCAAATTATAAACTCTTGGAACAGAACTGAATAAACTGAAAGTAGTATATTAAAACAAAATTATCACATTAGCTGATGAAGTGAATTATCCTTTGGCAATAGTAATAACCACTAAAATATACAAAATGAAGACCCACAACTTATTTCCTTCTCCTGTCCATGCATAAGAGGAAGCCTTATAGCCCAGTACTTGGGAATGGGATGGGATGAGATGTGTTGAGCAGAAAAATACCAGACTAAGAGAGGTCCCAATTTCAAATTTTGGCTCCATTCCCTCAGAGAAAAGAGTTCTTTTGCTAGTATACCACCTGCATTGCCCTAGGCAATATGCAGATACTGACCTTGGTGGACTGTCTATTCAGAATCTTTCATATAGATGTTTGAAATGTGTAACAACAGAGGATCAGACCTGAGTCCAACATCTAATCCAGCATTCTGTTTACACACTTGCCAAACCCAACCAGAGCATGAGAATAACAGCACCCTCCTGCTCATGTTTCCAAGCAACTGGTATTCATATGTATACCATCTCTAATGCTGAAGGTAATATATAGTTGTCATGACTATGAGCTGCTGCTACTGCTGCTGTTTCTGCTGTTAAATACCATCAAGTTGGCTTTGACTCATAGTGACCCTATAAATGAGAGACTTCCAACAGCCCTGCTCAAGTCTCACAGACTCAAGCCTGTGGCAATGTGGTGAATATCTACCTGTAATACAGTTTTCCTACTGCCTCCCACTTCAATTGGATCATGTCATCTCATGATATGTCCAAAATATACAGCCTAGTCACCTTGTCCTCTAGTGAGAGTTTAGGCTTGATTTACTCCAAGATCCATTCATGTGTCTGTTTAGCAGTCCTTATATCCACACAATTCACCTCCAGTGGAATTGAGAAGTGGGATATAAGCAGTCATTATATCCACACAATTCACCTCCAGTGGAATTGGGAAGTGGGATGCCAGTTTCACATCTCTGCTGGCCTCACCAGCAACCTCTCATCCTTTCCAGTCATCCACTTTGAATTTAAGGGAAGAAG
>CM034708.1:121196529-121207029 GCA_020142125.1 Phrynosoma platyrhinos
TGTGATGTATATCTATGGGTTTACTCCCCAATCTTGGTTTCTTTATATCTTAGTAGTGTGGATAATAATTCCAGGTTCTAACAAGCTTGCAAGTGAACAACAGTAAAACTATTTGAATGATGGTTAACAATATTTTCTTTGTTATGATGTTGCATTCTCTTGTTCTTGTTATACTTTGTTACATACTATTTAACTCTAAAGAACAACAGTTACTAGTCTTTAGGACTCTCATACCATTCTTATTTATTGTGATCTTTCCAACCTTATTCTACACGCTAACTAACACCCTGTACAGACCTGCCAAAAGGGCCAGCCTGGGGTGGAGTCAGAGCATGGCAACTGCATGCTGGCCACCCTGACTCCACCCCAATGCCGCCATCATGCCGCATGCCTCACCACATGGCGGGTGGCATCAGGGTACTCTCTTGGTGCACTGTATAGACCCTGTGCCAAAGAAGCATGGAAAAAGTGCCACCATGGTGACAAGGGCAGCTTTTTGCCACTCCAAAAAGGAGCAGCATTTACCAGCTCTTTTTGGAGTAACAAAGTGCCAGATTGGGGCTGAAGTATGCAGTTGCCATGGCCCCAATCTGGCGCTCCCAGACCATCTGTAGAGTCCCTAAATTCCAGAATCTCCTTACTTGGAGTTCTGTCTTAGAGCTAAGTCCCTCCCTTCTGAACTTTAGCCCTCACAATTCCTTTCTTCTGGACTGTTACCCATCCAGACCCGGTCTGACTTCAACTGTCAGCAATGGTTTTATTTAACACCTCAGGGATAGGCAACCTTTCCCCTTTAAGGGCCAAGGGACTTCAGCTCCCAGAATCCCAGGAGCTATTGGCCAACATGGGACTATTGGCCAACATGGCTGAGGCTTCTGGGAGCTGAAGTCCCACGGCTCTTAAAGGGGAAAGGTTGCCTACCCCTGTAACACCTCTAGTCTATCATTTGATTGGCTGCTGCCAGCTCACATTCTATTGACTGTTGCTAAGACATGTTCTTATCTGCCTTCTCTCCAAAGAGACCTATGACTTCAGTCCAACAAGCAGAAAGCCATACAAACCACACAGTGTTATAAAACTGACAGCTGTACCCCCTGCAAGCTTTCTACCTGCCTATGTGTTTTTCTTGATTGCTTTTGTTTGATAAAAAGCAAACGTTTGATTAAAAGCAATGTTAATTTACTATTAGTCATCAGAGCTGTTTCCCTGTCAGCCAACCAACATGTGATCAAAAAGAGACAAGACACTATTTTCATTGAACACTATCAGCTGTGAGCTGAGTTAATAGCCATGGATACCACCATATTGGAATGAGTTGTCTGTTTTCAGAAAGCCCCTATGTCTTTGAAAATAGCAAACAGATCAGATTCACGTAAATTGGTCACTTTATATTGCAGAATATATCTTATTTGATTATTTAAGGGAGAGAAAAGGAAAATATAATAGTCAAATAAAGGAAATGATCTAGTGGGGCAAGTGGGGTTGTGGGATTGAGAAAGTTAAAGCTGAAAGGGGGTACAATGAAGTTAGGAAAACTATTAATAAGATATTCCACATTATAGGTAATGGGTACTAAATTACTTACCGTATATACTCAACTATAAGTCGAGAAATGCATGCCCCAAAATTGACCTTAAAATCCTGGGTCAACATATATACAAGTCAATACACTACTACTGCTTAGAGAGGTCCTGAAACAAGCACTGCTTGGTGCCCCACTCTTCATGCCTTGAGGCAGGAGTTTTGTTTGTGTGTGTGTGTGTGTTGTCTGTGTGTGTGTAAGAGGTTCCCAGTCCAATTTGAAAGTCTTCTCTTTCCATCAAAGAAACACCCCATTTAGCTCCACTTCTGTACCTCCCCAATCCGATTTGAAAGCCTTCTCTTCCCATCAAACATCTCATTTAGTTCTACTTCTGTCCCTTCTCAATCCAATGTTAAAACCTCTCCTCCAGCAGCAAGGAAGTGGTGTTAGGTGGCTGGGAGAGGTCTTGAGAAGAAGAAGGAGGGATAGAAGTGGTGTTTTCCCCTTTCCATTCTTTGTTATAGCCCCCTAAGTTTTACCCTTGACTTATCCATGGGTCATATAAAAATCCATGATTTTGACCCTGAAACCTTCTCTTGACTTAAACATGAGGTCGACTTATATACCAAGTATATAATAACCATCAGAGGGAGAGGAGAGAGGGGGGAGAGGGGTGTTGAAAAGTATGTGCTGTAATAATTGTAATATTTAGTAAGGATTTATTATATATCTTTTATGGTATTATGGACCATAAAACTAATATCGTAAATAAAGCAATAATTTAAAAAAAGTTTGGATCCACTTTTCTGTCTCACTGCATCATGATGTTGGGTAGAGGTGTACTGTCATTTTACGTACTGCTGTGCAATCTGCACAAGTGTAAGTCCCGGAAGAGCAAAGTTCCCTACCCAACAGAAAACTGTTATTGCTGTTGTTGTTGTGTGCCTTCAAGAGGCCTTCAAGTTGTTTCCAATGTATAGTGACACTAAAGTAAACTTATCTTGAGGATTTCTTGGCAAAATTTATTTAGAGGAGGTTTGTCACAGACATCCGCTAACTCTGAGACAATATGACTGTCCCACACTTACCAACTGGGTTTTCATGACTGAGTTGAAATTACAGTTGGACCTTCATATCTGGAAAGAATCTGTTCTGGACTCCCATGCAGATACTAAAAAATGTGGGACATCAATTCCTGTTATCTCTAATGGCAGCATGATGTGCAATGGCCACTAGCATGGCCATGTTCATGCACCACCGTTGGAGACAATGGGCCTTGCTCAAATCTATGGATGGCAAGCCTGCAGATGGTGAGGTTCCACTGTAGAACAGTGGTCTCCCAGAATCCAATGATCTCCTAGTTCAACACTGAAACCACTATACCACAGTGGCTGCTGTATCCCAACTGAGTTATTATTTTCTATCAATGGTCATCACTGTTGCTGTTATAGGAATCTTTTGTTGTCAGCATATGATTTTGGATGGAGACCACCCTTGCTAATGTGCATCTTGAATGGCTGCCAATTGCATGGAGGAAGGAGGACAAAGGAAACTGAAGTATTTGATGGGATGTTGTACTGTACTCTTGTGTTCCTATTTCAACTGTAAGTGGCAGTGTGTTCAACCTGAGGCAGTCAGTGATGCTGTTCTTCTAGACATTCCTTGACAATAAAGCTAATTTCTGTTAAGCATCCATGTTGGTCTGGTTTCTCCTCTGACAAGTACAAGGATGAAAAAAAGGCTTTAAAAACATTTTCATTCATTTTCTATTACAGCATCAGAGAGAGCATGAAAAAGTTAACATGGATTATAACCTCCCCATCCACCCATCATAGCTTGGGAGTTCTCATCTGAAACAGGGACTTTTCCAAGTTCTAGAATCAGGTCAGGATCAAAACAGGGGGGAAATATCTTCACTGGCTAACTGGCAGTGCAATCCTAAGTATCTTTTAGCTCAAAGATGGGCAACTGTGGTAAACTAGGAGACAAAAAAGTGGCAAAAATGCTCCTATGCCCTGTAGAGGTAATTTGGAGGTAAAATAATTTTTGTTGGACCCGGGGGGGGGGGGGGGGGGGGGGGGGGGGCTGGAGGCTACACTTTGTCCACCTCTGATTTAGATGTATATCCCATTTAAATTCAGTGTGACTAATTCCATAGTAAGTATACTTAAGAATTTAGCCTCACTAATAGGCTACAACATTTACCAATAATCTACTGAATGAAGCAATGACGTCTGAGGCTCCCATATCAGTGAGGTAGTTAATTTCCTCTAGATTTTATTCCAGAATGTCAAGGATTTCTCCAAACTGCTGAACACTGTCCCTAAAATAGGTTCAGTACCTTGGACAGTTCCTGTGCAGTTCAAACTGATGCCTAGAGTGGGTTCTCTGCTCCGTTGACATGGGCACCACCAGCTACTACTGGTACAAAGTGTGCAGCCCCTCATAGCAGTAAAAATAAGGTCTGGGCATGCTCTTGCCAAAGTTAGGTATTTTAAAATCCTACTCACTAGACTGAAACAATTCTCTCAAATTCAAATCAGTTAGCAGTGCTTAATTTTAGTCAGATTATGCCCATTCTCTCATCTCCACCCTTAGCCAGCTCTAAAAACTTTCTCATAATAAAACTGTGCTCTTCTTTAAATATTTATCCATGAAGGAAAGCTATGTGGTGCACAAGGGGGATTTCCTTGAAGCTTGTTTATCAGTTTTGAAGATATGACTTTTATCAGCTCTTCTCTGACTCACAGTATAGCACACACGGCATGGCATGAGAGGATTCTGCTCCTCAACTCAAGTGATTTCCCTCCAGAGATTTACCATGGAAACATTTCACTTTAATATGGTGGCGTGTATTGTTCTAGAAGAGCTATACAGCTTTGCTGTTCTTTTGGTGTAGACTCCTAGCGTGTCCTCATACTATTGCATAAGATAATCAGAAACCCATTTTTTTCTGCCCTAGAGTTTTTCTTGGGTAAGAATCTGGAAGGGGGGGTCTAGTCATAGAATTCTGGAAGAACCTTGGAAAGCATCAACTAAGAATGCAGCTGCACTGCAGAAATAATCCAGTTTGACATCACTTTAACTGCCATGGCTCAATGCTATGGAATTCTGGGAATTATAGTTTTGTGAAACATTAAGCCTTCTGTCAGAGAGCTCTGGTGCCACAATAAACCACAGTTCCCAGAATTCCATAGCATTGAGCCATGGCTATTAAAGTGGTGTCAAACTGCATTATGTCTGCAGTGTAGATGCAGCCTTAATCATGGAAGGGCAAAAAGACTAATGAAAAGGGAGAGGCTAGCCAAGGAGTCATTGCTGCCTTAGGCAAAAGACAAGATGGTGTCCTCTAATCCCATATGGAGGCCAACCAGACAGGGAGCTGGATTTTACTTCAATATTGTACTACTGTTGAACACTGCAGACTTGTTTAGAAGGCAAAGGGCAGGCCATGTGGGCATACCCAGCTCTGTCCTCCATTACCTCATGCCTGCTCTCCAGGACCTGCAGTCTGACGTGGTTGCTTCACTTGACCTAATGGAAGGTCTGAGCTGGGAGAAAGGCATTGTAAAAAACTGTTTGTTTTTAACATCTAGTTATCCATATATTGATTTATTGGGAACATCCATAGCACCATTCAGAAGGCATTGCCAAGTCAGGTTGCATGAAAGGAAAAGAAAAACACACACATACACTTTTCAAATATACATAATGATAATATAGTGAATATACAAATACTCAAAGGCAATGCAGAAGTTAAAAGATTTTTCCTAGCCCCCAAAAGGCCCGTCATGTAGGCACCAGACAGACCTCTATGGGGAAAAGATTTAATTCAGGCACCAGTACTGAGCAAACTGTTTTTATAAAGTAAACTACATGGAGCAGCATGCATAAAAGCATCACCAAAACAGTATGAAATCAGTTTGTACAGCTTGTGACCAGAGCTTGGCTAAGATATTTTTTTGAATCACAGTCCCAGAATTGTCTAGCTAGCAGGGCCACTGGTCATGCTGAATGGGGGATTCTGGGAATTGTTTGTAATTCACAAAGAAGTCCTCTAAGCACTGTTTGTGATCAACCAAGCTGAACATAGCACCACTAGCCAAATATTGTGTTTTTAATTCAGATAGTAGAAAAGTTGCTTTTTAAGAATACACTGCCAAGAATCTTGCAATCTGTTAGCTAAGGGATTCTAGGAGATAGAGGAGATTATCAAATAGGGGACAAGACATCCTTATCCCAACCTTTTCCTGTCCTTCTCACATGATCATGGGAAGGACTTTCAGATGATGTCACACTGATCCTGTCATTGTCCCATCCAGGAAGTGCGTGTTACAGAGATTGTGTGAAAGCCTTTCAAATGATGTTGTGCTGATCCTGTCATTGTCCCATTGGTGAAGTTGAATTGTCCCATCTTTGTCCCTCATTTTGCATTAATGAATGAACCCGTTAATACAATTCCACTTCACTGACAGGTTTATGACAGGATCAGCACGACATGTGAGAATGTTTTTTTGCGTGATCGCCATCACATACGGGATAAGGATGGGCTTCATTCCCGTTCCCCATTTGATAATCTCCATAGTATGAAACAGTAAACTTTCTAAGCTCTAGTCTTGATAATGAACGACCTCCCTGGCCAATTCTTAATTCAGACTGGGCAAAAATATGAGAGGTCAACTTAATGCCTGAAAGCTGCCATATGTCGCTAGTGGACTGAATTTGGCTTTGTTAGGCCCTCATTGTACTATCCTTGCCCTCTAACTATCCAGTTTTAAAACCATTGCTATTATCTGTCTATAGTCACATAGCCTGCAGTCCTATGGATATCACACTGCTTCTTATTTCTATCTAGCAATGTTAACTCTGCAGAAAGCTATCATGGTTCATGGTTCTTTTTCAGTGATTAATTTATTTCAGTTATAGTCTCCATACTTATCTTACACTTCATCCTCATCTTATTGTACTATAAAACAATATCAAAGGAGTGCATTAAATTGATTTCTTAAGGGATACCTCATATTGTTCTGTCTCATCATATCTGTTTAACAGCTGTCACCCTCCTCGCCCCACCCCTCTGCTGCTTCTTTATGAGTCAGCTGCAGAGATTATTCCTCTTGCAACCTTATAAACCATTGATTGCTGTCGTGTACCATTTGTTATAAGAGAATCTGCACTTCATAAAGCTGAGGCTATTAACTTCCACTGCAGTGTCTACTTTTCTAGCAAGCCAGTACACTGTATGACTTACAAAGAAGAATACTGCACAACTGAATCCATTTAGTGGTCTCCCAGCAAACATGGCCATTAGAGGCAGCTCCAGGGGCAAATTTCCTGCCCCCAGTATGCTCTGGGGACCACACATACTACCAAAATTTCCCCTCCAAAATCCAAGACAGAAAAGTTTAAATGGCCAGAGACCCACTTCTGGGTTTCAAAACCTGGGGTAATTCCGTCTCTCCCTAGTATGAAGCAGTGTTAAAAAGTGCAACTTAGGCCTCATCTACATTGCAGAAGTAACATAGGTTTGATACTGTTTTAACTAACATGGCTCAATGTTATGGATTCCTGGGCTTTGTAGTCTGTTGGGGCACCAGAGCTCTCTGACACAGAAGGCTAAATATCTCACAGAACTACAAATCCTAGAATTCCACAGCATTGAGGCATGGCAGTTACAGTGGTCTCAAACTGCATATTTCTGCAGTGCAGATGCAGCGCTAATTAAAAGGTGATCACCTATTCTGGAGGATTCCAGGAAAACCAATTAACTCAGGGGAAGGAAGGCAAATTGGAAGGATTAAGGGCTGCAAAAATCACCCTTGCAGGTCACATGCAGCACCAGGCTTCCACCTTGCCCACCCCTGCCTATTAAGAACTTCATAAACTTTTTGCTGCCCACACAAGACAGCACGGGTGAAGGCTGCCACTACTAATGTTCTGGGGGAAGAAATAAGATATAAAATATTCTGGGGGAAGAAATAAGAAATAAGATCCCACTATGCCACCTGATGGCACCAACAACAGCATCATAGGTCAGTTTGCTCTGAGGTCAAAACAAGGCACCCAACATTGAACACATGGCTAGGTGCCTCATTCAAACCTTAGAGCAAGAGACTTGCAGCAACAGCATCAGGTGACACATTGTGACACTCATGCATATTGCTGCAACTTCTGGAAAGATTTGGAAAAAACATGAGGTTTTTTAAAAAATTGTGTTTTCAGGGAGGTATACTCTGAGTTGGGTGCTGAACAGGCTAGACGTTGTCCAAACTGTTCACACCAGAACTGGGATTAGGCCATGTGTCATCTAGATTTCCCACTGAGAGTACCTGGGGGATGGCATTTTATTTGGCCCATGCAGATAGGACCATAATCCCCATCCACTGCGAAAAGCATCTCTGGGATGACAGCAAAGTTAAAGCTAATGAGCTCTTTAGATCTAAGCCATATTCATTCCTTTTGCTGGGATAGAGGATGCTCTAATGTCACACCAACCATGTGTTCAAGATTGCTATTTTATGGCAACTATTACCATGATTACTAGCTTCATTTATACCTCACTTTCCCCCACACCAAACCAGGACTCAAGGTGGCTTACTGATTAAAACCGGTACAATAAACACCAAAACAACATTAAAATTTAGTTAAATAATTAACAACACTAAAAACAGTTTAAAACACAATTAATATTTTTAAAGCATATGTATTTGTGTGTGTGTGTTTGTGTGTGTGTGTGTCAACCTTGAATATTTTTATAATGGTGTCAACCTGGAATATTTTTGTAGTGTGGACATAGCCCTTATCTCCTGTGCCATGCCAAGCAGGCTGCATGGTAATCCTAATCCTAGGTATAAGAAAGAGGCACATTTGTCTTCTCATCAGAGTATACTGGGCCCTGTTTTCTCAAAATGGTAGTTGATTCTTAAAGGACAGTAAAACCATAATTAACAGTATATCAGCACTGCAGAATTATAGCATTATAGAATTATAGTTTGACACCAGTTTAACCACCACGACTTTATTCTACAGAATCCTGGGATTTGTATTTTGGCAAGTCATCAGAGCTTTCTAACAGACCAAATTGAATGCCTCACCAAATTACAAATCTCAAGATTTTGTAGGATAGAGTCATGGCATTTGAAGTGGTGTCAAACTGCTTTAATACGTCAGTGTGGATACACCCTAAGGAAGTATCAAACCTTATTTATACGCCGTCCAACAAATTTATATAAATAACACTTACATAACTGGAATCCCTTAGACCAAACACAGTTGAACATCAGTACCAGCCCCACATGTACTGGTGTACAATACTTTATGGACTGATGTATGTATAAATTACCGGAGCCCGAAAAAGTTACACATTGGACTACATGCAACTCTCAGAATCCCCCAGCCAGCATGGTTATTGGAAAAGTAACTTTTCCAATGCATAGGAAATCATCACCTGTAATTTTTGCAGTGTGACCTGAAAGTACAGTAAATTCGTTCCCTCTTCCATCCTTATATCCACCACATTGTTCTGACCAGCCTGTTGCCTTACATTGCTATGCATACGTTTTCAAAATATTTTGTCACCTTTTAGTTTATTAGCCGGCCTATCACTCTGTAGCTAAAATATGCTGAATAGTGTTTTTTGCATAATTTCAAAACTGGACACATCCATCTTTCCAAAAGGCATACAATCTCATGAGAACTACTCTGGATGGATGACTGATTAGCAAGACAAAGGGTTTATTATAGGACTTAGAACATACCAAGGGGGAAACAAAGCTTGGGAAAGTTATTTGTTTGATTATGAATCCCAGAAAGCATGTTTTCTTTTATCAAGACCTTTTACCCATTTCCCCATTTTGGTGAGGCACCTGATCTTAGAGAATTCTAAATCCTTCATGAAACTAAAAATCCTAAAATTCATAGGATGGAGCCATGGCAGTTAAAGTGCTACCAAAGTGCAAAGAGACCAGTTATAGCACTTTGATACCAGTTTAACTGCCAAGGCTCCATCTTTTGAAAGCCTGGGATTTATAGTTTGGTAAGATACATAGAATTTTCACTAGAGTGATCTAGTCCAGTACCAGTTCCCGAGCCATTTGCTGCCAGCTCCTGACAAATTTCCAGGAAAGAAAGTTGTATTCAGTGGGCACAATATAATACCACAGTGATACAGTGGAAGGAAATAACTGCTGGTCCTGCACATCAGATAGCCTGAGAAACACTATTGCAGTCAACCCTCTTGAACTACAGCACTACCTCGGCAAACTACAAATCCCACAACTCCGTGGGATGGAATTATCACTATTAAAATGATAGTATATTGCTATCATTTATCAAGAGACACAATGGCTCAAGTGGTTAAGATGCTGACTCTGTTGATTGCAAAATTGGCAGGTTGGCAGTTTGAGACCCAGGCAGTTTGAGCTCCCATCACTAGTCCCAGCTTCTGCCAACTTAGCAGTTCGAAAGCATACCAATGCAATTAGATAAATAGGCACCACTTTGGTGTGAAGGTAAACAGTGTTCTGTGCAATCATGCTGGCTACATGATCACAGAGTAGTCTCTGACAATGTCCCTTATGGTCGGTCAGACACGACTTGACAATCTTGTCAACAGGGAATACCTTTACCTTTACCTTTACCTTTAGTGGCTTTCCAGGTTTCATATGAGAGACATGTCCAGCCCTGTCTTGAAATGCCTGGATTTGACTGTGGTACCTTTTGTTGTGCAAAGCATGTGCTTTACCACTGAGCTACATCAGCCTTTTTGTGCTTTCAGTGTTTTAACATTAGGGGAAACACCCAGCAACAGTGAACTTACAAGACTAGCAGTATATCAGAGAAATGTTTGAGACAACATTTCCATTGACATGCTACTTTTCTGTATGCAAGGAGGATATTTTACATTATGATGCGTGCATGAAAAATGGGCCTTTTCTAATTAGAAGCTGCAGGGCATGGTTCTGGATGAATAAATGGGG
>CM034708.1:121207129-121220205 GCA_020142125.1 Phrynosoma platyrhinos
GTAATATAGTTGGCCCTCTGCAATATTTGCTGAAGCGTCAACAATTATCAGGGTATATTAATACCATCCAGAAAACAGACATTTGGTACATCCATAGTCCAAAGCAGCTGAGTACTGGAAAACCCTGAAAATTGAACATTATGTATTTCTCCTCCAAAACAGCTACTGAAGATTGAAATTTGTACCATGTTGGTTAAAGTCTTTTCACATCACCCAGAAAGTAAGTAAATTATTAGACAGGTTCAGACATAAGATATTTTACTTTTGGTCAGGCATTTTTATTCTCTGGAGCACCAGAATAGTAATAATGTGGAATAACTTTAACCAACAGTGCAATTCTTTTCGTGTACTGTATATTTTGATATATAAACCTGTTATATATAGTGAGCGCCCATAGGACTGCAACCTAGATTTCCAGGTAATGTTTTGCTTTTGTTTTTACTTTAGAATACCTGAAAACCAGCAGGTTCTCTCTCCATTTTTACTAGTGAGGGAATTTAAATCTCCTCTGCTAGTGTCACTAATTTCTAGTTTCATTTTGCATCTGTTCTAAGTGTTCAAGCAGGAAAATTCTTCTCAGCATTTCTTGGGAGCATTTGGGTTAACATGAAATAAATTACTACAAGAGGGTTTGTATGAATTTTACTACAAAGCTTCCCCCCCCCATCTTTTGCCTACATTTCCTTCGTGCAGTGGTGCCAGTCTTTATGCCAAAGGATAATGAACAAATAAAAATAATTAGCACCAAAGGTACGATTTCCATTGTCAGCATGTTTATATTAACTTTGAAACCTCCATGACAGTATTCAGAATTTCTCCATGAGATAAGAAACTAGTCAGAACTGAAACTACATAGATTGAGGTGGATTTAAATGGGAGTCAACAATGGGAACCTGCTTCTCAGATAGACATGAATAAACTTTCACCAGATTTTTTTCTGGATTTTATTCCCTCAGATCCTAGCTGCTACTCTGATGTATCATTTTAGGAACACGATGTAGAGAGTCCTGAATTTTATCAGCTCACTTCAGTTCTTCGCTGATCAGTCAACTACATCTCTGGCCAATTTAAAATACATAAATGCAGTTTTATGACAGATGGCATAAGATAAAATAGAGCAACACACTAGAAAGACTTCTAGTGTATATACTCATGTATAAGTCTAGAAATTATAGTCAAAAAATTGACCCAAGAAACCTAAGTTGACTTATCCAGAGGTCAATGTAAGTACAGTGGGACCTCAGTATCTGCAGGGGATCCATTCCAGACTCCCCCCACCCACGGATACCAAAATCTATGGATGCTCAAGTCTTGATGTCCCAGATGATGGCACATACACACAGCCACTCCACCATTAGGGACAACAAGACTCAGACAGCTCTAGCTCCCTGGGCAGAGGTGCTGGAGAACCCCTTGAAGAGCAGGAGAGTCACCATCACCAGAGGCAGGGCCCAGGGCCAGCTCTGCTCCTCCATGACCAATGACATGCCACTCCCCAGAGCTGGAGCCCCCCCCCTAGGGCAACACCTGGTACGTACTTCCCAGGCCCCAAGACCCAAGCCTTGGCCCTGGCACCAGCTCCAGCTCTGTCTCCCTCCGGTTGATGGGGCTCCAGTCTCCGCTCCCAAACTGCCTCTGAACTGTCCCTGAAGCCAAGCATGACCCAGAAGCCTCAGAGGGGGAGTGAGATGGGAGAGAGGAAGGAAGGAAGGAAGGAAGGAAGGAAGGGACTTCAGTTCCATTGTCCCTAATGGTGGTGCAGCCACGTGCATGCACTGCCATTGGGGACAACACAGGCTTGCCATCCACAGATGCTTGAATCTGCGGATGGCAAGTGCATGAATGCTGAGGTCCCACTGTACTGAAGTTTAACTCTTACTTTTAAAAGGAACCATCTCCTGGTGAAAGGCAAGAATGTAATCTATTCTAGAAGTACTGGCCCCCACTTTATTTTCTCAGCCATCCAGCCTTTAGTATGAGCACAAACAGTTATGAGTGCTGAAATTTTGCAAGTTCTTTGGCATTGTTTTCCTTTGCTTCAACTTTAGATCCTTTGTTACATGACTTTAAGTTTACCCTCAGTTTATCCCCAGGTCATATCAAAATCCATAATTTTGGCCCCAAAACATGCCCTGGACTTATACATGAGGTTGACTTTTAATCAAGTCTATACAATACACCTACCTGATAGAGCAGGAAATTAACTCCCAGGCATACTGCTGTATAAGAGAATATTTTTCTTTTCCTGCTAAGATGGCCAAGTATATGGATAACAGACTTCCATTTGCAGTCATCTTCTGTTTGAAGAGCTGGTCTGTCAAAGGGAAGTTGAAATACGAAGTACCATAAGAAGGGAAATGCAACTGTTTATCACCAGAGAGCAGAATTAGCAAGCACATAGGTCACCTGGGCACAATTTCTCCCAATAATGGGGAATAATGCGTTTCCATTAAAACCACTGTAATTATTATTACATTTGATTGTCTATACATAGGTCATACATAGGGATACATACATACCTACATGACTCAAATGGTTAAGATGCTGACTCTGTTGATTGCAAGATCGCCAGGTTGGCAGTTCAAGGCCTGGGTACTGCATGATGGGGTGAGCTCCTGTCACTAGTCCCAACTTCTGCCAACCTAGTAGTTCGAAAGCATGCAAATGCAAGTTGATAAATAGGCACCACTTCTCAGTGGGAAGGTAAACAGCATTCTGTGCAATCATGCTGGTCAATGATCATAGAGTAGCAGCTTAATTTTCATTTATATACCGCTTCATACCACGCTATGGGGTGTCTAAGCGGTTTACAACTGTAAGCTCATTGCCCCCCAACAGTTGGATACTCATTTTAGCAACCTCGGAAGGATGCAGGCCTGAGTCTAGCCTGAGCCCTGACTAGTATTGAACTCGCAACCTTGTGGTCTATGAGTGAGTGGCTGCAGTATAGGCATTTAACCACTACGCCACCAGGGCTCTTGCAGTCTCTGACAATGCTGGCTCTTTGGCTTAGTAAAAGGGATGAGCACCACCCCCTATGGTCAGACACAACTTGACAACCTTATAAATGGAGAATACCTTTACCTTTACCTACATAGGTCATAGGGAGCATATAACCCCTCCCCATCCTTGCTGAAACAATCATACTGGCTGTCAATGCATTTCTGGTCAGAATTCAAAGTGCTGGTTATGATCTTTAAAGCCTTACATGGCTTGGGTCTAGGCTGAAAAACCATATCTCCCTAAATGAGCCTGCCTGAGCACTGGGATCTGGGGGGGGGGAGGCTTTATTTTGATCCCACCACCATTGAAGTCACATTTGTTGAGGACACAGGAGAGAATCTTCTCCATGGCTGCCCCCACATTATGGAACTCCCTTCCTTGGGAGGTGGAGTTGGGCCCCCTTCCTGCTGTCTTTCTGCTGGTATGTAAAGTCCTTCTTATTTAGGAAGGCATTTGAATGTTAATATATTGTTCTGAGCATTTAATGTGGGGTCTGTGTTGCATTTTTATTTTATTATGTTTTAAATATGTTTATAAAATTGCTTTTAATGTATATTTTGTTTTTTAAATAGAAAAGTGGTTTAATTGTGTTTTAATAATAATAATAATAATAATAATAATAATTTTTATTTATAGCCCGCCCCTCTGCTCAACAATCGAGGTGGGTTACAGCATTAAAACCAACAACAAACTAAAACATTCCCACATCCCCGAACCCTGCCCTCCCAAACCCCTTAAAACAGAATTAAACTAGAAACTATTAAAATACACATTATCCATTAAAAAATAACATTAAAAACACAGCACAATGGGAACATAACAATGATAATAACTGAAGTCACATCTCCCTAAAGCAGATGCTATTCCAGGAAAGCCTGCCGGAAGAGGTTCGTCTTTACCGTCTTTTTGAAGGCAGTAAGCGTAGTAATAAGACGGATCTCGTCCGGCAGGCCATTCCACAGTCTGGGAGCGGTCGCAGAGAAGGCCTTCTGGGAGGTCTGCACCAGTCTAGTTTTTATTGGCTGTAACAGGTTCCTCCCAGAGAACCGAAGGGCTTGGGGGGGGTCATACGGGGAGAGGCGGTCCCTACAATAAGATGGACCCAAGCCATGTAGGGCTTTAAAGGTCAAAACCAACACCTTGTACTGTGCCCGGAAACTAATCGGCAGCCAGTGGAGGGATTTAAGCACCGGTGTTATGTGCTCCCTCCTAGATGTTCCCGTGATTAACCTGGCTGCCATGTTTTGCACCAGTTGAAGTTTCCAGGTTAGGCACAAGGGTAGCCCCATGTAGAGTGTGTTGCAGTAATCCAGACATCTTAACTTTTGTATTAATAGTTTTTTTAGTTGCACTGAGCTTTTAAATGGTTATAAACTGCTTTTAAATGGTTGTAAACTGCTTTGGTGGGATAGAAATAAAGTATTGATAAATAAATAAATAAGCATGGAATTTGTTGTCATGAGATCCATAAGTAGTCACTCTTATTCCTGCCTGTTATTGGATTCTCTGGATAAATAACCATAATTTTTTTTTTAAAAGTAATGTTATTTTCTAAAGCCTCATACTCAATAGGCAGTTTTTAGAGGTCTCTTCTGGTTATTTGAGAAAGGAGATTTCTGTTGGCCTGGTTTGACCAGTTCACTCTCCATGATAGCCAATATCCAGTTTTAGATCCTTCACAAGGTGTGGGGGGATAAAAGCTACATTCCTTTTCTGTTTTATTTTCTTTTTCTTTTTAATGATAATGCTATACACATAGCAGGAAGGAAGACAAACACTTGGGAGAAACATCTATGGAATTTCAAGATTCCTTAAATGGAGGATTGATAAGACTAGTGAAAGGTCTTGAGACGGTTTTATATATGTAAGCTAGTTCTGAAAAGCATGTGTTAGTTTCAAATTGTGTGCTGACCTGGACACCCTGTAGTATGGACTTTTTCAGATGGGCATAAGGGACAGGAGCATAGTGGGATACTCCCATCAGTGTTGCATGATTGGGCAAAGATTTTCAAATGACATTGTGCGACATCATGATAATACCATCATTATCCCATGAATAAAGAGGAGTTTTCAGCTGCTTTTCCCATGAATGAAAAGCAGCTGGAAAACTCCTCTTTACTCACAGGATAATGGGATTATCACGATATCGCACAATGTCATCTGAAAATTTTTGCCCAGTCATGTGACACTGGTGGGAGCATCCTGCTATGTTCCCATCCTTTTTGCCTGCCTCATAATGTGTGTTTTGTTCTACAATGCACCCCTTTGGTCAGTGGTTAGGTTTTCTAATAATGGTAGTGTCACCCAGTAATCCAGGCTTCATATTACATGGTACATGTAGCCTGAGCTACGTATAAAACTCAAAAAGAGATGCAGTATTAAGTTGTGAAATCTCTCTCTCTCTCTCTCTCTCTGTCAAATAGGGAGCAGGGCTGGCTTTTCCCCATGTGACCTCAATGAAGATTAGGTAGAAGAGTCAACAGGGTCCTCGCATGTGTATGGGAAAGCTCTTTTTTTAGAAAGCTTGCCAAGACTTTTCTGTTTATCATGATTTCAGCTGATATCATTGTATAGTTTAATGACTGATTCATTTATTTTAGGCTGCCTCAATCTGACTAGAAAAATAGGAGAGAAATTACAAAATACAGTCAGCCCTCCGAATTGGCAGCAGTTCAATTCCAGACACACACACACACCAATTTGGGGATACCAAAAAAGCAGGACTTCGAGTCCCCTTACCATCAGTGAACACCAATGGACACTTTATTGTCAATGTTAATGGGGCAGGACCATCTGCAGATGCTCTAGTCCAGGGGTAGGCAACCTTTCCCCTTTAAGGGCTGAGGGACTTCAGCTCCCAGAATCCCAGGAGCTATTGGCCAACATGGGACTATTGGCCAACATGGCTGAGGCTTCTGGGAGCTGAAGTCCCTCAGCCCTTAAAGAGGAAAGGTTGCTTACCTCTGCTCTAGTCCATGGATGGCTAGCCCACTGACATGGAGGACCAACTGTACAACTAAGGAGATTATCACATCGTCCTTTCCTCCTGTGCTAGATGTGGAATGTAAACTTCAATAGGTGGATTTTATTGCACACTTCTGTGCCCAGGCAGTAGGCATCCTGTACCCAATCCAAGCTTCCCATACCCAAACCAGGCTTCTCCCTTAATGTGCAAAGAACGGGAGAAGATCCTATTGAAGTTTACATCCCGCGTCTAGCGCAGGATGAAAGGGTAGTGCGATAATCTCCTAAGTAAACTAAGGCCTAAACACCCTATAGTAGTAATTCCCAAAGTGGGTGGTATGGCCACCTAGGGACAGTGGAAATATCCTAGGGGGCAGTGATGAAAATGGGGGCAGCAAGGGGATAGTGAAGGAAAGAGGGAGCGGCAAGGTAACTTTGAGTCAAAGTACTGGCAAGCAAGAAAGACAAGGAGAACCAGTGACCTTTAAAACCATGGTAGGGATGAGGACTTAGATCATGTGATAGCGGGGGAAGCAGTAGCAAAATGGAGCTTTCAGATTTGGGAACCTGTTTGAGCCTTGTGAACTTTGCTGGGGCTTGGCTGGCAGGTTGGAGCTGTGCTGCTGCTCCTGCTTTTTTTTCATAGGACAGGCTAAGAGAAGAAACAATGGGTGGATTTGAAGCTGTGTGGAGGGGGAAGAGCTGATTCTTCAAAATAGTCCTTTGCCTCTCTCACCTCTCTCAGATTGAGAGTCCTTTCACATGGAGGAGAAAAGTGGGAAGCTGGCTGCACCACTCTCCACCCCAATGAAGAAGGATTGAGAATTCTTCCTCACTCAGGGAGCAGCAACCAAGCAGCCGATCAAGTAGTGACCAGGAAACCTCTCACCCACACTGGTCTTTGTCACAAGGCCAGTATGGACAAGAGGCTTTTCTGTCACTGCTCTGCCAGTTGCTTGGTTGCTGCTCCCAGGGGACTGAGAGCAAAGAGAGTGCAACCAAGCAGCCAGCTGAGCCACAAACAAGAAGCATATCTCACCCCCATGGGCCTTTGCCATAAGGCCAGCACAGGCAAAAGGCTTCATGGCTGCTACTCATCCAGCTGTCCGGTTGCTGCTCCCAAAGTGACCAGTTTCTCAGTCACTGCTCGACTGGCTGCTTGGACACAGCTCTCTTTGCACTCAGTCATCCTGAGAGCAGCAACAAAGCAGCTGGCCAACTGGCCTTTCTTTTCCTGTAAGGCCCATGCAGGTGAGAAGGCAGAGCAGGACTGAGCCTTTTCCACTGCTATATTCACACATGAGAGGAGGAGGAAGAGGGGGAGGCAAGCTGTGTGTGGCTGAGGTATATGCTGCTGACCGGCTGGCTGCTGCACAAACAGCAGACATAATATCATGAAATAGGCACTGAAGGGCACTAGGGTTGATGCCCAAGAGCAGGGGTAGGCAACCTTTCCCCTTTAAGGGCCAAGGGACTTCAGCTCCCAGAATCCCAGGAGCTATTGGCCAACATGGGACTATTGGCCAACATGGCTGAGGCTTCTGGGAGCTGAAGTCCCTCAGTCCTTAAAGGGAAAAGGTTGCCTACTCCTGCCCAAAAGGAAAGGAGGCAGTAGGCCACTGTCCTAGAGGCACAAGATCATGACTGATCTTGGAAGCTAAGCAGGGTTGGCACAGGTTAGTACTTGGATAGTCCAGGTGTTGTCAGCTATAATTCAAAGGAAGGAACTGGACATCTCTGAGTATTTCTTGCCTAAGATAACCCTGTGAAATTCATGGGGTCACCGTAAGTCTACAAGTGACTTGAAGGCACTTGTACACACAATGTATACTGGAGAGGGTAGTATACAAAGAGCCTTTGATTGATTTGAGGGCACTGCTTATTGCAAAGCTATGAAAAGTTCCTCCCCACCCAGCCCAATGTTTGTAATGGAGATTATATATGATATATGATGGCAGTATATTATATATACTAGTATAGCAGTATATTATATATTGACAGTAGGCAATATATGTCCTTGAAAGCCATACAAGTTTCAAAAAATTTTAAACAGCCTCTCTCTCTCATTTAGTATTAGAAACAATAAAATCTTTAGACAGAAATTTACGTGGGGTTTGGGGAAATCATGCATTTCTTAAAGTATCCATTTTGCTTTGCATAAGTCTGCTAAGGAGTTTAATTTTTCATACTCTTCATTAAAATAGACCACAGGGAGAAGCAAGTATGAGCTAGCAGAGCTTTAAATATGTTACAGATGTGCTCACAGTGTGGTTTAGGGACCAAAGTCAGAAATCATTTGGCAAGAGAGCTGTCTGCCTCTTGCAATTGTTTCCTGTGAAAAATCTCTTCCTAAAAGGAGCTAAGTTACATGTAGGAAAGGGTCATGGTGAGTACATTCATATGGCGTACCTTGAAGGGAGTGTGATAGGAGGAGCAGGCCTTGTATTTATTAACTAATTGAAAATGCACATTTGCCTCCAAAGAGGTTCGAAAGTGAATCACCACCTCAGTATTTGTGTGTAGCTGGGTGTGTGAGACAGAGTGTTTCCCCCAAATAGGAATTCTGCCCCCCCCCCATGAAAGTTTTCTCCAGTCCCCAAATTTTTTAGCATTGCAATAACTTCAAATTTCACTCAAGCATTTAGAAATACAGTTTAAGCATCCAAACAAAGGGGCCAGGCAACATTGCCGTGGGAATGTAAACAGCGAACACTAGAGATGTTAATGATGTTCAACGTCTCCTCTTTGCTATGCTAGAAATTTGGGGAATACAGAATATAAAAGGGAGAAGTGATAGAATTCTTATGGGGGGAAGGTACCATGAACTCAACCCCACCATTTTCCTATGCCCGGGAGTCACTGGCTATCAATCTGTTTCTGGACAGATTCACAGTACTAACTGCGACCTTTAAAGGCTAACACGGCTTGGGTCCAGATTATCTGAAAAAACATCTCTCCTGTATCACTTTCTCTTGATAGCACCACCATCACAAGCACATTTGGGAGAGAGCCTTCTGGGTGGCTCTGGGTGGGTCCCAAGTTGAGGAACTCCCTTTTTGGGGAGGTTGTTGGCCCCCTTCCTGCTTGCCTTCCACCAGCAGGAAAAGATCTTATTATTTTATTTATATTTTTTTTTATTTACCAGCAAGTGAAGATCTTTTATTTTGGGGTTGGTTTTTTTTTTTTTTTTAGTATGTTTCACAAGACAATGCTTTAAATGGGAGGCAGGGTTATAGCGATTCTATTTTATTATATTTTAATGTCTTTTAAATGCTGTTTTAACTTTTTTTAAAAAAATACAATTTCAGTTTAATTGTATTTTAACTTTTGTACTAATGAATGTTGAGTGGGAATGAATGAATGAATGAATAAATTGTTTGTTTGTTTAATATACTGCCTTTCGTCTAGCATAGGCAGTGCACAACATTTTAAAAGCTCAATACAATTTTTTAAAAACTTTTTTAAAAAAAACAAACAAACAAACACACAACTTAATTGTATTATGCTTTTTAAAATGTTGTGTGCTGTCTTGAATCCTATGCTGGAAGAGCAGCAGTATGTTAAACAAACAAACAATGTATTCATTCATTCATTCCCACTCAACAGAATGGGATTTTAATTTTTGTGGCCTGCAGCTGCTCTTGCCAGTGTTTCAGTTGCTTAATGGAGATCAGAGCAGCATGTGTGGTTCTGTTCCAAAGCTTATAAAAGTTACTTTTTGGACCATAGTTCCCAGAATCTCCCATCCATTTTCTGGGCAGGGATCTCTGAGAGTTTTGATCGAAAAAGTAATTTTTCCAGACTTTGTTCATACCCCACCCACATTATCTTCACAAGAATTTGAGGCAAATTAAGGTGACATTGGGCCTCTGCAGACGGACGGCCATGGGCCGCCCCAAGAAGCCATGGATTGGGACCGAAGCTGCCCCATGCCTCGGCCCCAATCCACTCCTTTTCTGGCCCTGGAAGGAGCACTAAAATAGTGCTCCTTCTGCAAGGTGCAGAAAGGGTGCCGTAAAAGGCAGTGCACACCTCTTCGGCGTCTCTTCCGGCTCAGCGTGTCTGGATGCTGAGCCGGAAGGACGTCATCGGAGCACCCGCCATGTGGAATGACATTCTCAGTAAGGGGTATGACATCCTCAGCCTGGCGTGAGGCTGCTCCTCCCCTTCCTTGCCTCCAAGACGGCGCTTTGTGCTGTCTGCAAAGGGGGGTTATTTTTATTGGTTTAAAATCATTCAGTGATAGGACCAGCCCTTTCATTAGGTAAAGTGAGGCAGCCACTTCAAGGATCAGATCTGAGGTGTTGTTGTGAAAACAGTAAAATATTGTTAGATATTTATTTTATTTTTGACTGCCAGGAATCGAGAGAATTGCTTGGGTTTTTCTTTTCTTTTCTTTTCTTTTTCTTTTTTCTTTTTTCTTTTTTCTTTTTTCTTTTTTCTTTCTTTCTTTCTTTCTTTCTTTCTTTCTTTTTTTTTTTTTTTGCCTCAGATGCCAAAATAATTTGACTCCCCTGGATAGCTACATGCTTCAGGCAGCAAAATGGATTACTCAGGTCCTGTTCAATACTCTTAAATGTTGGGATTGATGTATATTATTTTTACCTCTACATATCTATCATCTACAATAAAGAGATGGAAATAGTCCAAGATTTCCATACTTGACTTCAATCTTCAATCAGAACAGAGACTGCAGTCAAGAAATCAGAAGAAGACTAGGATTTGTAAGGACAGTTATGAAGGAATGAGACAGGATCCTGAAGTGCGAAGATATATTATAAATACTAAAGTTAGGATTGTCCTTGCCATTGTATTTCTCATTTCTATGTATGGTTGTGAGAGCTGGACAGTGAAGAAAGCTAGTAGGGGGGAAATCAACCCATTTGAGATGTAGTGCTGGAGAAGAATTCTGAAAATACTGTGGACTGCTAAAAAGGCAAAGGAAAGGGTCCTGGAGCAGATCAGGCCTGAATTCTCTTTGGAAGCAAAGATGACTAAACTGAGGTTGTCATATTTTGACCATATCATAAGAAATAAGGACTCACTAGAAAAGACTATAATGCTTGGCAAAGTGGAGGGCAGTAGGAAAAGAGGAAGACCACATTTCAGATGAATAAACTCAATCAGAGAAGCCATGGCTATGAGTCTGCAGGAGCTGAGCTTGAGGAAAGGGTGACTTGGAAATCTCTCATACATAGGGCCACATGGGTGACGTTGAACTCAAAGGCAATTAACAACACATAATCTATTATCTAGTTGACTAAGTATCCTTAACTAAATGATAGATATGTAGGGACAGGGAGGGAGAATTGTTGTAGAAATGGGTATCTGTACATATAGGCTGTCATGTGAAGTATCTCTGTCACTAGATACTAACCCTGCAGATTACAAGTTACAATAAAGTAGTGCTTTTTTTTGTTATTCTCTTCTCTGCTATTTTTCATAAGCTGCTAAAGAGATCTGGAAATCTTCAAAGATTGCCCACAATTCTGTGTTTATTTCATTGGTCCTAGTAAAGGTGTGGTCTCTCTTTGGGTTTTGTGTTTGTGGGTTGTTGTTGTTTTTGAGACAGTTGTTTTATATGTAACTTGGATGGCTAATTTGGCCATCCAGGAGCAGGAACCTACAACTGGCAGAAGATGAATGTCTACCACCTGAAGATGGACTTTATTCTTTGAGGACTACTTTTATTTCGGCTGCTTGGTAACACTGCTGCCTAATGCATCAGCATGGAGGCTTCTTCAGAAAACCAATGTTCTCTGCCTAACAAGGGGGCTGGTAGACTCCCAAAGGACAGACGCAGCCTGGGTCTAAAAATAAATAACTTTTTGTATTGCTAATTGAGGTTAAATTTTATTTCCTGGACTTTACTCCCAGGACCCCCATGGCCCAAAGGAAGAGTGGCCTGCTTGCCTGGATATCCCTCCATGCCATCTTAACCGAGTATAACAACAACAGCAGCATTTTGACAAAATATATGCCTGCAACTTTAGCATTTGTCATACAGTGGGACCTCGAACTGTAATACTAGGAATTACTTCATGAACTTGCCATCAATGGATCCTTCGCCTGCTTGACTTTCAATATCTTTGCCTGAAGAAGAAGTTATGGGGCTTGCAACATATTTTTGTGCATTTTGGTGGCCCAATAAAAGATATTGCTGTTTTGTGGATTTTGGAAGTTATTATACTTTGCTGTATGGCCAACACAGCTAACTCTGGATATGTTTTTTGAACAGGAGATTATCCTAAATTCTGCAGCACTGTCCAGCATAAACTGAATGATCTACCTGCTTATCCTAGATCTAAAATGTTCAATGCAGAGTTTGGATATTTATTTTCAGATGTAATTCCTAGTATTACAGTTCCATGGCCCCAAACAAATAGTAGTTAGCTACAGCCACTTTTGTTTTAAAATTTTCTGCTAATTACCATTTGTATGTACACAGATATATTATCTTACCAGTTTAGAGTAAAAAATAAAGGAACAACCTTTTTCATGGAGACCTGTAGATGGTTGAAATCAATGCTGAAACTACTTTTGCTCCAAATGTTCAGTAAAGGACTTACTGAAATTATCAAAGCTTGGAAAGTTTTTTTAAAAATAATTAGTTGCATCATATTGTTCAAAGGTCCACTACGCAGCTAGTAGACATTCTAGTTCTGTAGTACAAAATTAATCTACCTTCCATTACCCCAACATGGAAGCACAAGGCATCAGCAGGTGACAAAGCACAAATCAGTACTGAATCATATACATCCTTTTGTAATCATATGTAATCATATACATTACTTTTAGGAAATCCACCTCCCATAACTCTACAAGTAACTAAGGAAATTATCACATGGGGTAAAGTACAGATTGCTCCAATCTTTACTCTGTCCTTATGGCACAACCACACAAAGATTATCAGATGACGTCTGTCCTTATCCTGTCCTTTTCCCGTCACTGAAGTGGCATAGGCCCATCACTATGTATTAAAGGAAACTCCCATTAATACAGTGATGGGGAGAAGGACAGGATAAGCACAGATATGATGACTTCAGGATAGGATAAGGATGAGTGTGATCCCTCCATACCGCATGTGATAGTCTCCTATGAGTTAGTTA
>CM034708.1:121237466-121257752 GCA_020142125.1 Phrynosoma platyrhinos
TTTAAACAAAAGTGTGAAACTAAAAGTTATTCTGGCCTTTCCCCAGATCTCAGTGGGTGGGGATGAATTTTCCCATCCTCACCATATTGGAGGTAGGAATGTATACCCTTACCCAACCTATGGAAGTGCAAATAGGTGTTTACAGTGTACGCGTTACATCTGAATGTACTTTACAGTGCAGCTGTCTATCCCTGCTCTTCTAGAAGCTCCTGACCCATCAGGTGGAATTTGTTTATGAATTGAGGTTTTGTGCATGGTCCATCCTTGTTGTATTGATACACGTGCCATCATTTTCCTATCTTAGATATGCAGATTCATCCATGCACCAAGTCTGGACACACCAAAGAGGTGTTTTTCCTGGAGCTGGAGTGTAAGTGATGTACCTTTTTGAGGCTAATCTGAGTTATGTTCTGAAATCATTGCAAGCAAAAAGAAAGGCAACATGTGGAAGTATGCCATGTGAAGACAAAAAGAAAGCAGTCCATTGGTTTAGAAAAACAGTAAACAGTTTGGAACATATTTTAAACTACTAGAGAAAAAGTGTCTTTTAATTGTGAAGAGCTCAGTGTTGAGATAGGAGAGTCATATTGCACTTAAGCTCTCATGGAATTTAAAAAATATTTAATATATTTGGCTGCTAATCTGGGATCCTTCTGTGAAGTGATGTCAGGTTTTTTCTTGGTTGAGACTCGCCTACCACTTAAGTAAGCAGAAAAATACTTAGATTCCTACAGTAGGTTTGTGCTAGCCTAGTGAAAATCTGGGCCAACCCTGATGGCTATGGAAATAGATGCGCCTTCTCAGACATGTTTGGGTATCTCCATTTTACAAAGTACAGTTAGCTCTCCATATCCACACATTCTGCATACATGGATTCCATCCACAGCTTGAAAATATTTTATATATATAAAAAGATTCCAGAAAGCCAACCTTGACTTTACCATATTATGTGAGAGAGACTATGTTACTATGCTATTGTATATAATGGGACTTGGGGACCCATAAATTTTAGTATCCATGGGGGGAGGTGGTCCTGGAATGAAACCTCAGTGGATACCAAGGGCCCACTGTACTTCAGATACAATGAAGTAGATGGATTTCAAGAGAAAAAAAGTTTCTGTGCTTATTTGAATCTTGACCATAAAAATGTGTTGGCTACACTTCCATGTACTAAAAAACTTAAGTTAATTTTTGGTGGTGATAACTCCCTACTATCAAGTTGCATCCATTACTACCTTAAGTATGCTTGCAATCACTTAATTCCTAGCTTTACTGGGTTTGTACAGAATACTCCTATTGGTGGTTGTGGAGTATTATAGCTAGGAAATGCTTCAATACAAGGCACTGGTGATAAAGAGTAGGAAAGGCCAATTCATCATCATGAGGGTCTTCCCTCTCTCAGCCTTGTCCAAGCCATGTCATGTTTGTGAACTGGCTACTGATAGAAACAAATGCTGAACCAGCCAGAATTTTGTTGGATTCTGAAATGCCATTCTTATATTCTTAAAAAGGCCTCAAAAGTCTTTGGACATCTTTTCAACATACAGTAGAAAGTTAATCATTTGCAGCTATAAAATAATAGATTCAGAGATTTATATGGGGGGGGGAAGAGAAGGGTGTGGTTGCTATGAAGGCTAGTGATTTGCTGTTCCCCCCAGCAAATAAGTAAATTAGATTAAAATGACTGAAATTATGGAGAGTGAGCATTGCTAGTCTTTGGGCTATTTTGATCCTCTTTAACTTCGCTGGAGGTTCCCAGCACCATGGGAATTTAATCAGAATTGCTTTACTGGCTGGGGATCGTTCTTACTCATCACAATTAATGGCAGATATTAATGATGGAAGATGTAAGTCAGCTTACTTGAAGGGTGCTGGGCTGACAGATCTAGAACTAATCAGGGTGATCCAAAGCTCTTTTACCTGGAAGGAAGTCAGAGGGACTTAAAGCTCAAGTTAGGACATAGAATTATAGCCTAAGGTTAAAATGTTTATTACTGTACTTAGCTTGATATGTTTAATATAACCTTATTTTGCCTTCAGTGTTCAAAAGAACAGCTTGTGCTAATGTGACCATTTATGGCTCCTTCTACTGTGCTACATTAGTTTGTGACATCTTCACTCTTCATAGATAGACAGTATAAACTTATGAGAATTGCGCTGCTCATAAGACTAATTATATCAGCAAACATAGGAATCACAAATGATTACTAGGATTAGGGTACTGAAGTTGCGAAATACTGGATTGTGTGTACTGGATATGGGGAATGAGACTGAAATGACATGTGAACTTTTAACTCCATTTCCCATAAACCTTCAATTTTCTTCCCTGGCAGTGTAAGTACATTACAGTGTGGCTGTAATACTTAATTCCCTTGAATGAAAGTCTTAGACATGTGTATGGAGGAACATTTTTGGAAAACTACCACAACACAGAGATTAACGGTACAAGTTGTAAGCTGGCAGTATTTATTTTGACTCCCACCTTGGTCATGGACTTGTTAGGCTGCATCTTAGGCAGGCAGCTATTTTTTCCAGCTCTCTAGTTGTGGTATGGAAGTATTCATACTGACTTACATTATATCATCAATCTACAGGAGGCCATATAAAGTGCTCTGACCACTTCAGATACATTTCAGAAACCTTAAGTAGTCTATAAACCTTGAAAGAAAAAATAGAAAGAGTAAAGAGGGGTAGGGAAAGTGGATTGTTCATAGTTGTTGTGTGCAAGTCATTTCTGACTAATGGCAACCCTAAGGCTAACCGAACGGGTTTTTAAGTTTTTTTTTGTTTTTGTTTTTGTTTTTGGTTTTTTTTTTTGCAAGATTTGTTTAGAGGGGGGTTGATTTTGCCTTCCTCTGAGGCTGAGAGATTGACTTGCCCAAGGTCACCCGATGGGTTCCCATGGTTGAGTAGGAATTCAAACCCTGGTTTTCATTTCAAACCACTATACCACATAGTGTTGTTGCATTAGATTAAGTACTAAGTAGCTTGTTTAATCATGTCAACGTTTTTTAAAATTAGCCTTTCTGTTTACTCAAAAAGATGTACTCAAAAATAGGATTATCCTCAACAAAAGGCATTGTAATGCTTTCTGCACTCCAGGATTACCAAACAAAGCATCTTGCTGTGCAATATTGTCCTTGCATTCAGTGTTGTATGATAACACGTGTTACTCAGCTGTTGCTGATTTTTCAGTGGCACAGACTTCAAAGGAAGGCTGTGAGAGAAAGCTGTGGCAAGAGAAAAAAGAGGGCATAGTTTCATTGATCTGTCCCATCCAGCTGTTGGCGTATTTTCCTTGAATGGCACCTGATAGTTCCTGCATGCAGATAAAATTAAGAAGCCACCACATCTGAAATTAGATCATTAGGACCACCTCAAAGAACCAACTCTTGAAAGCTGTTTTCTAGTGCAAAGGAAAGAAACGTAATTATATTCCTTTATGTTAAAGAGTGACTTATGAGTCCCACTTTTTGGAAGAGTATGTCTTGTCTTTATCTGTTTGCATATAATTTTTAAAACACTGATTTCAAAATTGGACATAGTCCTAGTACTAAAGTGAAAAGGGTACAGTGGTTTGTGTGTGTTTATATAGAACTATAATTGGGGGAAATGGCTGTTTTATAGTTCTGTAGAAGTTTTCATATTCATTTAATTTACCCCATCTTTCTCTTAGATTTGGGAAGCAGAATGGCTCACAATACAAGTTTCCAATATAAACATATGACAAAACATGCATCCTTTTGCTTACCCATTCCAAATCAAGTTTGCACTGCAAAGAACAGTGATGTAGCACAGGTTTTGCACGTAGGGGCCAAGGTTCCCAAATGAAGTTAGTGGCATTTTCATTTTAAATGATCAGGTATCTTACAAGCCTGCAATCCTGTACCCATCTTAATGTAATTGTATTATTAAAATGGGATGGGTAAAAACGAAGGGGGAAGTAAAAAAGCAGAATGGGAGTGGGGAGAGAGAATGAGGAAAGAAGTAATAGAGGAATGATGAAAACTTCATTCAATTATCCAATTACATAGTCCTGTGTGAGTAAAATAAGGTTACAAAGGGATTCATTGCTGTTCAACCCAATACTCTACATATTGAGTGTTACACATTAATAGAAACCAGTCCAGAATTTAATCAGCAGAGGAGGAGATGTTACTGGAGAAAGGCACAATACATGCGTAGAGAGCAAGATTAAGAGAGAGACTCCAAACACTTTCCTTCTTTACAGGCTCATGTGGGGATGGATGCCAATCTTTCAGATCTAAAAGGCTTGGCATTCTGAAAGGTCCTTGACTGTTTGAGAGCCTTGGACTTCAAACATCTCATCACCCACCCGCTCACCCACCTCCCACCGCACCTTTCCAAGATTCATTTTTTACTTCTTTCCTATATTCATTTTTAAAACCTCTCTGCCATTATTCTCTTGTTTCCTGGAACTCCAGAAAGCTCTCTTTCTAGCCAAGTTAACAACAGGCATATGATGCATTTCCTCCATTTGTAATGCATCTTCTGAAGCAGCTGGCCTTCTTTGTTTTACTAAATGTGATGGGGCAGAGGTGCCACCTTAATAGATTTTAACTAATTATAAAGCGTATTTCTAACTTCAGAGATAATTAGGATATCTAGTGAATTAGGTAAAATCACTAGAAGGAATTCTAGTGTTAATAACCTGACATGTTAATTAACTTATTAATTCCAAGCTCTGGACATTCATCTAGTCTCCACCGTACCTGGAGGTCTATTCAAGGTGATCAGCTTTCATCTGAGCATTTCATAGCTTTCTTCTTCTGATCTCTACCTGTCATTCAGGGACACTGGAAGTATCTTCCAAAAGATTCAACCCACTGCCAGTAAACTGCAGTCTGAAGCTGGCTCTGCTTTACTCGGAAAGATAAAAGTCGTGGGATAGGACGAATAGCTGGTTCCAATTAGCTAACCAGGCCTGAATGGCCTTCAGTAGCAGAGATATAATTCTAAAGGAGACACACATCCATAGGAGTAAGGCCAGGTTACTAACCTTTGTACTCTTGGTGGCTCATCTGCATGCAGACATTATTGGTAGATTGATGACTCTTTCCCCACTCAAGGTGTGTAGTACTCAAAGCCAGCCACATTGTTTTGACATAGCAAATTCCACCAGAGTCCTCCTTGTCCAGTTAGAAATCCAGTTATAATAAAGCAGATAGTGAATAATTTTCTGCCTGACACGGTTGCTTCACTGCTTAACAGCTGGGCAGCCCCATCTATGGGCTTGGTTATAATTAAAAGTCAGATCTTAGCTTCTTATGGTAAACCCAATGCTTACATTTGAGACACTGCTCTTAATCCCTGATAGTGGAATATATGCTTCTTTAAAACCTGCATCTATCCTGTCTGCATGAGAAGAGGAGTGAGTGTCTTGTATTCTTTTGAAAAAGGGAGGTAAACCCTCCTCTTATTTGCTGTTTTCCTCCCCGTATATTTTTGTTTTCTTCATGAAGTCCTCTGCCTATTCCAATTTGTTTATGATTCTGGCAGAGGAGAATTGAGACCTAGTGCACATGGTTGCCTGAACTTTGTTCCTTCCTATCTTGTAGGATAGAGTTAACTTCTGATATGCTTCTGAAAAGTCTGATTGCCAGGATTTTAAATTTTTTAAATGGCACTTTTGCAGCATTGATTTGTAATTTATTCATGGTAATTGCAGTTGGGTTCATTTTGATAGAGAAAATCTAGGGATTGTGGATGAGGATTCAGTATTACCTTGCCTCAAGAATTAAAAATGAAGTATTGAAATCACATTTCTCTGCAGATTGCCTAACACCTTTTCATTGAGTAATAGTAATAATATTACTATTCTGGTAATGCTTTACCTGCATTTTGAAAAGAAATTCCTTTTTTACCTGGTTCATTATGCCAGTGTAGGTGCTTCTTTTCTTGTGTAATTTTATTTTTGCAGCAATGGAGCTAAGCTTCTTTCTGTGGGGAATTTCTTTGCTTTGCCTCAGAGCTTTAGGTTGCAGTTTGCATTAGTTGAAAAATACAATATTAGGCAAAGTTTGGCTGGGAAATCTGATTACTGAGTAAAGTCAAATTCATCTTGGCAGTGGTGGGTGGATTAGTGTGTTGTTTTCTAGCTGGTAAAGACCTTTTGAGGGCCTAAATATGCTGAAAAGCACCAGATCCCATCTGATCTTGGAAGCTAAGCAGGGTCAGCTTTGGTTGGATGGGCGACTCAAATAACATGACTATATTTCAAAGAAGGAACTGGCAAAACCACTGCTGAGTATTCTTTGCCTAAGAAATCCCTATGAAATTTATTGGATCTCCATAAATTGACATTTGACTTTGGCACATGCACAAAAACCCTTTAGAGAATCAACATGGTGTTGTAGTTTGATAGTTGGGACTAAGATTGGAGGAGACCAGGGTTCAAATATCTGCTTAGAAGTGGAAGCCTACTAGGTGATGCTGGGCAAGTCACACCCTCTCAGCATAACTGTGAACCTACTATGAAGAAAAAGTCTTGTCAACAAAACCCTATGATAGGGTAGGATTGCTATAAGGTGGACTTGAGTTGAAGGGACATAACAGCTACTAAAGTGCCCCCCCCCCCCCCCCCGTGCCTTCCTGGTGGAGATGAATATGTCTAAGAGGATCTTTCCTGGTGAATTCTCAAAGATAGGTCATTCTCAAAGATTCAGAAGAGCTAATGAGTGCTTTTAGAGCTAAGAAAAGTCTCACATTTTTAGTGCTTGATACTATTGCTTCAGACATGTGGTATGCATATGTGTGTATAACTGAGTACAAACGTTATACAAGCCATTGTATTCCCTATTACCTTGTATGGATGTGAGAGCTGGATAGATAAGAAAGAAGATAGGAAGAAAATCAGTGCATTCCAGATGTGGTGCTGGGCAAAAGTGCTGAGAATACCATGGATAGCCAAAAAGACAGACAAATGGGTTATAGACCATATCAAGCCAGAAATCTCCCTGGAAGCCAAGATGACAAAACTGAGATTGTTGTACTTTGGTCACATCATGAGAAGGCATGACTCATTAGAAAAGAACATAATGCTAGGAAAGGTGGACAGAAATAGAAAGAGAGGAAGGCCACATCCTTGATGGATGGACTCTATTAAGGAGGTCACAGGTATGATTTTGCAGGAACGAAGCAGAACAGTGGAGAACAGGGAATCTTGGAGCTGTCTCATCCACGGTGTCATTATGGGTTGTGATCAACTCATGGGCAGTTAACAAAAACAAATGTGTGTATGTTGTTAGGAAGAATCTAATTAGGAGAATTTATAATTAGCTCAAATATGCAAGAGTGGGGCCCTAACAACACCCCATGAGATTGGAGTACCAATATGTATACCAGAGGACTAAGATCCCACAATGGATGATGCTGAGATAGGCTTCTTCACTTAAGGTTTAAATATTTATTAAAGGGGGAAACTGCACACACACAAATATGGCACACACACACACACTACACACTTAGAAGCAAAGAGATGAAAGTGGGAATAGCTTGAGATGGGCCAGACTATGGAGATACTCACTTCCGAAGGCTTTTCCAGGATCCGATGTGGATGTGGATGTGGATGAGGATGCACAGCCGCCAAAATGGGGGAAGGGATGGTCAAGGGAGCTATAATCAGACTGACATGGAGCCAAGCTGCACTCCAAAGATAGCTGGTGGAGACTTAATGGCTTGGCTGAAGCCTGGAGAAAGGTGTTGATTGCCTGGGCTTTGTTAAGCCAAGATGTAAGAATGACCTAGACAATGCACTTGTGGAGGCTTAGAGAAAAGGGTGCAGTTAAATCTGATCGCTGCCCCATCAGGAGTAAGACTCTGGACAAACAAGCGCTATTATGTTGACTTTTGGGATAGTGGTCTTTCCCCTTTAGCAACTCCCAAACCTATCTGGTAGGGAATTTTCCAGTTGTTTGGCCAGGCCCTCCCTGTGCCTTCCTGACCTGCCATCTACAGTTTGGGGTCATAGAGGGAACTCCACATGTGTCCCAAGATTTTATTAGTTTCATGTTTGCTAACAACGTATGTATGACAGTTCTTACTGGGAAACAAAAGGAAAAATATGGATTGGTGACATAAAAGAGTTGGGGGCTTAGGTTTTTTAAAAGGACATTGAGTTCATGAAGATACTGGCATTGATACAAGAAGTAAGTAATTGGTGTCTGTTGAATGAAACATCGATAATTAGAATTTGTTTATTCTTTTGAATGGACCAATGGTCACATATTCTTCCCATAGTATTTACAACAACACTTTAAGGTTAGTAAGGGTCTTTACAGACTGCCAGAAATAATGCAGCCTGATACCACTTTAACTGTCTTGGCTCAGTGCTTGGGAATCATAGGAATTGTAGGTTTTTTTTGAGACATTGAGCCTTTTCTGTCAGAGAGCTCTGGTGCCACAATAAACTACAGTTCCCATGATTCCCTAGCACTGAGCCAGGGCAGTTAAAGTGGACTCAATCTGCATTATTTCTGGCAGTCTGTAAAGGCCCTAAGTTGTATTAGCCTCATTTGAGAGTGGGCAGATTCTGAAAGGTTTTGATCCTGAAACCAATTAGTGAGTTCATCAGTTGATATTTGAGCTGGTGATTACTTGACTATGTTGTTAAATGTTATGTGATACTTTTCTCTTGAGAGATAGTATAAAAATATTGTGCATTATCCCTGCATTATTGGCTTATTTTGAACCAATCTGAGTCTTACTGAATCTAGTGAAAATCTTTTCTGATCTTTAATGGAATGCCAATTTATATTGTATCTGATGATCAGTATTTTGGCCTAGATCTAAGGGCTGACGCAGACTGGCCTAAAGGGCTGGCCTGGGGGAGGAGTTAGGGAGGGGCAACCACACGTCAGCTGCTCCAACTCCGTCCCAATGCTGTCATCATGCTGCAGGCCCAACCACATGGTGCACAGTGTCAGGGTGCCCTGTTGGTGCAGTGTGCACACATGCTGCACCAAAGGGGTGCAAAAAAGCTGCTGCGCTGGCTCTAAGGGCAGCTTTTTGCCACCCCAAAAAGGAACGGTATTTACAGCTCTTTTTGGAGTGGCAAAAAGGAGGATCGGGGCTGCAGCGTGTGGTTGCCGCGACCCTGATCTGGCACTCCCAGGGGTGGCACAGAGCCGCCCCTTATGGATTGTCTGCATCAGCCCTAAGTTCCAGTTAACATAAATGAATGGAAAAAAAACTGAGAATACTACTTTAGCTGACGCTTCAAATGAATACTGACTTTCCCTTGGATTCCCAGATGTTGGCTTTAATAACTAGGGATGATGGAATCTTTAGTCGAGCAATATCTGGGTGCTGTAGAGAGAAGAGAAGCTGAATTAATGATTTGGATCTAGCAGAACTAAGTGATAAAACTCTATTTTAAGATTGCTTAAATGTGATGGACATGTGGACATACAGGCTTGTAGACACTTGCCAGCAGACTAACAACTGCAGTTAGCTTTTGTTTGAGGATGTGTTTCAGAAGACAGTAACCCTACTATGATTAGGTTGCTGTCCTTATTCATTTTACTAATATCTCTCATCCCTTAGATCAGCTTCTGTGGGATTCCTAGGCAGGCTCCTGTGCAGAGCACTAATTGGGGAGAGAGCTCCATAACAGTAATGATTTAACAGTATTGTATGCCCTCTAGCTGTTCTCTGGGCCTTGCTTCTGAAAGACAGGAGTGGTGAAGTTAACAAAATTCAGCTTGAGACAAAATAGATTCTGTAGAAGTAATGTGCAGGAAGCCAAAGTTACTTCTGAACTTCCAGAAAAAAATTACACTGGCTCCCAGAAGCTCATTTTGACTTCAGTTTTAAAATCCTGAAGCTAACTTATAAAGCTCTGAGTGATCAAGACTTATGGCATCTGACAGACTGCCTTCGAACAGGGAACAATGAGGGGGCCCTTGTGTGTAATGTCCCTCTGCAGAGATGTTTGTATGTCACCTTCCTGTCTGTTCATTCAAGCACCAAGTTCTAGTGGAGCAGGTTGGGAGAAAGGCATTTAAGGGTTTGGACAGGAGGGGAGAGCGAGAAGCTGAATGGAGAAACCAGTCTTTCCTATGTCTTGTTGGTTTGTACTGGCATATGGAAGGGGTGGTATAGCTCACATTCTTTTTAAAAAGTATCACTTTGCCCTCCCATTACTTGCAATGAGAGGGCTAATGGCACTGTCTGATATTGTAATGTTTGCTTTTCGGATGTGTGACTAGGGATATAACAGGGCTTAGGATCCTGTGGATCCGCAAACTCTCCCAATGTGATATTAGCATGCCTCCCTTTTGGCCCTTTGTCAGGACTGTGACATCAGAAGAGCACTAGCAATGTACCTTGCCCATTTTAACAGAGTTTGGATCTTTCTCTCTCCCCAGGATCAATGTCTGTCTTTGTCTGCAGAAGAGATCTGCAAAAATCTGTGATGCCATCTCATAAACTATAAGACCTTAGTTAGTATATGTCTTGTTGATTTGTCCGATTTGCAACTCATTTCTCAGATGTTTTAACCTGTTGATTGTTCCTTCTTTGTTCTGTGTGCCTTACTAATGGTTTGGCTCTCCACTTGGTAGAAAGGTGAGAGATAAATATTTTAAATCAAGAATCATCTCTGTGTTAATTTCATGGTCATTACCATGACTACTAGAAGAAATAAATCTCTTGTTCAGGAGAGAATGAATCATTATTGTTGGCATCCATCTTTGTGAGTTTAGGCATTGGGAGTGGAGATAGTTGGTTTTAAATGAGACCTTTTTTGTTGGTGGTTGGTTGATACTGGATTTTTGTGTGGTTTTGGCTTTTCCATGATTGTACAGTATATTTTTAATTAAGTGTTTTAAAATTTTGTTGGGTAATTGTATTTTAATTTTGAGATAATAGTCATCTTGGGAGGACATTTATGATATAGTACATTTATTTTGACTAATGAGTTAAACGGATCAAGGCTCATCTGTATAGTCTCTGCCAGGTCTCTTGATCATGTAGAAATGGAACAAAGTGACAGACCCTAGAAACTAGCTTTAATGCCAGTGTGGTGTAATGGTTTTAGTGTTGGACTATGAATCTGGAGATCAGGGTTCAGTTCTCCACTCAAGCATAAAAACCTACTGGGTGACCTTGGGCAAGTCTCACTCTCTCAGCGTCAGAGGATGGCAGTGGCAAACCTCTGAAGAAATGTGTCAAGAAAACCCTATGAAAAGTTCCCCTTAGGGTCACCATAAGTCAAAAATGACTTGGAAGCACACAATAAAAATGAAGCTGGTCCAACTTAAACTGTCTAAATGCCTTCCTCCAGGAGAAAGGAGGCTTGCCTTTCAGTCTGACTGATTATTTTTTAAACTATTTATTTATTTTGGCTTATGGGAAGTGTTACTTTTGTGTATTAAAGTACAGAATCAACAGACCAATACATATGTTTTCTTAGGTTTAGATGGTTTTAAGTTGCAAACCTTAAGTCCAAATAGCTTACACAAAAGCAAGCAAGCCTCTCTTAATACAATTGAAACAAAAATCCATCAGTGATACCTTTATTGGCCAACCAAAATGCACAATATACTTGTTGCAAGCTTTCAAAACTCCATGGGTTTCTTCATCACGCTAGATATTACAAACCAAACAGGAGCAAAACAATTGGAGATGTTGGGCAGATGCCTACATGTTGTTTCAGTCTTTAGTTAAGACAGTATATGGTGGGGAGGATATCTTTTATAGGCAGGCTCCTCCTCCTCCTTCTGGCCCTGTGGCTATAGGGAGATTTGCAAGTCCAGGAGATTTAAAATCAATTTGCATCTCAACAGGGACCCCTCTTTTGCAATCCAATATGTCTCCATTCCAGTGGGGCCACAGGCCTCTTTGTGGCAGAGAACAATGGATTACTCAAGAAGTCCCCCATGTTTTTGAATCAGGAATATTTTGGTGGATGTAGAGGTAAAACATGCAAATTCAGTTCAAATTTAAGGAGAAAAAAATTGTTTTACCTTGGTTGAAGTTCCCAGTCCATAGGCTATTCTTCCTGTTTCCCCTGTTGCAGCTACAGTATGGTATCTCGCAATACAGAAAACATTCAGGGGTAGCTGTGTTGGCCATTTAGCAAATTCAAACAATAATCCATCAGTGATAACTTTATTGGCCAACCAAAATGCACAATATACTTGTTGCAAGCTTTCAAAGTTCCATGGGCTTCTTCATGAAACCAAACAGGAGAAAAACAACTGTAGATGTCAGATGCCTACATGTTGTTTCAGTCTTTAGTTAGAACCTGCCTGCAAAAGATACTATCTTAACCGGACTAAACCAATGTGCAAGAATCTGACTAACATTTCCAATTGTTTTTCTCCTGTTTGCTTTGTAACATCTTGCATGATAAAGAAGGCTATGGAGCTTTGAAATAAGTGTAGTGTGCATTTTGGTTGGCCAATAAAGGTATCACTGATGGATTTTTGTTTGAATTTGCCAAATTGAATGGCCAACACAGCTGTGCCTGAATGTTTTTAATACAAATGAATTACACTTGATGGAGGCATCTTCACACCCCTTGAAATGGAATACTCCAAATGAAATTCAATACAATTGAAGTTCTGAGGCTATCCTGGAGGAAATTAAAAATCATGGAGGAGATTAAGAATTTCAATCTTGGGGCTTGTGTGTGCATTCTTTTGATTAATCTTAACACAATTGGTTTGCCACCTAGAACAGTGATGGCGAAGCTATGGTGTGCATGCCAGAGGTGGCACTCCGAACCCTCTCTGTGGGCACATGCGCCATTGTCCCAGCACAAAGTTTGCCAAAGTTTGTTATTAGAAAGCCAGAGGTATGCGGCACTTTGTGATAAATAAGTGGGTTGGGGTTGCAGTTTGAGCACTAGGTCTCTAAAAGGTTTGCCATCACTGACCTAGAACATTCTCACACTCCTCACAACTAAGATTCTTTTACTTAAAGTATTATATTGAGGTAAGCACAAGAGGCAGTAATTTTTCCAGGAACTCTCCCCCCCCCCTTATTTTTGTTTGTCTTTAAAATGAAGGATTTGAGAGGCTAGTTCTCTAAAGTAGCTGAATGACAATTAAAACGAGGGGTAGGCAACCTTTTTGAGCCGGGGGCCGGGTTGCTGGCTCTCAGACAGTTGCGGGGGGGAGCACCAAAAATAAATAAATAAAAATTTAAAAAATTAAAAAAATATGCATGCAAACTCTCTCAGCCCCAGAAAAGCCATGGCAAAACCCCTGTGGAGATTTTGCCAAGAAAACCCCAAGAACAAGTAATAACAACAATAATCAATATCATCATGGCGGGCGGCAGCGGGGGTGGCGGTGGGTGGAAGGACCGGCCTGGGGCTGGTCCAAAGGCCTCGGGGGGCCGCATCCGGGCCTTAGGTTGCCTACCCCTGATTAAAACTAATCTAGAGCTTGGTGTAGAGCTGGGTGAAGGTGGTAATTTTTGTGGCCCAGGACCTCATAGGGTTAAAAAAGGTTTTTGTTTTTTAAACACCCTCCCCCCCCCCGCCATGTCCTTGAAGGGGCATTTCCATCATATATATGGGACCTTTTTGGGCCATTTTATTATTACAAGGATGGAAACATCACTGAAGAATATCTTTGCAGAGATGTTTACTACATCTTATATGCAGAAGAATGGCAGCCGATGTCTCATGGAGCAGCATTGGCTTACAGACTAGCAGTTTGAATATCACAGACCTAACACTCCTAACCCTCACATTAAAGATAAAAATTGAAGATAAAATAAATGCTCTTTGCAAATAAATACACCCCAACGAAAATGGAAAACATGTTTATCTGCCAAGCCTGAGGTAGAGAGAATGTTCTGATGCAAAACATAGAGTTAAGGATGTCTAGTCAGGTGAACTCATGCTGCTGCTGATAAATTAGTGGTGAGGACAAATATTAGATATCCTGATCCTAAGAATATAAGGGATATAGCAACCCTAACTCTCTTCACATTATGTAAAGATATTTTGTAGCACCTTTGAGACTAATTGAAAGAAAGAAGTTGACAGCATGAGTTTTCGTAGAGTTCAGTATACTTCCTCAGATGTTTTTACATCTCTGCACGTTAATAACAGATATTACAGAAGGCCTAGAACGAGTTCCGTATTAGATGAACTTCAGATCAAATTAGTTAATGAATTGGGGGTAAAAATACTGTGCACCTCTTTTTGGAGTTTTATCTTGGCAAACACCAGAAACTCCATCTTGAACCTATGATTGCAGCAAATTCAGTAGAAAGTCCTATTATCATTCAAATTGAACCCTGGAAATGATAATACAGTTGCCTTTCCATTCTTGTGGACTTGAGGTCAGCGGTTTTGAATATTCATGGAGGGGCGACCTCCATTAAAACCAATGGCTGCGCCCCATTCAAGCATGTGGGGCTTGAATATTGGCGAGTCTCCATTTCCGTGGGGGTGGTGGTGTCTGGAACGGATCCCCACGCAAAAAGGAGAGCCAACTGTAGGTTTATATGTGGCTGTGATGGCCAGATGCCTTCAGGAGCTGGAAATCCCTGATGTACCCTATTCATATGACACTGGATGGAAGATCTTGTTGAGCTTGCCATGAAGTAGAAAATTGCATTCAGTCAAAGGAAGGTGTGCAGAAAAAAAAAATGACCCACATTGTTTGTTCAAGGGATAATCTAGATTTATTAAGTGCTGTTAAGCTGATGTGCCCTTTCCTCCCTATCTCTATTTTCTAGTCTTTTGTCTCTTATGTAATAATCTTATTTATCTACATATGTTTGCAAGTGTGAGTGAACTGTGCATTATTGTAAAGTTAATTGTAATTAGGAGTATGTGTGTGGGGTTACTAAAGAGGATGGGAAGAGGGCAGTGCTAGGGAGGAATAGCTGGGTTGGGGTCAATAATAGCATACTTCCAATGTACAGTATTTATGCTACTGATGTATTTTTTTAAAAAAAAAAACTTTAAAGAAGAAAAAGAGGTTGCTTGACCAGCATCAGTATCAGCAATCTGGAAGTACAATATACTATTAGTATATAATCTCAAGCTGCTGCCTTATTCTGACAGAATCTACTTCTCACTTCGCCAATTTCTGTACAATCATAAAATATTTATTTTTGAAATGCGTAAGGGAGTCATGATGATGACTGGATTTTATTTTTGGTGCCATGTTATGAATACTTAAATATGTGCAATGTACTTTAAGTTGACTTGGTAGATGCTTCTTAAACTTTCCAGACGGGTTTTATTAAGACATCCTCAGGCTGCTTCCTTTGGTATAATAGTTTTCCATTGTGTTTCTTTTGTCACATGGACATTTTACCAAGGTATATCCTTTTAATTCCTTCATGGTTATTTGTTTATATGAAAATGTGCCCTCAATGGCTAGAACACAAATGCTGATGTTACTAAATGAATTTCCTTAGTGCATATTCATTTTTGTGTTACTGTTTAAGTATGGGCAAAAACTGGTGTAATGCTGTATGATTGAGAATATGTCTTGGGAATTTATTACAGTTGCCCCTCTGTTCTTGTGGACTTGAAATCCACAGTTTTGCATATTCATGGAGGGGCAAACTGTTAAAATCAATGGGGTATGCCTGCCCACCTGCCTACTGGGGTGCACCCCATTCAAGCCTATGGGGCTTGAATATCTGCGAATCTCCATTTTCACAGGGGGTGGGTGGGTCTAGAACAGATCCCCTGTGAAAATGGAGGGCTGACTGTATTTCTTTCCAGTATCAGCACCCAGGCTGCTGGTATCAAACTCCCTTTTGTTATTGTTGTTGTGTGCCTTCAAATAGTTTCTGAGTTATATTGAGACTAAGGTGAATCTACCATGGGTTTTTCTTGGCAAGATTTGTTCAGAATGAGTTTAGCCCTGCCTTCTTCTAACACAGAGAGTATAGGCCTAAGCAGATTGCCAGAAATAGTGCACATTAAATTGAGGCACTGTATTTTATTGTGGCACCAGAGCTCTCTGACAGAGAAGGCTCAATGTCTCAGAAAAAAATACAATTCTCATGATTCCCTAGCACTGAGCCAGGACAGTGCCTCAATTTAAAGTGCACTATTTCTGGCAGTCTGCTTAGGCCTTCAATGCATGCATAAGAGGGCTAATGTAACAGTAGTGTGATTGGCAGCTATTGACAAGGTTTTGCCCATCAATGAAAAGGTGTGCCACAATCACAGTAATCATAGTTACTGTGTAGCAGTATTCAGAGAGGTGATGTGTGCAAACAGAAACACAACTTTTTACTTGACATCATTTGATAAGGTTCCTCCACAGATGCTGCTATCCTGCTTCTATTCCACTTTTCAAATTTCATGTGATAATCTCCTTACTCTGTTTCCTAGTCCAACTATTTCACATGACTGTTGTGTGGGTAAAGTGGGGTGTGACCAATATATGGCACCATGAACTCAGTGGAGAAAAGGCAGGATATAAATGTAACAGATAATAGAAAGAACTGTAATTGAAGTGGAAGTGGGGAATTATTACTGGAAAGGAGGGAAAAGGGAATGTATGATCCATATGCAAGCTCTTGGTCTTTGAACAAATCTTGCCAAGGAAATCCCATTATAGGTTCGCCTCAGGGCTGCCATAAATCAGAAATTAACTTGAAGGCATACAACAAGAAGCAGAGAGTGGATAAGCTATTTTGGAGCTTTGGGGAGAGGGCAGACCACAGCTTCCCACATCCTGCAGCTGTATGGACACTTAAGATCAAACAGCCATGGAAGAAGGGCAGATATTTCTTGTTCATGGCACGTTTTTCCTTGAAAAAAGAAAAGCAAACTTCCATACTTGGTTACTATTCCACAAGTTGTCTTGTTTTAGTTTGCACATACCTACAATTGTGCAGCCAGACTGTTGGAAGTTGTATTCATGTGAGTCCAGTCTTCTGAACATCCTCCCAGACCCTGCTGTTATGGACAGGAGTTAATTAAATGAAAGTAGTTGAACAGCTGGATCTTACTCTTTAAGCATTATTAATTTGAGGTGTTTAGGGAAAGTCACAGAGGGAATTATACATAAATAGTTACTGTGCAGCAGTATTCAGAGGTGATGTGTGCAAACAGAAACAGAACTTTTTACTTGGAAATGTCAAGTTCTGCAGAGCAGAAGTGTTCACTGAACCAGTGAAATGTGTGAAAGATACATGAGATGCTTTTCACAGCACGTGTTTGTGTTATTACAGCATTAGGAATGTCAAATGCCCATTAGAAAGTATCTTGGAGACTGATCTGACAAAAAAAGGGAGGGGAGACCAAAAGGCATTATTGTGGTCTGTGTTCACAAAGAGAGATTTATTTTTTAATTATTATTAATCGACAGAATCTGCAGTGGACAATGGAGAAGAGGCTGAGATTGCATGTATAATCTGATGGTGGTGGTTTGCCTTCAAGTTGTTTCTGACTTGGTCTGATACCACCTTTAGAATGACATCTTTTTCATCATTCTAAAGGTGATATTAGAGAAAAGAAGTCATGCAAACAGAAGGTGTATGAGCAAGTGTTATCTGTGCTTAAGCTATATTTGAGTGGTCAGCACTCAGACAAGAATCCACAATGGAGCCAATTGCCACATGATAGATTGCAGTTCTCACCCTGGTAACTAGTCCTAGTACAGAATAGGAGACTCTTCCTCTTAACTCTGGATTGTAGGTTGAGGTAGTGGTGGTCCTAGTCCCATGTCATGCTAGATGATCCTGCTGCACTTTCATTCTTTTTGGTGCATACAGAGAACATAGAAGGGGGAGAAAGCTTGAGTCTTGCCTGTTTATACCACAGTGGGGTATATTCAGAAACAGCAAATTGGCGCTTCTAGATATCTCCCAAATCACAGCATAAAGTCAGTGTTTTCTCTATTTGCCATCAAACTAAGGTAAGGTTTGAGTCACATCTTGAGCATGTTAGGTCTGGGGATGGGCTTCCCATCAAACATTTAGCCATAGAAGATATGAATTTCCATACTCTCTCCCCAGTTTCATCATTGGTTTGTAAAAAAAGTTTCAAATTCATGTTGGCTTGTTCCCCCTTCATTTTGTGGATTCCCCCCCCCCCATTTGTCAGGAAGATAAGGACTTTGAGGTATCAAATCACATATAATGCTGATTATTTTGTAACAGTCAGAGACAGATTTACAACAAACATCACCTGTTGACAAGAATAAATTTCTTCTGACCCAGTGGGCTTGGTTTTGTTCATTTATTCATGTGTACAAATTGAATTCTAGTAATTAGCAGTGGGTGTTGTATCCATTAAGCTGAATTAATGAGGCTCTTCAGCATGCTTTTTCATCCTTAGCGTGCAGTGTTGTTCCTACCCATTGGGATGTATTTGTAAACTGTTCAGTTAAAAGTTCCTTATACAGTATTAATTTAAGCATTGATTCATGTGCTGGGTAATAGGTTATATAATATTATTTTTATTCTGTTTTGAGACTATTTCCTTAGCTGCAATTCTTTTGCTTGCTGCTTCTGTTTTCCTCTACTTTTTCCCCAACCCAGTGTGCATGTTTTGATATCTTGCCCTCATCTTTAAACGCTACTTGTGGTGGTATCCACAGTTTTCAAGTGCATTGTAGGCCGTTGTATATACTTGGTTCCCTGGTCTGAACTTAGCCTGTTTTCTCGACAGCAGTATTCTTTCACAAGTCTTATTGAAGTTCTTGAGAATTACTGGATGGCTTTCCTCTTTCAGAGTAAGAAAAAGTCTTGTGGTCCCTTAAAGACACATATAAGATTTTGCTTATGCCATAATAATAATAATAATAATAATAATAATAATAATAACAACAACAACAACAACTTTATTTTTAAGGTGCCACAAAACTCTTTTTGTACTTACATCATGGACCTCATAGACATGGGGAAAGCAGGTGGGTTTCTCATCCAGACAGAGTCTCAGTTCTTCCCCTCCCACCCACCTTTACCTGCAAGATAACTGCAAATAACCTAGAGTCCTAGACAATACCCTCCACAAAACAACGTAACAACACCTTGAGAAAATGCTGCCCTGTGACTAACATTGTTATTTAATATATATTTTTCTCTGGTATGATTTTTTTAACACCTTTGCCTGATGAAGAAGGCAGTAGAGATTTAAGAGCATAAAGGTTTTACTGTTTTGTGGATTTTGGATGTTACTGTACTTTGCTATATTGCCAACACGGCTACCTCTGAATATGTTTCCAGACCATGCCTTGTGATCTTCACTATATAAACTTCTGATTTTATTTTGCAAATTGCTGTTTCTGGTTGTTGTTTTTTAAAACTAGATTGGGGGTTGGTGTCTGTGTGTGTGTTGAGACAGAGAGAGAAAACATACACGTTTCCCAAATCTGAAATTTGAGTACCCTTGGGTGTTGGTTTGCTTCAGTCTAATGTTCCCAAATCTTGGTATTGTGTAAAAGTGAGCACACACCCTTTTAAAACACATAAACTCTGCAAGCTTTATTTGAGTTAAGCATCTAGATAATCTACAAAGGTCAGATAACTGAAAAGAAGGGAAAATATAAACAACAACTTGTATGTCTCTGTTAAGTAAGATGTTATCATTTGCAGACAGGCAGATTAGGAAAGCTAATCCCCCCCTTTTTTTTGGAATGCCGTATAATTTAATTTAAGGCTCTTGACTGCCACCTGGTTTTTGTGTGGATGCTGGTGGTCAATACAGCTGATTCAGTTTAAGCTAGTAAATATAAGAGCTCAGTAAACACTAGCAGCAGTCTTTTAAACAGGAAAATGGTAAGGAATAATACTTTTTGCCCCATTGTCTAAAATTATAAATGTTTTAAGCTGTGTAACCAACCTACAGGTAGCATGTAAGTATGCATTTATAATATTTTGCCGTTCTCCAAAAAAACCTCCAGGCTAACCCGTGACAGAAGATAATTCTGTCCTCTTCTGGAAGTTAATGATTACTGAAAGTTGATGCACTTCTGCATCTGTTTGGTAGGTCCTGCAGTGACCCATAGTAAGTCCAAATCCAAAATCCAGTTGCTAGTCCCAGTGTGCATCAACATCAGTAATTTGATTGAGAGGTCTACTTTGAGACTAGCAATTGGATTTATGTCCAGCCTGTCTTCTTGGGATAGTCTTCCACCGAGGGATGGTATGGAATACATTCTGTGATGCTTTGATTTGCAGGTGCAGACAGAGGAAGATGTGGCAGCCAGCGGCTGTATCATCTCTTGTGTTGATTGCTGTGTTATGGGCACACATCCAGGCAGTCAAAAATTATCTTAACAATTTCAATTGTATATAGAGTTGAAATTATAAAGATATTTTTTGATA
>CM034708.1:121259201-121269872 GCA_020142125.1 Phrynosoma platyrhinos
TGGTTGTTATTCATTTGAAGTAATCATTTGTTACTGTTAAGACAATTGTTTTCATGTAATTGTTAGTGAGAGTCTTCCTAATCAGTAGTCAAGTGCACAAATTTAAATTTACTTTGCAGTAAAGTGGCAGCTGACAGGAAAAGGTTTTTGAACAGGATTATCTATCTTTCCTAGAGCAAATCTACACTGATGGTAAAGTCTGGGTGGGACCTGAGTTTTCCAGATTTGAAGCAACCCTGGTCTTGTCTACACTATTACTATGGACACTGGAGCAAATCACATCTAATTCAGATTAAGCAGGCACACTTTCCTCCATTCCAAGGTCACCCAATGATAAAATAGCAGCCCACAGGCTAGTTTCTCTTAATCATTTTTTGGCACGTGTCCATGGCTGTTCCATTTTATTTTATTACTATTTTCTGTTCATCAAGCATGCAAACATATGCATTTCTACCCTGGTCCAGGACGCTCATCTATCTTCTTTTTAACCGTACGAGAATTGACCATTGGCCATTGCCAAAGCTAAGCCAAGCAGTTAATGGGAGGTGCATAGATATCTACCAAGATGCATAAATATCTACAGGCATAAATGTCTACCAAATAAATATACTGATACCCAGTTATGTGCACAAATGCAGCACCCCCTTAAAAATGGTGAACAAGCTGCTCAAACTTCCTGTTTGTTGAGGACTGATACTTCCTAGCAGGAATGAACATGTAACCGCTGGATCCTATCTGTCCCACCCCAATCTCTACAGGTTCCTTCCTCCACCACCAATATGAATCCACCAGTCACACACCTGCTCACCCAGATTTTCCAGGAAATTCAGATGATGATGATGATGATGATGATGATGATGATGATTATTATTTGTAGATTAAAACCCTGTGGCACCTAAAAGCCTCACATCTACTATGAATTGGTCAGAATGTTACATATCTGGATCACTGCCAATTCAAAGTGAATGAGTTTTTTTAGTGTGTAGACAACCCCTAGTCTCGTTAAGGGACTGCCTACAATAGGAAAAACAGATATGCTTCTACCTTGAAACAAGATAGATCAAGGAACATTTGCATGAAAAAGGTTGAAGAATCACTTTACAAACTCTCATAAATTATAAGTAAACACAATATGTGTTTTGTAGCTGCTTAACCTTGAGCTGCAGTTTGTCTTTGCACCATTTCTAGAAATGTGTGAATATGCTGAACAAAATAATAATAATAATAATAATAATAATAATAATAATAATAATAATAACAATAATAAATTTTATTTAATACTCTGCCCCTCTGAAACCAATCGAGGCAGCTTACAAATGATAAAAAATTACATCATATAAAATTCTCACCCAATACCCACCCCCCCTGAAAAATATATTAAATCAAACATTCAATTAAAACATCATATAAATAAAAACGTCATAAAAACAACAAGAAGTACGACAAGGAGTAAAACGGCGAGAATTTCCACCCTGGTCCAGGACATTCATCTATCTTCTTTTTAACCATACGAGAATTGACCATTGGCCAAAATGAAATGTATATAGCAGAGCAGTTTTAGTTCATGGAAATTTATTGTTGAAATATTAACATAGTTTCCCTCATCTGCTCTTGACACTTACAGATCTGATTGAGATCACCACTTTTATACATATGGTATAAATTGTAATTTCATTGCCATTTGCTTCCCACTGTTTACAGTTTTTTCTGTATACCTGGCCACTGAGGATAACATTTCCCACATCTGATAAAGTGGATTTTGGTCTGAAAAAAGTTGCATATTGAATTCACCAATGTACAGTTTTGGCTTATGTATAATAATTATAAACTGGTATGTGTGCAAATGACATGCATATCTGTTTTGTGTGATTACATGTTTTTTCGTCCTAATGTGACATAAAAGTACTGTATGTGTTGTAATTTTTGGAAAAAATACACTGAAAAATAGCAAGATTTAGCGATAGTGGATGTAAGATGATGTTGAATGTGGGTTTTGTAGTGAGGCTGAATTTCTTTCTTACACTCTTTTATAGGTAAATCTGGTTTGTTTGTTGATACTTAAATTATTATTTCTTGACAGACACCTAACAGTAAATTTATACAACAGCTTAATGCCATGCTTTTTGGAGCGCATTACATGATTAAAAGTTTCTATTAAAATGGAGCATATAATTGTTTTTGTTATGAATACTAGTTGATCTTTTATTGCCTTTTCCTCTTGAAGCTCATAAGATCCCTTTCCTTCCTAAACACTTTGTATTTTGAATGTTATGCTGTATTGCTGGTACCCTTTGAAAATGCTTGTTGATATGCTGCCTTAATAATCTAAAGCTTGTCTCTTTTTCTTTTTATGGCAACAGCCACATTAAAACTGTACAGGTTCTATTATTTTTGACAATCTTCTTAATCTGGAACTAGATTAAGATCCTTAAATCTTTCTCACAGCTGTTCTGCTAGGGTTTTTGTAGGAAAAGAAAAAAAACACCCTTCCAATGCATGTGACATCCTGAGACTTGGACACCTTGTTTTATTTGGGTGTTTGTGGGCTTGCTAGAGCTAAGCCATATTAATCATTTTCTTTTTATGTGTATGTAATAAAAATCTTCAGATCTCTTTGTGCTAATCAGGTATGCTTAGACTGCAGAAAGATGTCAGGTTGGGTAAAGCCTGGTACTTATAGGACTATGGGCCTGTACAGACTGCCAGAAATAATCCAGCTTGAGGCTACTTTAATTGCCCTGGCTCAGTACTAGGGAATCATGGGAACTGTAGTTTATTATGGCACCAGAGCTCTCTGACAGAGAAGGCTCAATGTCTCAGAAAAAACTACAATTCTCATGATTCCCTAGCACTGAGCCAGGGCAGTTAAAGTGGTCTCAAACTGCATTATTTCTGGCAGTCTGTACAGGCCCTGGGGGACTTCTTTATCTTGTCTTGGCTTCCTCATCTTGTTGAACAGATGGTTAATTTATGAAGAAAAATATTAAAGCAATGTAGCAAAATCTGATCGTCTAAAGATGGGACAGTAAGAATAGTTTGCTGCACTGGAAAATCCTGCTGAGTTTGTTGTTATCTTGCACTGTCACCCAGCTAGTGTAATATATATTTGTACGCTGCCTTGATTGCTTTGCAGAGGGGTGGGTTAAAAATAAAATTTATTATTATTATTATTATTATTATTATTATTATTATTATTATATCTCACATTGCAGTTCAGCATTCTTAATATTTTTATAATAATACTAGCATCTATCTATTTTCCTTGATGTCATAACTTGTTATGCTAAGTTTCAAATTTAGCCCTGGTTTCAGTGATATTGTTAACACAGGAACCACATTTCTGCTTTTGGGAATTGCTTTTATTAATACCAGGTCATCCACTACTCTGCTTAGAAGTACAGATAGTATATGAAAACAATCTGGATTTTTCTCTCTTACTGGATACAGAGAAAAAATATTGAACAGTGAGAAATAGCAACCATATCAAACCAAGCTGCATACATCCTAAGCGTACTGGCCAATAGCCAATGGGTATATGTGTCACTGTCACTGACGGGAGTGAATTTCTGTCCCATAGCCAGTCTGAATCTAGCATATGTGCCTAGAGGTGCCCCTTCCAAATGGGAAATCATATTGGTGCAGAAATAATCTCTATGTTATTTCCAGTCTTTTGTAGCACAGGGATTCCCTCCTTTACCTGCCTGACCTGCAGAGTGAAGAGGAGACTTGGCAAGGTCTGGAAACAGGGATGGCAAAAGAAAAGCAAAGCTGAGTATATTCAGCACATCACTGACTTTATTTGCTTTTGTCTTCCCTATGTGAGGAAAGTGAACAGAGAATGAAGCGGATTCTCCCAACAGGAGAGCTGGGGACATTAAATGGTATGCCTGCTTCTCTGGTATCATATGACCTATAGGTGACCTGGGGAATACCAGCAACTCTTTTAAGTGATCTGCCTGGTAAAACAAAATTAGCTTGTTTAATGCTACAAAGAATAGGATGGCATACATGGTGGGGAAATCAAGCAGAGTACACTAGAGTTGGAACCAAATTAGATTGAGTGGTGATGGGGCATGCCTTTTGGTTTGAAGTTGCAATTACCTAGTGATGGTAGAAATCTTGCAATATAAAGTAGCCTTAGATATCAAATGTCATTGTAGGTTCTAAACTATGCTCCTTAAAACATAAGAAACAAACAGAAGGATTATATAAATTTAAGTGTGGTCAATTCTGTGTCTGCGTTTGTGGGCTTTCCTACAGAAATGGTTTGGGCAGTTGTGTCAGAGTGATTTCTGCAGTGGATGTGGAAGACTAACATTGCAGCAGCTGCAGGCAATAACTGTTGGTTATGCATTGCTACTCTTTTGTTCAAGCTGCTTGCTTTGACAGTCAGCTCAGTTTAGATGCATGGTGGCTGAATTTCCTTGGCCAGTTTTCTGCAGGCACATTCAGTGTGTGCTAAGGATGGAAGGGAAAGGAGATCCATTTATTGTGCAGCTAGAAACCATTCCAGTTTACAGCTGTATGTGAACTTCCCAAACTCTGCTCCATTTAAGAAATCCATTCTTATTTTGTTATACTCTTGGCCTTTTGGGTAAGTCTTTCTTGACCTGGGGATGTGATTAGCTTAATGACTTTAGGACATATGGTTTGTTTGGGGGCTGGTAAGGGGAGTCAGCAGCACAGGTAAAGAAAAGGGTTCCATACTAATTGAGAAAACATATCCAGAGGTAGCCATATTAGCCATGTAGCAAAGTACAATAACATACACAATCCACAAAATAGTGATACCTTTATTGGACCAACCAAGATGCACAAAATACATGTTGCAGGCTTTTGAAGTTCACTGGCTTCTTCATCAGGCAAAGATCTCCTGTATGATTTTTAACATCTTTGCCTGATGAAGAAGCCGGTGGAGCTTTGAAAGGTTGCAACATGTATTTTGTGCATTTTGGTTGGTCCAACAAATGTGGATTTGGGATGCTAATTGAGAGGTGTGTGTGTCATATATAGAGTCAAGCTTGGACTTGAACCAGTCAGACCTAGGTTGATCCCTGCTCATGCAAAATCTCTCTGTGACTGTGACATACAGTGGGTACCTTCATAGAGTGACCTGCTGGAGTCTTGGCCGTGTCATCATTCAGCTGTGTGTGAGTATACCCAGCTGGTTTACTCCCCCTTGCAGTAGAAGCAGCTGAACAAAATACTTCTGCCCTTGATTTATTGTGTTGTCTGACAACAGGCTTTTTTTTTTTTTCCTTCTATGGTTGGGAGGGAACAAATCAGAGAAGGGAAGTCACCAGAGGACTCAACCGTAGGTCAGAGCTTTATTGTGCAGATTGTGCTGTAAGTGGGAGTTGCTGTGCAGCTTGAACTAGGGTAATGCTCATTCATGACAAGCCAGAATTTACTGTCCGTCCATTGCTCACCATGTCATTCAAACCTGCCTGTTATCTCTTGAGTTGTTCTTTTTAACTGGGCTGTTTGTACAGATTAAAATGGAATCAGCCCTTATGTCTGCCACCCCATTCTCTTTGGAGGAAAAAGTGGGTGCACTGATGAGATGAATAAAGTAAAATGAATCCCGTTGTTACTTTTCTTACATCAAAAACAAATCCAAACAAGTAAATTGACTCTTTGTATCTATTTTCAAACTGTGTGGGCATTGATAGGTTTACTTCAACATGCCAAGCTGATTTCCTAGTCACCCCACACCCCTTTTGACTGAATTATTCAAGCTGTCATGAAATAAGCTGATTAGAAATACAGAGAGAAACATGAGGTTCCAAACAGACTGATGCAATCTTTGTTGTTGTCTGTGATTGCAGTGCTGCTGGTGTTCATCATGATGAGAAACTTTGCTAAGAAACACACCAGAAAGCAATATTTATGCACTGAAGTGTTTTATAAATATAAATAGTTGCACATGGGTGTAAGTGCTTGTTTTTCATCACTCTTGTCACCTCAGTGTATCGCCAAAGGACATTATATTCCTGCAAATGGTTTGCAGTATAATCTTGTCCAGTTTTCTTTTATTTGAAGAAACCTATATAGTACAAAGAGAAGAGAGTCTAAAAATTAAGTAGTGCTTTCTCCTGAATTAGGCTACACAGGATTGCAGCCAAGATGCATGTTAATCGATACATCTCTCCAACTCAAATTCAAGATTTGCCCCATTATTATGGGGATGAAATATGGAGGGCAGGTGAAGTATATCTGGTTGGCAATGAATGCAGTGATAGTATGATTTGAGAGGCAATGCCGGATTGACATAGAATCACAGAATTGAACGAGACCTCTTGAGCCACCAACTTGAGCCACCAACTCCACCCTCCTGCTCAATGGAGCAACTTCAACTAACAGTGGTTCCCAGCCTTTAGTCCTCCAGATGATTTGGACTTCAGCTTCCATAATTGCTGACTGTGGACCAAATTGGCTGGGGCTTCTGGGAGATGAAATCCAAAACAAATGGAGGTTGAGATCCACTGTGCTAGATCATTCCCAATAGGTAGCCGTCCGGCATCTTTTTGAAGACATCCAGAGGAGGAGACCCCAGCACCTCTCTGGGTGATTGGTTCCATTGTTGAACAGCTCTTTATTCTGAAGATGTTCCTTCTAATGTTCAATCAAAATCTACCAGCTGTAACTTCAAATGGTTAGACCTGGTCCTAAGCTCTGGAGCAGCAGAGAATAAGCCTGCACCCTCCTCTCTGTGACAGCCCTTGAGAAATTTAAAGAAAGAAATCATGTCACCCCTCAGTTTTCTTCTCACCAGGCTGAACATAGCCAACCTCCTTCAACCTTTCCTTGTAAGTTGTACACTCTTACATTTTTTTCCACAAAAGACTTATATTCTATTTGATGTTTTACAAAAAAAAAAAAAAACAGAGTTGCTCATGCACCTCCTCCTCCATCCTCCCTGTTCATTTGTATGAACAGGGTAGTCATCAGCCCCTTTTCCAATGCTAAGACTCAAGGTAGCTTACAAACATTAAAACAAATATAATTAAAGGCATTTAGAGATAAGTAAAAACATAGATAAAAATTACTGTTTAAAAAGTCATTGTTAAAATGCAATCAAACTAAACATAGAAATAAACAATTCAAAACAAATTTATTAATGAAAACAGCAAACTATTAAAAATTCCAGCAGTCAAAGCCTGTCAGAACATAACTTTTCAGCTGCTCACTGAAAGTCAGCAAGGAAGACATCATTCTAGCCTCTCTATGAAGGGAGTTCCAAAGCCTAGGAGCAGCTTTTTCTGTGTTCCACCAAACATGTCCAGGAAGGTCATGGGGCTTAAGAGAATAACCTCCTTTGAAACCCATAGAGCCTGAGCAAGCTCATGTAAGAAGATATGGTCCTTAGATAGTATGAGCAGTCTTGTAGGCTGATAGTCTGACTGGTCTCCCATTCATCCTAACAGCTGCTGGTGCCAGAAGTAGGAGGGGTGTGCTTGCAGAAGAGGGGGGAAACCAGCTACAACAACAGATCTATTTGTCAGTGATTCTTAACCTTGTTCTCCCCCTTGTTGTTGGACTATAAATACCAGAACTGCTGAGGTTTCTGGGAGTTGTCAACATTTGGGGACCCAAGGTAGGGAACCACAGATCTAGACCTGGTTAGATTTCTCTGGGTGTCAGTGCTGCTCTTGTATCATTTATTTATTTGGTGTGCCTTCTAGTCATTTCTGACTTATCACGGGGTTTTCTTGTCAGAAGTTGTTCAGATGGGGGTTGCCATTGCCATCCTCTGAAACTGAGAGAATATGTCTAAGGTCACCCAGAGGTTTTCTGTGGCCAAGTAGGAATTTGAACCCTGGTCTCCCAATGTCCTAGTCCTTCAAACCGCTGCATCACATTGGCTCTTTTTGGTGTTATTCATATGCATTTTCTTTCTCTCTCTCTCTCTCTCTCTCTTACACACACATACACAGAGGGGTAAAGGGAGAGAATTAGCATTATCACTTCCCTAAAAATTCTGAGGAAGCATAGTACTGTATATACTTATGTACAAATCTAAAAATTTTAGTCAAAATTTGACCCCAAAAATCTGAGTCACCTTATCCACAGATGAATGTAAGTACTATACTTTAATGCTTATAAAAAAGAAAAAGAAAAGAACCATCCCCTTTTCTGAGTTGAGTGGAGAAAGGTGAGAGCTTAGTCTGTCCCGGGAACACCTAAAAGGAACACTGGCCCCCTCTACTCTCTCCACTATGGCACTGCTTCTGGCCTTTTTGAATTCCTGGGTGGGAAAATAGTAGTGGTAGTTCCCTCTTCATCCATCCATCTTTTAGTGTGAGCACAGTTATGCCTGTCAGAATTTTGTAAGTTCTTTGGCATTGCTTTCCTTTGCTTCATCCTTTACATCCTTGGTTACATGCTCCTAAGTTTTACCCTCTAATTGTTCACAGGTCATATCAAAATCCATAATTTTGACCACAAAACCTGCTCTTGACTTATGGTTGAGTATATACATAGTTTGTGTTCCTGTGTGATAGCTACTGATGGCTGCCTATCTCTCCATGCATTGCAGACTTTCCTGCATAGTTGGTGACTTATTGAGTTATGAACATATTTTAATATCATTGGCGGTTTTGTTTCCATTTCTTATTTGCCCACAATTTATATGGTCCTCATTCCACCATTATGACCAGTTTCAAGGCTAGCAATTCTCACCCTGCACTTACAGCATGGAGCTTCCTGTTGCATGTCACTTCCTTTCCCTGTTAGATGTTATCTTTTAGAGAGAGTTAGGCAGGTATCATATCAACTCCAGTTGTATCTTTTTAAATTCATTCACTTCATTTTCACTTTTTGGGAAGAACTGCAGGCATATGGAACTGTAATCTTGTTTTTCAAAAGTGGCATTTAGGTTTCTGGGAGTTCCCTGGAAGAGAAAATGTACAAGTGAGTTGTTATTATTAGTCACCATTTCTGTTTCTGTGGCAACCTCAGATTAGTGCAATTAAGTAGTAGTATGTTTTTATAAAATCTTTCAGCAACTGTCTTTCAGAACAAAAAGCTCTGAACTGCTGCCTTTTAGATTCTTGCTACCTTGGATAACTTCTTATAATGTCATTATTTATTAGGAAGAAAGGTATCAGAGGGAAGGAAGTAGAACATTCCCTGGCAGCAATAAAATGGAAAGTCACCTTGTTGCTGCTATTTTTGTTAAGAAAATGATTATGTGGAACTAGCAGGGATAATTCTGAAATGTTGTTGCAGCTGTTGGATTCTCCACCAGGCTAAGGATGTAACTTAGGACCAGTACAGCTTCCACTCGGTATTTTGATAAGGGATTGGCTTGTGCTATGAGTGAAAACAGGACATGGCAACGAGAGACTTGAGGAGGCTTCCTTATAATGTGCTTTAGCAGCTAACTTGCAAAGTTTTCCTCATATTTTGTTTGTTGTGAAAGTGCTGGTTCCAGAAGTCCACAAATTTTGGCTGGGTACAGAAAGTGAAACTTGTTTCTAGCAGACAAGGAAGTTTGATTTCTTCTTCCATTTAAGCAGCAAAAGTGCACACCTCTTTTGCTGAAAAGTTTTACAAAGCATAGGATGTTGGCATTTTTTGAATTTGTAGTAAGTTTTCCCTTTTAGCCTATTATTCTATGGCTGCATGTTGTCACGACATATAGCCTGTCAAGGCACCATTTTAAGAGAGACCCTTTGAATGCTGTTGTTGGTTTATTTACTCTTGCAACATGTTGTAGTGGTTTGAGTGTTTGACTATGACTCTGGACACAAGGGTTCAAATTCCTGCTTGGAACCCCACTAGATGACTTTAGCCAAGTCACACACTCTCAGCTTAAGAGGAGGGCAATGGCAAACCTCCCTCTGAAGAAATTGTGCCAAGAAAACCTCATGATGTGTTTACATTAGAGTCGCCATAAGTCAGAAATGACTTAAAGGCACACAACAACAACAATGGAACATATGCTTTCCATTATGACTGCTAGAATTAAATTTGTGCATCATATTTGACCATATTTACTGTCCGGATTCAAGGCGCATGAACTTTGAATGCTCCTGAATCACTGAGAACAGAAATGAGATATGGATATAATAGCATGGTTCATTTTATACATGAATTGAGCAAGTAACCAGGATGATGTATTTAAAAGGTTGGTGGAGATTGGTTCCTAGAAGAGGGTGGATTTTCATTTTTCAACCCTGTTTTGGTGGCAAAAAAATATCTGAGTATTAGAAGAAAAGGCTTAGAAGGAAGCCTTAGAGTGTCCACTTCATTGAGAGCAGACTGTAACTCCAGAAATTTCTGGAATTGCCCCTGAAGAAGGCCAGTTGGTGACAAGGCTGAAACGGGTCAGGCCTTTTAAGATAATAAAGTTTTTGGACCACCAACAGCACATGGGACCTCATTTCCTTTTACTCTCCTACTGTGAATCTGTGCTTTCCAGTTTTTTGTTCTGTTCCAAATTTTTACTTTAACCACAAGAAACTATGTGTACGTCAGCATATTTAGGCTGTGCATATGATATTGTAATTCAAAGGAATAATTTTAAATTTGCGATGGGGGGGGGAATCACAACTCTTGCCATTGCATTCAGTGATATAGGGGAATTACGATTTATGGGTAACATTAGTACAAAAAACATCACTAAGGATTCCGTGTGGTGTGGTATAGGAGGAGGTAAGTGGGGGG
>CM034708.1:121291194-121303622 GCA_020142125.1 Phrynosoma platyrhinos
TAGTCCTAATGAGGAATCTGTACTCAGGACAAGAGACTACTTTCAGAATGGAACACAAATAAACAGAATGGTTCCCAATTGACAAAGGAGTCAGACAAGGCTGCATCCTATCACTCTACCTATTCAACCTATATGCAGAACATCTTGTAAGGAAAGCAGGCATGGACATGGGAAGAGGGAGGACTAAAAATAGGAGGAAGAAATATCAACAATCTGAGATGTGCAGATGACATCACAACACTAGCAGAAAACCTCACAGACCTGGAACACCTACTAAGGAAGATCAAAGAAGAAGGTGCAAAGGCAGCCTTAATGCTGAACATAAAGAAAACAAAAATAATGACCACAGAGAACTTACACACATTCAAACTAGACAATGAGGAAACTGAAAAAGTAAAAGAGTTCTTATATCTGGGATCAAACATTGATTGGAATGGGGACTGCAGCCAGGAAATTGGAAGAAGATTAAGAATGGGTAGGGCGACTATGAAAGAACTAGAAAAGATCCTAAAATGCAAAGACAGACATACAACTCAGCACAAAAGTCAGAATCATACAGGCCATCGTATTCCCTATTACCATGTATGGATGTGAGAACTGGACAGTCAAGAAAGATGGTAGGAAGAAAATCAATGCATCTGAGATGTGGTGTTGGAGAATAGTGGTAAGAATTCCATGGACAGCCAAAAGGACAAACAAATCGTTTCTAGAGCAGATCAAGCCAGAGATATCCCTAGAAGCCAAGATGACAAGGCTTAGACTGTCATACTTTTAGACACATTATGAGAAAGCATGAATCATTGGAAAAGACAATAATGTTAGGAAAGGTGGAGGGAAATGGAAAGAGAGGAAGGTTGTATGCTAGATGGATGGACTTTATTAAAGAGACCACAAATATGAGTTTGCAGGAGCTGGACAGAGCAGTAGAGGACATGGGCGCCTGCCTCATTCATAGGGTCACCATGGGTTGAGACCAATGCAAAGGCAGTTAACAAACCAAAATAAAAAGTAAAAACAGTATAAATTTAATACAGAAACATACAAAAGTTAAAAGCATAACTAAAACACACACCCCATATAAAAAACCACCCTGTCCTGATTATATGTTTAAATGCCCTTGGACAAGTCACACTCTCTGACCCTCACAGGATGACAATGGCAAACCCCCTCTGAAGAAATGTGCCAAGAAAACTCCGTGATAGGTTTGCCTTAGAGTCACCATAAGTTATAAGAAATGACTGGAAGGCACACAACAACAATACAACAGTTAACAAAAAGTCAATTTCTGGAAAGTAAGACCTGCAAAAGGGGGGCGGGGGTAGAAAGGAACAAAAGAGGAGGGAAGTGTTAAAAGAGATTTTTTTTAAAAAAAGACTAAACCCTGCGGCAGCTCTTTCCCCTCCTCCATTACATTTTTTGCCTTGCTTCTAAAGGAAAAGGGCTGACTGACCTGGCTTGTTAGGAGTCATTATCAACTGCCTCCAGCACTTTCAGAGCTGGCAACTGACCTTGTTTCTCCCTGAGCGTCCATTCTTCAGCTTCCCCATGTCCTGTATAACTTAGTGCATTGTTCAAAGACAGAGGCTCATCTTTCTGTATGTAGTGTTGGTTGCTTGTTCCAATACATTAGCTTACAGTGAGTGGAATATATAAGCAAATGAATGCAATATAGGCATTAGACTGATCTGGAATAACTCTTTTCAGCATATTATGCTTTTACCACTGCCTTCCCCAACTTGCCATCTTCACAATGGTATTAGATTACAACTTCCATCAGCCCCAGCCACTATGGTCCATATTTACTAGAGTTGATGGGAGTTTGTAGTCCAAGACTCCAAAGCAGGGGTAGGCAACCTTTTTGAGCCGGGGGCTGGGTTGCTGTCCCTCAGACAATTGCGGGGCCAAAGCACAATAAATAAATAAATAAATAAATAAATAAATAAATAAATAAATATTTTTAAAAATTTTAAAAAATGCATGCACACTGTCTCAGCTCCAGAAAAGCCATGGCAAAACCCCTGTGGAGATTTTGCCAAGAAAACCCCAAGAACAAGTAATAACAACAATAAGCAATATCATCATGGCGGGCAGCGGCAGGACCGGCCTGGAGCCAGTCCAAAGGCCTCGGGGGGCCGCATCCGGCCCCCGGGCCTTAGGTTGCCTACCCCTACTCCAAAGAGTGCCAGGTTGAGGAAGACTACTTCAGCAGTTTCAAAAATGGAAGCTATTTATTTTTCAAAAGCAATAAATATGAGTAATTATGCAACAGATAATATAGAAATCTTTTGTGAGAGAGCAGAGCAGAAAGAATAGCAGAGTGGAAGGGATGTCTTGTCTAAAACCCATCCAGTAAGCTTTATAGCTGAGGAGGAATTTGAACCTGAGTTTTCTGTTTCTAAAGCTGACATTCCAGCTGCTGCATCACAACTATAGATTCAATTCAACACTGTTCTGAATCATGGGGAAATTAAAGTGTGTTAAACCTGCCAGTAAAAAAGATAATGAGCTTTTGTGGACGGTGCTCCACAACCAGGAACAAGAGCATAGTCACAATCTTGGTTATACAGAGGTAATCACTACCTCTGTAGACGTAATCACTACTGTAACCTGAGATTGCAAGTCAGAAATGCTTGGGCAAAATACCCCAGCACTTTCTGCCTAAGTCTGTAAAAAGGGCGCTCAGATAGCAGTTCTGAATTGGCAGCATCTACAATATGTTAAAAATCCAGATTCCAGTTTGTTTATGCAATAAGTCCCAGATGTACATGAAGAGTGGAGGTCCTCTGTGCTAAAAATGTAGCTTGAAGAATTTTGATAGAATTTTTAATTTTGCTGACTTTTTATGTTTTCTGCTTTTACCAAGGAGAGCCAGTGTGGCATAGTGGTTTGAGTGTTGGACCACAACTCTGGAAACCAGGGTTCAATTCCTGACTCGGTCATGAAACCCACTGGGCAAGACCTTGGACAAGTCACATGCTCTCAGCCTCAGGGGAAGGCAATGGCAAACTTCTCTGAACAAATCTTGTGGACAAAACCCCATGATAGGTTCACCTTAGGGTCACCATAACTTGGAAACAACTTGAAGGCACACAACAACAACAACAACAACAACAACAACAACAGTTCATTTTTCAGTGTCCCCCTTACCATTAAGTGTAGAGCAGTATATGTCACTTGAGGAGGAGAATAATTGGAATTAATTTCTTCTTCTCCAAAAGTTTAGCATGATAAAAGATGACTGGAACTCTCAAATCCTATGTTGCCACTCCAAATTCCTTTTACTGGAAAGGCTGGACAATGCTGATATGATATATTCTTTTTCTACTGACTCTCGGTTCAGTTTCCAGTGGGCATTTTTCCGTGCTTCAGGAAATTGTGCTAAATATGTCCACTTAACTTCTTAGGAAATCAGGCCAGTAAAATGTCATGGAACTAGTCCACAAACAGTAGTAAAAGCTTAAAAATTTTCAGGCTGTTTCTTAGCTCCTTCCCCCCACCCCCCGGTGTGGGTTCCCTTTGGGACATACATTGCCTTCACTCTTACAAAGTATTTCATCCAAAGCATGAATGCTGTTTTTATTTAGTGGAAGCTGACACCCAAGGAAGACATCCATATAGTCAAAATAGTGGGTTTCTTTGACCCTAGGTTCACCTGTACATTACATTATGTGTGCATAGCACACCATTACTATTGGGTAGGTCTGTGGGCTTTCTGAATTTATTCATCCCAATTCCTGCCATCCAGTGAGTGTACCTAGGTAGCTGAAGAAAGTCCTGTAAAAAGACAAGGATCACATGTGTTTATTATTCTAACTTGCAGCAGCTTCCCTTCCAGTTTGCATCCTCCTCCTCTTCTAATATTTACAAACCATGGGTCTCTCATAGGTCAGTTTATGCCAGCTAGTTCTGTGACTCGTGATCATAGTATTCCTATTTTACTTTTAATATAATAGATGTGTGATCCAGTTAGGTTGAGTAACGGTATTAAGATCTACATTGCTTAGAGCCTTTACATGTATCACCAATCCTATAATCCAATTGTTAGGAGTAGTAGTGAGATTTGTATACAAATGGGCCCTTGGTAACCTCTGGAGTTTATTTCCAGTACCCCCTGTGTGGATCTCAAGTCCCATTATATACAGTGAGAAAGCAAGATGGTTCCCCTTATATGAAATGAGAAAATCAAGCTTTGATTTTTGGAATTCATATTTTTAAAAATATTTTCAAGCTGTGGGTGCTTGAATCTGTGGACAAAAATCTATGGATATGGAGGGCTAGCTGTACTTTTGTCTGATTATGTGGCTATACATTGCTCCTGATCTTCCAGTAATGGCTTAGAATATTTTATTATATGATATTCACTGCATGCTTCAATGATAATACTTGTTGAGGATGACTTTGACATATTTAATGCCCATTCCTTAGGATTGTGTGCCTTGCTTTTTCCTGTCAGACCTTAGATACTGAAGCAAGGTATGCCAAAGTACAGGGTTTCCTCAACAGTTTGGGGAACTTCAGTGTGAGAAATTATGTAGAACTGTTGCTATTTCTTCTCATGTTGCCTTGCCTCCCAATCCTTTATCTAGCATAGGCTTTGAGCCTTCTGAAAGCTACTTGTGAATGATTGACAGTGTTTTTCAAATGTTAAGAACTTTGCCATTCTAAATAAACTCCTCCATCATGAACTCCCCCCCCCCACAAGCTACCTGAGCCCATAGTGTTCTCACTGCTTTTTGTACCACACATGGACTGAAGCATGCAGCAATTGAGAATAGAACAACAGATCCTGACATTTCTTCTAAACCACATATAGGAACAAAACAGCTGTACTTCCTGAGTGCTCTTCCTCCCCAGACTAGGGTTGGAGAGGGAAATGGTGGGGTAATAGGCACTATCAATCCATGTTGGATTTTTGGAGAACATTTCCTATTACATGGCATTAGCTTGTGGAAAGCTACACTGCCCCAGGATCATTCCCTGCCTTATCCAAAAACCAGTAAAAGATAATTTCTTATTAAACAGGAGGTGACCACAAACAAATGGTTATACAAATCCTGTCCAATTGACTGATAACAGAAGACCAAATAACCATCATTCCTGATAGATGGATAGGTCCCTTGGTTTTCCAGAAAGCTGGCAGTGGGCTGATTAAACAAAAGGTGAGAGCCTCTCTGATGGCATACTCTGCAGCAATGTGGACAGAAAAGAAACTCTTCCTTCTTGCCACCATTGCATGTGCAAGAAGCAGGCCAACAACAGCTATTTCAAATGGTAAGGGCCCATAAGAGGAGAATTCAGATCACGTGATGGTTTGCTGTGAACAACTTGCCTGGTCCTTTTGCAGATAAAATTGCTGTGATCCACTTTGATTTGGATGGTGCAATTAACACACATCCAATGGATGTATCTTTGGTTCTTGCCTGTCTACTGATAATGGATACTGTTCAATTTTTACAGCCTGAGGATATGAACAGAATTTTTGGAGATGTGAGAGCATGTGTGTTGCTCTTCCTGGCTCATTAAAGAAGATAGAGGAGCTAGCCGTTTGGGTAGGAGGAATGATCATTGCCTTTCTAAAAAAAGGTAGAGTTCCACCATGGCTGAAGAAGGCAATTATAGGACCGTTGTTGAAACTGATGGGATGCAGAAGACCTATTTTACAAGGGCTCTTTTCCTTCCTGGAGAGGATGAACCCAGAAGATGGTGCTGGGAAACTCTTGTTCTACAACTTGGACACTGCTTTGTAGAGTCCCTCAGGGTCAATTCTGTGCCCCATTCTATCCAACATATCAATTAAACTGCTGGGAGAGGTTATTTTGGGTTTGGAGATACAGGGTCCCCAGTTGCTTCTTTCCATCACATCCCAAGGAAGCTGTTTTGGTCCTAAAGTGGTGCCTATCACCAGTAATTGACTGGACAAGGATGAATAAATTGAAACTTAATCCAGACACAACAGAGGTGCTCCTGGTTAGTTGTAAGGCAGATCAGTGGGATTCTGCCTGTACTTGATGGGGTTTGTAATCCCCAAGAGGACACAGGTTAACAGCTGGGTTGTATGTCTGAATTCACTCTTGAGCCTGGAAGCTCAGGTTTCTGTGGTGGCCAGGAGAGCCTTTGCAGAGCTAAGGCTTGTGTGCCAACCATGCCCATTCCTTGAGGCATCGGATCTGGCTACAGTGACACATGCCTTAGTTACATGCCATTTGGATTACTGTAGCAGGCTCTATATGAGGCTCCCTTTTAAGTGTTCAAAAACATCAAGCGGCCCAAAGAGCGGTAACCAGATTGTTATCTGGGACTGACTGCAGATAGGTATATAACAGGTATATCTAGTGGGAACACAGGAGAGGGCTTTCTTGATGGATGCTCCGAGGGTCTAGAACTCCTGCCTAAAGAGGTTAGATTGGCCACCCTCCTTGCTATTTTTCCACAGGCAGGTAAAGACTTGTTTCTCACACCTTGTAAGACTGATTGCTTAAAGGGAAAGGGCCTTGCAAAATGTGCTGGATTTCCCATTTGATGTTTTCACTTTACTGGTTTATGTTTTCAACAGGTTTTACGTTTTTGATAGTTTTATCGCATTTTAATCTTTGTATATCATGAATTTTTAGCTGTGTTTATTTTAACTGTTGTAAACCGCCTTGAGTCCTGGACTAGGGAAAAGGTGGGATATAAATGAGGAGGAGGAGAAGGAGCCTCCTAGAGATAATATAAAAGCTGCCTCTAGAGGCACAAACAGTAGGCTGTTTATGGTAGCTTCCAGTGCAATCTCTGGTAGCCTTTTTTTTTCTTCTGGTGTGGTTCCTGACTGGTAAATACCCTCAAAATAGAGAGAGGAGGAGATCTAAACATTCATTGACTATTGGATACTGCACTATGGTGCAATGCCTCTTTTGGAAAAAAATATAACTGTTGCCATGCCTATGGAAATGTAGGCTTTTCCCCATGACTGCTTGTTTAAGACATACAGAATTCCTTCACAAATCATTATGTTGTATAACATGTTAAATTTCTTACTAATGTAAGGCAATGAAAGGCTGCCTCATAATGTTTCATAAGATGAATATGATGTAAGATTCAAAGATATAGCCGTGTTAGTCTGTAGAATCAGTATGTAGAGAGATCTTGTAGCACCTTTTGAGACTCACTGAAAGAAAGAAATTGGCAGCATGAGCTTTCATAGACTTCAGTCTATTTCCTCAGATGATGTAAGATGTTTAATTCCTTACATGCAGTATAAACTTTCTCCCCAGAGGGAGTGTGCATGCATATATTTTACTGATTTGTTGATACCAATAAAATAGCCTAGAATTTCACAAAGCCAGCTGCTTATTGTCTCATATTAAATATCCTGAAATTCCAGTACTTAAGATTACGTAAGGGAAATGTTGATGCAAAATCTGCCTATCTGGACTACATTGTTGTTTGTGAGTTTGAGTAAAGTGATGGTGACTAGAGGTAATCTAAAATAGATAGAGGTTAGCTGGCAAATGGCAAAGAACCTCAGTCCCTTAGATAAAAGAGAGGAATAGGGAACAACATGTTTCACTGTGTGCCAAAGATAGCAATAGAATTGAACTGATAAAAGAGGAGAGAGAATTGTATGATGGCACAGATGACCACTCAAAGAACCACAGTTACAGGTAAGCAATGTGTTCGTTCTCTGGAAGACTTTTTTCTTTCTTTCTTTTGGAAAGCACTAGTCTCTACCTTAATCACTGACACAAAAGTGTGCATTACCCATGGATAACATGAAACATTCACTTGATATAGCTAATCATGATAGTGATTTGTCACTGAGTCATTTTATCTATTTGGGTGGAAGAAAGGCTGTTAACCAGGTCCTGCCCTACTTAAGTTGTTGGAAGGCTGACAGAATCAACATCCAGGAAATTGGATATGAGGTTACCTTAGAGACTAAAGAAAGAATGGGGAATTAGGATTATGGGATTAATGACACATTTTGTACACTTAGTTTTGGCATCAGCAGTTTGATTTCACTCTTTGCCATCAATAAATGGAGAATATCTTGCTTTTCTTTTCATCCCAACAGCAAGTACTTGCAACACATTTCAGATGCCCTCTCCCTTCCTACCGTGAGATTTAATTTTTTTTGCTTTGGCTGTTTTATGATTTGCACTTACTAGATCTGTTGTTCTTTTAAATGTATGGCTTCAGTTTATATATACTGTTTGATCTTAACTGAGCAATGAACAACAAAAATAGATACTTTACACTACTTTAAAAGCATTATGGAGATTGTGTATTTGGGTTTTTTGTTTTGTTTTGTTTTTAAATTTAATTTTTATTGTTAAAAACAACTAACATATATACATTACAACACAAACTAACAATAAAATAAAAAAACACTTACAAAAATTACAATAACAAACAGTCACAAAACAATGATGACATAAAACTTCCACATCCTTCAAGTCTTGTTATCTCCTGCTTTATAATCGACACAATGGAGATTGTGTATTTGGTCTGTTTTGTTTTTAATATGGAGAAGTTTAAAACACATACACACAAGATGTAGCTCTCAGTCTAAATGGTGTAGCTTTGCAAGTACATTTCCTCCCCCTTTTCTTAAAAAGCCCCTCATCCTTTACAAGGAAAATTACCATATATACTCGATTATAAGTCAACCTCATTATTAAGTCGAGGGCAGGTTTTGAGGCCAAAATTATGGATTTTGATCTGACTCATGGATAAGTCAAGGGTAAAACTTAGGGGCATGTAACAAAGGATGTAAAGAATGAAGCAAAGGAAAACAATGCCAAAGAGAGTTGGGGAGCATAACTTTGAAAAGAAGAAATGGTAGAGGCGGCTTGTCCTGATAATTTGGAATTTGGAGAGACATAGTCCAAAATCATAACTTTGGACTTTGGGAGGGGCTTGACTAGTTGGCCCAGGGGATGTGGCAGGCATAACTGTTTGTGTTCACACTAAAAGCTGGATGGATGAGAGAGTAGAGGGGAGTCAGTTCTTCTTTTAGGTGCTCCCAGGACAGACTAAGCTTTTGCCTTTTGCCACTCTACTTGGAGAATAGGATGGTTCCTTTTTTAAAATAAGTTAAAGTGCAGTATGTACATACATATACACTTATAGACAGGTACTTATGACCCATGGATACATTGACCCAGGTTTTTGGGTCAATTTTTTGACTAAAATTTCTAGACTTATAAATGAGTATATACAGTAATATTGGAATATAAATTCTTGATTACATTCTTCAAGAATGGTAGCTTTCATCTCGCCTTACTTCTCTTTCCTTTGCAACATGTTTAACATGAAATGACATGCTTCTTGTTTCTTCACAGTCTGTGCTATGTCATTAACAATGACCTCACATATTTTCAGCCCAGTGAGATAGCATATATAGATTATAGATTTAATGTAATTTATGGTAGAACTTTCCAGTCATGTTCTGTTTTCCATTAAGTTAGTTATGTTGACATCTAATAATGGTTGATTACTACATAGTTTGTTGACCTCTTTCAGAATTCTGACTTCCCATGTGTTCATCAGAATATAGACTGGAATAAAACATAGGATTGTTGGGGATTAGTATTCCTTCCTTTTAGTGTGTGAGAAAGTGTATTCTTGTTGTGGAGCACTGAGGGAACTATTTTTCTTGCAGAACTGAAGAGTGAACTCAGCTTGTGTCATTTAGGCTGGCTTGAGCATGAACTGAGCTACTTCTAAAGAATTTGCCAAAGCATCTCAACTTACTTCCATACCAGAGAGGCTGTCCTCTTCCTTTTGAAAATATTGCTTACCTGGCTGGCATGACAAATGGTAACAAAAAGCTATGGAGAAAGAGAAGGAGAGATTTACCCACTGGGGTTTGGTTCCAGGACCACCCTTTGGTACCCACTGGGGTTTGGTTCCAGGACCACCCATGGATAGCAAAATCCATGGATGCTCAAGGTCCATTAAATACAATGGCATAGTGAAATGGTGTCCCTTATATAAAATGGTAAAATCAAGCCTTACTTTTGGAATTTATACATTTTTTAAAAATATTTTCAAGCCGTGGATGTTTGAATCTGTGGATAAAAAAATTAGTGGATACAGAGTACTGACTATAATTCCTATCCTTCATGAATTCATAGGCCATGAAAAGTGACACTGGTAGCAGCAGTAGCCTTCAACATATCTACTAGTCAACAAACAGGGAACAGCCAAGACTGTTCAGGAAGGGAGGTTGCCTTACTGGAATTAAATGAGGCTGCCAAAAAGAAGAAGCAAAAGAGTTTTTTCAGGGAAAAATTGGTTTTCTAGTTCCCAATAGCATCCACATTAGTTTCTTCCCTTACTCCTTTCTGCAACTGTTTGTGTAAAGCTGCTTTCCAAGCTCAGTCCCTTCTGTTAGAGTAATTCCCATCATGGTATCCAGCAAACTAAGGTCCAAAACACACTGCAGAAGCAGTCCAGTTTGAGACTGCTTTAACTGCCCTGGCTCAGTGCTAGGGGATCCTTGTAGTTTATTGTGGCACCAGAGCTCTCTGACAGTGAAGGCTAAACTACAGTCTCCAAAATTCACTAGCATTGAGCCAGGGCAGTTAAAGCTATTTCAAACTGGATGATTTCTGCAGTATGTTTTGATTTTGCTCAACTGGTTTTAGCTGTTGCCTCAGGATGTAGATGAGGTACATGTAGGGGTTTGGATAACTATCTGTGTTTCCCCTTCTTTCCCAGCTTGACTAATGACATCTTACTAGATAGGATTGATTTAGTGGATCCAGAAGATAATTAATGGTTAATTTAATTAATTTTGTTTTCAGCATGAAATACAATGCATTCTGATTAAGAACTTTTAAAAGTCCTCTCTAAAATAATTAAAAAAATAATTAGCATTAGGATTTTGAATCTGTTCCCTAACACTTGGCTGTTAGATTTAAGCTAAGGATAGTATAAAATAATGTTTACACACAGCTACAGGGTTTCTTCAGCCAATAGGTAAGATAGCAACTTTGTATAACTTCAGAATACAAACAACAGTTCAAATAATAAATAAGTATATATCCAATTTGCATTATAAATTAAACTGGAATCCTAAATTACGTATATGGGACAAAGTACACTTACTTGGGTGCAAGTCTCATTGAATTCAGTGGGATGTATTTTGACATAAAATGCGCAATAAAAGGGCTAAATGTCTAGGAATTCATATTTCTAACAGGAGCATGGAGTTATTTGACCTAAACTATACGAAAACATGGAGTGAAAATTTAAAAGACCTGGTAAGGTGGTCAAGACTAAAGCTTTCATTTTATGGAAGAATAGCTGCCTTTAAAATGTTTGTGCTACCAAAATTAATCTTTTTATTCACTAATTTGCCAATAATCCATAATATTAAACCATTCTCTGTATGGAATAAAGAATTGAAAAAATTCATTTGGGAAGGCAAAAAACCTCGAATTAAATGGAAAATTCTAACTGATATTAAAGATAATGGAGGATGTGAGGTACCGGACTTGGAACTATATTTTCAGGCATGTGTACTAACATGGATACATGAATGGATTAAGATTAAAAATAAAAAACTGTTAGATTTGGAGGGCCATGATCTGAGCTACGGTTGGCATGCGTACTTATGGTACGATAAAGAAAAGGTTCACCAAAGATTTTCGCATCATGTAATAAGAAGAGCACTTATAAAAACATGGGGAAAAATAAAATCTAACTTCTATAGGGGCATTCCAGGTTGGATGTCACCACAAGAAGCTATGTTAGGTAGATTTAAAACAGCGATGAACTGGTTAAAATATGAGGAAATTATTATACAGGAGCCGAGCGATGGAACAGTTAGACTAAAAAAACTGGGGGAAATCAGAAATAGAGAAACAGACCTGACATGGTTTCAATACCATCAATTACAAAGTATGACAATAACTGATCTTAAAACACAAGGAATACATCTTGTAAAAAATGAATTAGATAACATCCTCATAGCAGATAAACCAAAGCAAATAGCTAACCTCTATAAGATATTATTACAAAGAAAATTAGAGGAAGAAGTTGTTAAAGATCATATGCTATGCTGGGCAAGGGATATTGGCAATGAAATTTCCTTAGAGAATTGGAATAAAGCCAGGAAAGCAACGTATAAGTTTACAAGAACAGAACAGAATTTATTTACGGTCTTTGAACAAAATATCACAAAATTATATAAATATTAGTCAATAAAATCACTCACAACTGATAAATCTAAATAAAATAAAATTAAAACAAATGTACATGTAAACAGGAAACAGTACATTACACACCAACATAAGGAAAGGGATCTTTTAACATCTCGTTTCCCTCATTTAGGAATAATTATGGTCTTTCATGATTTGCTTGTGTGTGGCAATGACTACAGCACAAAATCAGGCCATGTTCTCGGTTATTTGTGGATCTACATCCTCGAGCAATAATAA
>CM034708.1:121303722-121328987 GCA_020142125.1 Phrynosoma platyrhinos
GATATGTCAATGACAGTGATTTGTGTAACAGCTGAAAATAGAGATGTATTGGTAATGCTGAAATGTGTATTGTCGACAATTATTAATGTTGTAGCTCTTGTTATATAGCTTTGTAAAATATTTTTGGTATAATAAAAAAATGCACAATAATTGTTGCCTAGTTACATTTTAAAAAGCACTGACTGTAAATAGAATGATCTGTTCCTAATCCTAACCATGGCAATCCTCAGAATCTTGTTTTACTGAGGAGCAACCTTAAAGAAAGGCAATACAAGGTTGACATATTCCCAACAATTCATCCTTTTGATTTGCTATTCAGGTTTCTTCATATCCTTTAATCCTTATTCAAAACATTATACAGCTCCTTACATATTACTTTCCTTTTTGAAAAAAATATTGGAGGGAAGTATCCCTTCAATGTACACGCAACTTTTTTTGCACCCAAAACTTACAGATAGAAGTTAAGAATAAGCATAACCAAGGGGAGCAGTCAAAAACGTTATTGGTTGTTACATGATTAGTCTCCTGTATCCGGAATACCAAAATCCAAAATATTTCAAAATTCAAAATTACCCACATGCACAGCTGAGATCGTGATACCTTTGCTTTCTGATGGTACACTGTACACAAACTTTATTTCAAATATTGGTATAAAATTACCTTTAGGCTGTGTGTATAAGGTATATATGAAACATAAGTGAATTTCATGTTAGGAGTTGGGTCTCATCTCCAAGATACCTCATTATGTATGTGCAAATACAGTCACTCTCTGTTATTGCGGGCAGGAAGACAAAATGGAGGGCACACCTGTACACAGCTCTGCGTGCATGCCATGGGCGTGCACACCATTATTTTCAATGGGCCTCAAATATTTGTGAGCTGCCATTTTTGCAGGGGTGGTGGTCCAGAACGGATCCCCTGTGAATGGGGGAGGGGGGGAGCTACTGTATTCCAAAATCTGAAAAACTCAGAAATTCAAAACACTTCTGGTCCCAAGCACTTCAGATAAAGGACACTCAACTTGTATATTACTTTGAAAGAGAATGGCCTCATTACCTTCAAAAGTGAGGTATAATAAGTAATATTGTTGCTTATTATGTGTCACTTCCAGAATGTGAAGTAGAGGACTATTTGTCACTAATTCATAGCTTGGGCCAGACCTTTGTTTGCACACTAGGCCCTTCTTTCCTTGCTCAAAGTTTCTATAAGGAAAAGCATTTCTTTATTGGATTTGCAGAAGACTTGATATTTTTATTAACACTGCTTTGGGGTCTTCTCAACATAACTTCATTCTTCAAGGCAGTAGAAGCTACCTTAACAAGAAAGTATTCTAAATTGGCTCATAATTGACATTAGAATCAGAAAAGAGTGGATGTATTCCACCCCCAGCAGTTTAGAGGAGCTATCAGGAGAGTTTTAAGTATCTGTGATGTTTACTTTTTCATTCCCTGTGTTTAGTTTTCATTATTTTGGCTTCATCATTTCATTAAAGGATTTGTAAGCCTTTAAGAACTGCATCCCCCACTTGGCCTTAACTGCTTATGTCATTTAGCTTAGTTTGATTAATTTTCTTTCATTAGGTAAGGGTAAGGTTATGCTTACTTGACAGCTTTCAGAGAATGGAAAACTAGAATACTGGCAGTGAATTATTCAAAATTGACAGGCTTTGTTTAGTTTTCACTGTAATTATTTCACCATCAAGTATTTTTAACCTTGCAGTTCTCATCGTTGGTGATTGATTGAAGTTTTACATTTGACAGAATGACCTGTAAGGCATTATGCAGTTTTTAATTAACTTCTTGCAGATTGGACTGTGGAATCTTTCTATTAGAAGAACCTATACCAGGGTTAGGAATCTTGTAGTCCATGGGCTGCATGAGACCATCAGGGTGCATAGCTCTTGGAATCTCCACTCAACTCCCAAACCCCTGAGTCCCACTCCAGTTTTTTCCACTGATTTCTGCCTCCTTCCCATGACTAGGGGGGGTGTAGATTTGTTCAGAAGTGCTCTTTAGGCAACACTTTGCCACAAAACTGACACACATGACTCCTCAAAATGCTGCATGCTCTAGGAGCCAAAAACAATCCTTCAAGCAAGCACATCCCTGGTGTACACTATAAGCAGTTGGACTATACCAATTGAACTAATGTGACTTTCCAGCAAATTATTTTGAAAATTGTGGATTGTTGAAAGTGCTGGATCCCTGTTTCCCAAAGTATCCTGAAATTCCTTAAAAGAGAGAGTAATTATCAAACCAGATGAAGACAGCAGTCTGATACACACTGACTTGAAAATAAGTCCTATTGACCTCAGTTGGATTTATAAAGATACATAAAAAGGATTCTGCTGTATGTCAGTAGTATAGTAGGAATTTCTCAGGGTTTAATGATTTATTTTAGAACAACAGCTACCTAAGAGCTTTATGACATGTAACTGAAAGAGCTTTGTTTCTCCAGCTGATCGTGTCCTGAGTTGATGGTTTTTCACATGACTTAATTACCTATTTGAAAACCACCTAGATAATGACAAAGAACACATTTGTGTACAAGTACAGTTCAAGGCAAGTGTGGAGGTTGTGCTCCAAAACCTAGTCATATCTCTGATTACTTAAACTAGAACATCTCTGCAGCTCTATACAGTATAAGCAAGCATTGATCATACTATATGCTGCAGTCAGATATATAGATGAAAATTATATTTTAAAATATTTTTTTTAAATTGCTCAAAACCATGTTTCTCAAATTTTGAGAACAAAAGGAATTCTGGACTGAAGAGAATCTTTGCAGTCCAGAACTTATTATTTACAAAATTCGCATGTAGTTATTTAGTGCTGAAAACAGCATTTTCTGTGCAGGATATGTGAATTTTGCATATAATAAGTCCCACATAGTGAATAGTCTTCAGAAACTGCACAGTTTTTAATGATTTCTTACATTTGGAAGAAAATTGCTAAAAATTACTCATTACTTCCTTCGGGCTGAAAATTAATGAAAAATTATATCCCTAGTCAGATGACAACCAATAATCCCAGGGAGAGAGGGGGGAAGAAGAAGCCTTCACTGAGTAGGAAGGGATGATAAAATGAATAAACTTTGCTTTTGGGATAATTCCCCTTTCAAGAGAACAAATTTTGGGCAAAGCTTAAGAAAAAGTGCAGAGTCAGGGATGGCCAAAGTGACCTATGAAACTGTCTTCTCAAGTTGATCCTCTCATCTGATAACAGAGTCTATTAAGTTCCCTTTTCTGTGATGGGAGCTTGCTGGACATAAACTTAAAGGAAGTGTTTTAGTCATTTCCTTGCATTGAACATTAAGTCTCAAAGGAATGCCAGGAATAAGTAACAGAGCATTCTTTGTTGGTAAGCATGAGAATTAAACTGGCATGATGGTGTCGATAAAGGTTGAACAATGACTTCATATAATTTCTGTTTCTCCGACCTAGTGTGTGTTGTGTTTATATAAGAGTGATTTAAAAACGAAACGTATCCATGCTAGAGGCTGTGTATTCTTTGCTAATTTGGCATCTGGCACACATCCAGTATAAAGAGGTCTGGTACAAATGGAGCTTGCTGATCAATTAGACCTTAAGAGTGAACGAAATTAATCCAATATTTTGTTGAGCTCAGCTCTGTTCTACTCTATATCCATTGTTTTGGTAGTCTCCAGTGTCTCTGAAAGAGGGAAGAAAAACAACCATACGTCATGTGCAGTGTATTCTGAAGGAAAAGATGGAGGTGGGGTGGAGTTTCCTGATCTAATTGGCCATAAATGAGGCATGAGAACAGAGACAATAAAGATGCCTGCATGGAGGTTAAGGACAATCTTTGAGGGAATTATGCAGAGGGTTAAGCAATCATCCATTAAGGCAGTATGCAATGGGATGTTGTAGCGCCTTGGAGACTGAGAGAGAAGTTGGTAGCATAAGCTTTCTTAGGCTGCATCCACACTGCAGAAATAATCCAGTTTGACACCACTTTAACTGCCATAGCTCAATGCTATGGAATTCTGGGAATTGTAGTTGGTTGTGGTACCAGAGCTTTGCTCTGGTGCAGCAACAAACTACAATTCCCAAAATTTTGTAGTATTGAACCATGGCAGTTAAAAGTGGTGTCAAACTGGATTATTTCTACAGTGTGGATGGACTCTTACACTCAAGTCTACTTCATCAGATGCATTAAGTCTACAAAAGCTTATGTTACTAGGATCTTTCTCTCAGTTTTAAACATGTTGCAAGATCCCTTTGCATGCAGATCCAGGCTAACGTATCTATGTCTTTGAATTATAGTAGTGTTCTTCAGACGTTTTGGTTTGGGTTTCCATTCTAAATTTTCTGTACCTTCTAAGATGGCTGTAGTCTTATGTGCTTTCCCAACATTACTCCCTTGAAAGAGCCAGCGGTGGCAACCATATCAGTGATGGGGAGGTCATTTGCAAGCAGGTGTCAAGAACAGGAGGTGCACTGGATATACTAGTGGAAAAGCACATGCGGCTCTTGAGCAAAATGGGACAGGGTCTCTGGCTGCTAATGACTTGTGTGACTGGTAGGTGCTCTGGCTAACCCCCCAAAAATTTTGGACAGAGGAGCAGGTTGTTCTTTGTTTTGTCTTTCCCTAGAAGAGAGAATAACTTTATATTTCATTTCCATGTTTGTGTTAAGGGGCTAAAGAACCAAATCAGGTAGGTCATTTTCCTTGGACTAGGGGCTAGGTTTTCTATCTTGCTTGAAAATGATTTATTGTCTTAAACAAGTCAGCCTTGCATGTTAGTTACAATGACAGAATAAAAGTGAGTTTTATGTTCCATGACAACAGTTGCCAAGTTCTTGCAAGTTTTCTTGGCAATCCGGTTGTACATGCATGGTTATGGTCACTGCATTATATTATGTCCCTTGCAGGACTACTGTGTTATTTCTTATTCTCTTTACAGTCACCCCTCCATTCTGGACCCCCCCTCCACGAAAAAGGAAAATCGCAAATATTCAAGCCCCATTGGCTTGAATGGCAGTGCACACCCCATTTTGTCCCCTTCTGTTTGCTAACTGTGAACAGGCGAGGGACGCGGACATGAAGTCCGTGAAAATGGAGGGGCAACTGTAATTGCAAAGTAGCAATGCCTCAGCAACACTATATAGTGTTCTGGTGCAGAAAGGACTCACTGACCATATTCCAAGAGTGTAGATAGTGTCTGGTTCTTTGCAAGCAGGGTGTAAGAAGGCTGCATTATTGTCATTCAGTCTGGCAAATTGTTTGAAATCCTAGTTGATAAAAATGACGAACCTTGCTTCGAGGAATTGCAATCGGGGATCCAGATTTAGAACACTTTGAGTACACAATTGGGGGCTGCTGTACCTGCTCAGTCACTAGGACTCTCCATTGGTATCTTTTTGGATCTCCTGCTCCACAGATGAGGGTGTTCATGCATGTGCCCTCTCTCTTTTAAAAATAATGCCATAATTGTGCAAGTTGTACTGTTGTCAGAAGAAAAAGTAGGGATATGATCTAAATAGCACAAATACAATTCACATTTGCTAATTATTGTTACCATTCTTTTTTGTGTGTTATATTAAAAAGGAATAAATTGGGGAGAATCATTAGGTCAGTGGTTCCAGCAGGAATTGCACAGGATAACATGTTTCTATTTTCAATACAAGCCTGGGTGCAAAATGAGCAGAGAGGCTGCTTTTGTCTGGTTCCACAAACGTAAAAGCAAAAGAGAACAGTACTGCTTTATCTGTGTTCTAGGACTGGGCCTGGTGTCATATTGTTTCCATGTGCAAAACACCATGTGGTATATCCTGTCCTTTGCTGAATCCAGCAATCTAATACCAGACTTCTCAATCCTAAACAAACAATATCGTAATCCACTGTCAGCGACACAATAACAGCAGTACTCTGTCAAAACATACTTTGAAAGATTAACATTAGAAAGGAAACCTGCAGGACAAAAAGCCAGATTGTAGTCAAGCCCAAGCCCTAACTTTCTACCTCTCACTTGGTATATTTTTGCTACATGGTGTGTGGTTGGATACACATACTTAAATTATATTTTTGATGTGGTGGCTACTTATGCAAACTACATTTGTATATACAGTTCTACTTTGCATTCACTTTTCATTGAAATAGAAATAGTTTAAAGGCTAAGTTGGATTTTTCAAAAAGAAGCGGCAGTATATTTGAAAAATTCAAAGGAAATGTTATACATCATTTAATTTTTCTTTGTAAATGTATATCCATGTGAGTAACAAGTTGCTTAGTCCCTGTTGTAACCCAAATCTTCAGTTAAAATTTGCCCCAGGACACAAAGCCTACTTTTAATTTCTTTTTCAAATTCCCTTACAAAGTGACAGTTCAACAGAACAATAGGCCTCTTTGTTCACTACTACATAATAGATTGAAAATGTTTGTATTTTATTATTGCTTCTTTCCAGCTTTAAGGATTAGGAACTTTTTTTTTAAAAAAAGTAATAAAATAATAAATCTGGCAATTGGGGATTCCAGTGGGACTGCTCAGTATGTAAAACTAAATGGCAGGACACAGGGTACTTTAGAGGCAACTCCAAAGTTATGGATACTGTAGATCCAGGAGCTCTGTAGTATCACTTTATATATGCTTTTGTTTTAAGCTGTATTTTTAAAATGGAATGGTGACTATGAGAGGTGCATATACGAAAGTGTGTATCCCATGTATACTCCTCAGAAAGAACCAAGATAGGTTGGCAGCCTGTGTTTGGTAACACATTCATTCCTTTTGTTCCAAATGGTCTGGTGAGGTGTAAAGTAGACTCTTGTTTCTTCAGTATACAGAAAAGAAATCTGACACAAAATTGTTCATGGTTCTGGTGTGTTATGCTTCAAGGATATTAAGCCCACTCTTCCATTTAAGTACAGTTATATGCTGTATACAGTTTTCAAACAGTTGTGTTGTCTTTTTTTAGCATCAAATGGAAAAGAGGGAGGAAGAAATGATGGAATCCAGCAGCACCCTTAAGACTAACTGGTTTATTATAGCCTGACCTATGCACTGATAAGAGTGTTGTTAAACCCACAGGTTTTTAAGCACAGTTACACAGTTGTAGGAATGGGATAGAATTTAATAGGATACAAAAGGATGCAAATTGTGACCCTGACCAGTAATCATCAAAAAGCATGGCCAGGGCTAGCATCACAGATTTGTATCTTCCTGTATCCTATTATTCCTGTATTCTTTCCCAATCCCCCAACTGTGTACTTGTGCTTAAAAACCTGTGGCTTTAATATCATTCCATCAGTGCATTGTGGACTGAAATTCACAAAGGTTCATGCTAAAATAAATTAATTAGTCTGAAGGGTAGCATCTACCCTCCCATCTGCCTCCCTTTTTCTTCATTCAGGTTGCATTCAACAACCTAACAGCCAAACCACTCAGTAGGATGCAATGTTTCAAAGACTGGCAATTGAAAAGAACTGAGAATGGTGGAAGAATGCATACTTCGTTTATATGAACACATATGTTCCAATCCCTGGTGTCTCTACATGTGGAATGGGGATGGGGAAGTGCAGCCTGTAGGCTCCACGTGGTCCTGGGACCCCTAAATGTAACCCTCAGAGCCCCAGATCCCACCCCAATTTAATCTTTATTGGGCCAATTTGGGGGCTTTTTGGTAAAACAAACAAACAGACCACTCCAGCACAGCCAAAATCCGTTGGCTTGCTTTCCTACCCCCCCACCCCCAGAGCTCCCCAAACCTCACCCAAAAAACAATCAAACAAAAGGTATTGGTTGAAAATCAGCCTTTTGAATTGATGTGCAGTTGCCCACCTCAACATAGATTCCTTGAATAGCCAAAGCAGGTGGACAGTGTAGAGCTAATCTCTGGAGAAGGGACAAGTTGTGATCCTCTGGTGGTGGTTGTTAATTGCTATCAGATCAGCATTGATTTATGGTGACCCTATGAATGAAAGACCTCAAGACACCTGTCATCAGCAAGTTTGCTCTGATCCTACACACTTAGGACTGTAGCTTTCTTGAGTCAATCCACCTATAATGTGACTTCCCTCTTTTTCCTCCTCCCTCCCACTTTACCAAGCATTGGCATCTTTTCTAATAAGCTATGTCTTCTGATATGGCCAGAATTCAATAGTCTCGGTTTGTTTGAGCTTCTAGGGGGCGCTTAACTTTGATTTCCTCTTTGTTGTTGTTAACCACCCTTGGGTTAATCTTGACTCATGGCTGTCCTATGGATGAGACATCTCTAATGAATTGATTTTCTTTTTATCTGTTTTCTCAATTGTTCAGCTCTCACATATATACATGGCAATGGGAACACAATTGCTTGTATGATTCTGACTAGGACCCATTTATTAGTCCTTTTGGCAGTCCATGGTGTTGGTAGAACTCTCCTCCAGCACCACATCTCAAGTGAATTGATTCTTTTCTTGCCAGCTTTCTTGGTGGGAAATTGCAGTTCCCATCATCCCTCATCATAGGCTCTGCTGGCTGCAGTTTCTGGGAGTTACAGTCCATCTTTGTTTTTAGGGCTACATGTTGTCCATACCTAGGCTCTACAGAAAATGGGATTTTAAAATGACAGGCAGGCATGTTTTAACATACAGCCAGTTTATCATGAATAGTTAGCACAGTGATAAAATATTGGACTGGACCATGGATTCCTGGCTTGGGAATGCTGCGTGAGGGCATAACTCCAGGTATCACAGAATTAGGGTTGGTTTAAGCTAAATGACTTTTTAAAAAGCCATTTCTTGTTGTTTTTTTAATTGATTATTGGTATGTGTGCGTGTGGAGTCAGAGAGGGAGAGGGAGAGAGAAAGTCTGACTGCTATTACTGTTTTCAAACCATTTTACTAGAACAAAAATGACTGTTTGAATTTAAACATTTAAACTTTAACAGTTTATTGGCAGTCATTCACTGTTAAATCAGCATCCAGTGTAAGGTACTTCTTTTTAATCACTTTATTTTATAGCGCAAGAAACGCCATTCAGAAAAAAAATCCCTCAGTTAACATAGACTCAATCAAAACAACTTGTTTTAAAAGAGCACTTTTAAAAATAACGTTATTTAAGCTGATGGCTGTAGCCTCCAAACTGCACTTTGCTACTTAATTTTCTGATTTAGTCCTATATTGGTATAGCCCTATATATAGGCTACCAACTTGTCAATATTATTGAAAGATGTAAATCTTATCAAAGACTAACAGCTTTGGATTGTTAATATCAGAAAGCATTAAAATATGATTGGTCAAGCTTTCTAGTATATAAAATAATGTTTCACAGAACTGATATAATAAGCAGGATTCAATATTTTTTTCCATTGAAACATTAGTGCAAAAAACCCAACAACAAACCACTTGGTTTAACAACAACAACTCCCTTCAAAAAATGGTTTAAACCAGGGGTAGGCAACCTTTCCCCTTTAAGGGCTGAGGGACTTCAGCTCCCAGAATCCCAGGAACTATTAGCCAACATAGGACTATTGGCCAACATGGCTGAGGCTTCTGGGAGCTGAAGTCCCTCGGCTCTTAAAGGGGAAAGGTTGCCTAAACAAACAAACAAAAAAACCTAAGGTTTTTTTTCTCCAGCCATGCACAGAATCCTATACAGAAAATGTTTTCTTTTCCTAGTATGATGGACACTGGAGGAGACCTGTTGAACATATGTAATGAGTCAATCATAGCGGTCAAATTGTTGAGGAAGGAGATGAGGATGAACAAAAGGGGAGGTTGGCAGTTTAACTGACAGATTGAGTTTGGTTTGTTCTGATTTTGGTGAGGAGAAACCTGGATGTGGAGTTACAGAGAGGAGATGAGAGGTAGGACATAGGTATCATATCAGGAAGGATTGATGTTTGGTATGAACTGTGTAACCATGAAAAAAATAGTGAACCAGCACTCAACTCTTGATGTTTTAAAGAAGCCTTTTATTGAAGACAATGTTTTGTTGGTGGTGGTTTTAATTTATTGAGGGGGATTGAGAGAATCTCAGTTCTGTGCACACATAAAACAACAAAGAACACATTCCCTGGCCCACAGTTGGGAGCCCCTGAATAGTAAACCTAAATGTGTTTTATAGTAAGCAAGTATGGTGGATGAGAGGAGCCCAAGTTTAAAGTCTATGTGAAGAACTGAAAGGAGCTAACTGCCACTCCTGGCTTTTATTTTTTTTAATTACCTTTTGCCCGTGAGGATATTTCATGCCAATGTGGATTAGGGGAATATTTGAACACACCCCTTTCCATGTTTTGTTCAATTAAACACTGTGAAAACTAGTTTTGGAAAGCATAATGTAGAACCAGTGCAACTTATTGTGCTGGAAAGTTACAGAGCTTGGGAAAGGTGGTGGTTGTCATCAAAACATGTTATGCTGGTTGGGAGATTCTGGAAGTTGTAGTCCTAAAAAGTAAACTTTCTAAGTTTTTCTGAGAAATGATGCACAACTAACACTCCCTCCCTTGATCTTCAGGTGTTAAGGAATTCATGGTGTTTCTAAAGTTTGGCAACCAAATTTATTCAGAAACTTGTTCACCTAAATGACACTGGCATCCCAGGGTATCATATGTCTGCAATTTCCTCTTGGTTGTTGTTAGCTGCCCTCGAGTTGGTTCCAACTCATGGCAACCTTGTGGATGAGACATCTTCAAGAATCCCTATCTTCCACTGCCTTGCCCAGATCCTGCAAGCCCTTCCCTATAATCCCCCTGATTCAGTCTATCTCTCTGGTTTGTGGTCATCCTCTCTTTCTTCTGTCCTCCACCTTTCCTAGCATTATTGTTTTTTCTAGTGATCTTTGCCTTTCATTATGTGGCCAAAGTATGATAGTCTCAACTTGATAATCTTTGCTATTGTGGAAAAATTATTTCCATTCATATTAATTAATCCCTTTTGAGATAAAATAAAATCCGACCATTGAATAGAAAGTACAATGCCAGGACTCATCTTTGGCATGTATGATTGCCATTTAGAAAATCTTATTACTATGTCTACTTCATAAGATGTAATTTTACAAGCTTGACGTAAATCCAATAATATTCCTGCTGCAGTTTCTGTAGTATGTGCCAATAAATCTTATACCATGTACTATCTATCATATTTCTGTATTCTACAAGCCACGGAATGAATATTAATTATATTTCATTTTTATTTCCTTCTGTGAAAGCTGTGTAACACTATATTTGTTGTTTGCATCGCAGCATTTTTTTTTCTGGCACAGAATAATCAAAGAAAACTAAATTTCTTACTACATTCTGTTTAATACAGATCTAGTCATGGATGAAATCAAAGGCAGTCATGACTAATGTAAGTCCTATTGATTTCATTGAGGACCACACTGGATATTAGTAAATATGTGTCTAATATATTTTAAAACCTACATAGGATTTGGTTTTTTAGAAGTTATTTTTAATCTTTAAAAATCTTTTTAAAAGCATATATGATTACATAAGGCCTTTCATGGTCACCTTAAAATTCTGTTGTTAACACAAGAGTGTATGAGTTGTCATGTTACATATACAGTGGGCCCTCCACATTCACTGGGGTTAGGGACACAAAATCCCTGTAAAAGTGGAAACACTGCAAATTAATATTATACACACACACACACACACACACACACACACACACACACACACACATATATATATAATCTCCTGAGAGAACACCTCACTAGAAATCTCTAGGTCCTCCAACATAACTCTGTGGTCAATGTTTAGCAGAGTCATGCTGGAGGACCTAGAAATTCCTAGAAAGAACATATTAATCAAATCCACAAATGTCGAAACCACAGATGTGGAGGGCCGACTGAAGACTAATAATTTAGCATACATTCTGGGCTTTACACTGTAATTTCTGAAGAGAATTGGAGGGAAGAAGTGTATAACATGTTTTAATATCCTAGCTTGTAACAAAACTGGTAGCCATAATTTGCCAGCTTGCATGAAAGAGAAAACGGTGACTATTTAGAAACTTGCTATTTTGTTTGTCCTTGGCTGCAAAGAGAGAAGGAGCAAATGGGTGCATTGATGGGGATAAATCAACTCATGCCTTTGCTTATCATCTTAAGGTGAAGCCATATTTGGTGTGTGTGTGTGTCAGCTTCCTTTGGAAGTTGTTTTCTATACTTCTGATGATGCAGCTTTGAAATATGGAGGCCAGATGATCCACAGTTCAAGACATTTTAAAGGCCTATATGGAGGCATGTGAGATGTAGGAATCAAAGAACACATCCAGTCTGATCTTGTTCCAGATAACACATCATCAAAAAACATCTTGTTCAAATATAACGTGTTCTGCTTTTGCTAAATTATTCTGCTGCACTTTGGGGACTCTTTCAAAGAGTGGGAAAGAAGGCTGTGCCCAGAACCTAGCTTCCTTCCTTGATTGTTTTTTTAAAGAAAAAAAGACCTTAAAATGCTGAGTTGAAAATTTCTGGTCCAAAAGCTGTTTAGGTTTTTTTTGTCCATTGTGGCACATTGGATATTTTTCCACGAATGGCCACATGTGCAAAGCTTGTAAACCACCACATGAAATTGGTTTTTACGCTCAGAATCCACCTCCACCTTATAAAAACATGCATTACTTTATGACCTTCTTCTGTATTGCTTTAAACCAAAACATTTTGGTTTAAGAGTTAGCTCCATTCATTCTATTTTCCTTGTTTCTCTTCCCAGCCTTAAAAAAATCATTTGGACATATAGTATTTGCTATAACCTCTGTTTTGAACTGGGTAGTGGATTACCTACCCCCTTCCCATTTAAAACAACTTAGTTTAATAAAATCTGACAGTGTCCATACAGATAGAGGCAAACCCATAAGCTTGCTTTTGTTTTTCGCAGGTATCTTTTTTGCTTTTTGCATTAGGACTCAAAACTGTAATGTAACCAGCTGAAGTCTTTGTCAGGTATCTGGAATGAGAAAGCAAAGATAAATGTTGGCTTTAAAGAATTAAATTACTTGTTACTGAAGGAAAGCAGATGCTTTCATCAATACTTTTGGAGTAAAAGCAGTCCAAATGTAGAACAAATGTCTTTAGTCAAGTTCTGCCTGACGTTTTATGCATTTTACACATACATACACACGCTCTGAACATACATATAGAGATTATGGCACGTTATGAACTAAATAACATTGACAGTTCTACCTGGTATGTAAACTCAAATACAGTGTGCCCGCACCATACGTGGGCTTGCTATACACAGCTTTGAATTTACAATAGGAAAACACAGGACTTTAGGCCCCAAGTTTTTTGCCATATGTGGGTGAAGTCTGGAACGGATCCCCCATGTATACAAAGGGTCCACTGTAATAAAATTCCATTTCCCCCTAAAGTTTTTATTTAGATACATTTCTTCTCCTGGAATACTGTTACCAAGAGTAATGAGCAGGTCTTCATTATAACGTGAACACTTTTTGACACAGATTAAAGATTGCATTTTGAAGAATCTTGGGCAGGACTTACCCTTCACTCCTTTTTCCATGGGAGAGGGCATTAACAGTTATGTGGATCAAAGTTTAAGACAATGATGTTTCTGGACTACAACTTGCATCACACCCTCGCTGTTGGCTGTGCTGGCTAGAGTGAGATGAGAGTTGTAGTACAACAGCATCAGGCAAGCTACACGTCACCCATCTCTGGTTTAAGGCTTTCCACCATTTTGATCAGTTTGCATTTCTTGAAGAGAAAAACAGGCTTCCTCCTATGCCTTGTGCAAAAAAATAGAGAAAGAAAGAGAAAGTGGGAGGACAAGATAACAACACTGTGGTGGCAAAATTCTTATGGAAGAGATGAAACAGTCCAATAATACATCCTCAGCTGGCCATATTTAATGAATAGACTCTTTCCTTGGCTACTACAACCAGTTAATTGATCACACATATATATCCCTTCAGTAGGCTTCTGTCATTTGGAGCAGGAATATGTTCATGCAGATTCTGCAGGCAGAAAAATAGATGTTTTGCCATTCACTGAGCTGTGAGAGGCAAGAGTGAGTCATAGGGAAAGAAGACGGCTAACCAAGGCTACCATAACTGGTTCTCTCTCATTTCTCTTTGTTGCCATACCCTTTTATTCTTCTATTATTATATAATTATAATTATTTATATCCTGGTTTCCCCCAAAAAATTGGGACTCAAAATTGGGATTTTTGTAGCAGCCCAGTCTTTATATGTAAAGCAGCATTTGCTCTCATCAACAAAAACAAGAATGATTCTCCAGTCTGTATTTAAAAACGTGTGCTTTTGAACGTTCCTTGCTCATTTATTGAACTGACTCAGCTGCATTTTCCATAATGCACTTAGTTTACAGTTTAGTTTTTAGGACAGTTTACTAATCAAAGCATCACTGTAAACCGCAGTTTGCTGTCAGATCCAATGTTTATTAATTCAGACATTGCATCCAACCATTTAGCAGTAAAAACTTGTTCACCATTCTGTTTAAACTATTGCTACACATATTATAAAGTTGCTCATGTTCAATCTTCTGGCTTGATCTTTAGTTAGAGCATTGATTATTGGGTTGTTCAAGGTAAAAAAAAGAGTTAGCTTCCTCCAGCGGCAGCTGGAGCAGAATTCTGTAGCTTGTCTCTATGATATGTGGTTGTTCTGAATCACCTAGGCTGCCATTCTGTTTCCTTCCTGTCCCAAGTTGTGGCTACTATTAGTATAGTTGGTTTTTGTTAACTGCTGGGTTTTGGTTCCAGGACCCCCCATGGATACCAAAATCAAGGCCCATTAAATACCGTGGCATAGTAAAATGATGTACCTTATATAAAATGGCAAAAATCAAGATTTGCTTTTTGGAATGTTCAAGCCATGGATGCCTGAATCAGTGGATAAAGAATCTGTGGATACGGAAGCCTTGACTGTATTGGTGAGGTAGAGTATTTGACTAGGACTATTTTGCTGGTTATTTCTCAGTCAAGCCAGAAATAGTATGGTGGACATTGAACAGCGGCTTGTTTTACAATGTCAAATATGTTGTGAATTTGTTAGTGTAAGAAATATGTTCACTTCACACTAGAGATCTTCAAAAAGACAAATTGAATAAATAGGGTGACATTTCAGCCCAAACAGGGATAATGGGAATGAGCTAACAAGGCCATGCCTTGCTGTCTTCTGATCTAGGTAACAATGCACACCACATCCCATTGGCTGGAATCCAGCCTATCATGGACCGTATTGCTGCTCACTAGCAACGCTATAAAAAGACTCTGGGAAAATGTGTACAGTTTTGTATTTTTTTTTTCTGGCAGCCCTTCAAATGGTCGCGTAACCTGTAAAGCCAGGAAGAGATCCAAAAAGACCAGAGAACGGAAGGGCAAGGTTTAAAAAACACAGATGCAAAGAAGCGGCGCAGCAAGACAAACCAAAGCAGTTAAGAACCCAGGCGAGCCTTTCCCCAGTGAGCTGGGAATTGTGCAAAGCAAGACAAACAACCAAAGATACTGACCAGACCCCGGCAAAACCAGGGTGTTGGCAGAGTGCCAAAGTGGGACGTGACATGAGTGACAGCCAGTGTGACACAGAGAGCTCTGATGAGCCTGAGCCATGCTACCGAGCCAGGAGGCCAAAAACCTCACGTTCTTGCCGGGCTGGGCTGATATTCCCCGTGAGCCGCTTTGATAGATTCCTCCGGAGGGGAGACTATGCAGAGCGCATTGGATCAGGAGCATCCGTTTACATGGCTGCCGTGCTTCAGTATCTGACATATGACATTGTGGATATTGCTGGGAACATTGCTGCAGGTGACCACAAACGCCTAATTGCCCCCAAACACTTACTGCAAGCCATCAACAATGATTCCGAGCTCCGCTGTCTTCTTGGAGGGATTTCTTTCCCCCAGGGGAAATCTGTGCGCAGGAATCACCTTGCCCCATCTTCCAGGAATCGCAAGAGCAAGAAACCCAACAAAGCTATAAGAGCCCCAAAGGCTGTTGCTGCATAAACAAAGGTGCTTCTGTTTATCTGCACTTGGAATGAAGTTTTTAATCAGCAGCCAATAAAAGCTTCTCTGAAGAAGAGTTATCTATTGTGTGAATGTATTTGTTTCTACACAGGTTTAATCTGGGCTATTTTATTTGGACTGGCACTCATACTGAGATATTTGTACAGAAATGAAGGACTCTACATTTTATTTGGTGAAAACTCATTCTGTAAATATCATTTTGACATTTTCAGGTGTTGTGTTTTCCCCACTGCAAAAAACACCTAATTGTTTTCCAACTGATTGTTATTGATTCCCTGTGACAATAATACATCCTTTGATTTGCTTGTTTCCATTTTCCATTTCAAACCACAATAAAAAACATGTAGTCTTTCAAGCAGTGGATGATGGGAGTTTGGCAGATACCGCAGTTAAGTGAAATGGGTAGATAAGGTCATCTTTTTCTTTTCCCTGCTTTCATAGTAAAATGGCAAAGTCTTGCTGAAGAGTCTGAGAGTGCTACATAGAAGTCCAGTAAGGAACTTGTAAATAGGACCATGAAGATGTAGGTAGGTGGTAGCTAAAAGCCCACCTTCATTGACTTCTATGTAAAGCCAAGTTCAGTTATGCTCAGAACATTCTTTCCTTTGTGCCAGAGTTCCACAGAATCACACAGACTGCTGCCATGACATCTGGGCTTGAGAGAGCATTATCTAACCCTAAATTTCCTTGTTCTTCCTGGATTAAGTTGGTAGGCCCTGGACATGCTGTGTTAAGACTTTAAGCTGAAGAGTGGCATTTTTAAAAATGGAATTAAATGGACCATCTGTTCTGTTAGTTTACCGTCTGGTTCTCCCCCCCCCTTTTTTTTTTTTTCTTTCTTTCTTTGAATTGTGAAAATGCAAAAGGGTGTGCCAAGGCACTGAGCAGAGTAGAGAGCCGCAAAGTTTTTGGACAGTTTCAAAGAAGTAGAGGTTTAGAAAGAGCTCATGCAAAGCTACTTGGAAGTGGTTTCTGGACAGCTTGTTTAGAATTGCAGTTGAAACCTATGCTTTTCAAGTTATACCTGCCTCTTTGTTCATTTTCCTGGGGATGGAAGACTGCTGGGCCAGGTCTTGGAATGAGATCTTAGAAATCGCAGTAAATGAAATGGACATTATGTTTAGGCCTTTGAATATAACTGATCAAAGATGACAGAAGGATAGGTGTGAAATCTAGCCAACTTTTGTCCTGTTTGGTAAATCTGTAGGTCACGAGTGATGGAGAAGATACAAATGGCCCTGGCCTGGATCTGTGAAATATAGTCAACAGATAGAATTATTTGTGTTGGGTGGTGGTGGGGCTTTAGTTAGGGAACTTCAGCTCTCAAAGATGAGGTGTGCTAACAATATTATAAGAAGGGATGGAGCTTACTCAAAATAGGCAAAGAAAAAACACATGGGACCTGATAATGTGGCAACAAAGAAGACATTATGTTGTGTGGGTAGGCTTGAAAGATCGCTTCCTGTCAGGTTTAACAGATTATAAAGTATAGGATCACTTAAAGCACACTTCTTATCTCTTAATATTGTTGAGTTTGGGCTGTCATTTCCATAATTTGGCATGAGTAAAGTGAAGATTGTGTTTTCAATGCCTGTTCCTGACCAAAATGGTGATTCTGAGATCATACTTACCGTAGTTTTGTAGGCACAGAACAGGGTCAGCAGTTACTCAGAATTAAATGCTTGTAGGCTTAAGCCCGCATGTAACCAGCAGGACCAGTGTTAGACTTTTGGCTAAGCCGTGTTCACCTAGAGGTATTGTATGTATGAACCAGTGTCTCAGTATAGTTATTCTTGACAAAACTTAGCTTGTCAGCAATTTTTTGTAACTACCAGAATGATCCAGAATCTAGTTTAGAAACCATTTACTGTAACACAGCCGACAGTCTTGTCTCCCTTCCTTTTTAGAACTGCTTAGGTTATCTGGCTGTTTCTCTTTTTAAAAAAATGGCACAAGACTTCAATGTAATGTAGATGTGTTTGCTTTGGTGCCCATACTAAAAGAAAATAGGCCCCTAAAGCTGTTTAGCATTGTACACTGTATCTTTCATGCCAGTTGGACAGGGTCATGTAAACAATGGTTCTTCAAGTCTGAGCTTATGATAGCTTGTGTAAGCAATGTGATAATAATAGTGAATTGTGAAATTTCATTGCTGGTCATTTGATTTCTTTACAGCAGCCATCAAAAGGGGTATGAAGCTATTTATGTGTATGCAATATTTACTTACCTTTCTTTTTGTGGGTTGTTGTCTCGGTAACTATTCTGTTTTCTTTTCCCTTTTGCTTTGATACTGTGGTATCCCCACAGCTTGGTAGGAAAAAAAATATTATCTGCTGTATATCTGAGAGCCATTTGAAGAAGGGAAGAAGATTGGGGGGGAGGAGAGAGGCTCCCTTTTGAATGCAGTATGATAACCTTTTTTGGCATATACATTCTGTTGGGCAATAGATTTGTCATCTATTGTAACATATACCTATACGTCACATACACAATTTCTTTGGGTCTGTATTTTGAGCCTGTTCAATATCATTTCCAAGTACTTCTGAACATAGCACTTACTGTGAATGCTACTTCTCCATTTTCTTATAGGCCGGTTAAAACAACTGCATTGTTGTGTATTTTATGGGGGATAAATATGGTCTTGCTGTGTATGGTTGAGGGGAGAAGTACTTAATACACTGTCAAGGGATTGATTGTGCTCTATGAATTTTTTTACTGCTGTTTAAAAAATAGATGCTTGTGCCATATCAAAATATGCTATGATCTCCCCTCGGTTTCTAAAGCCATTCTCCACTTGATTCAAAGAACTGCTGTTCAAGAATTACAAGTTCAAAGCTCTTGAACAGGTGGGATAAGCACAATTGTTTTTGTCTATTTGAATCCCATCCTGTATACTAAAGGAAGGATTTGGGTTTTTGCCTTTATTTTAAAAAAGAGTAATGTCTTTAAATTTTCCTCCCAATTCCAATTATTGCTTCAAGAGTGGTGAATATTGCTTTGAGAGGCTTTGAACCTTAAAGAGAGAAACTTTGAAGTAAGCCCCAGTATTTTCAGTGGCTTCATTCCAGAAATGCGACTCAGAAATAGAAATCCCTGCTGAGCTTTGAAGTTTACATCAGACATTTCATTATTGCTGTCTGACCTACCTTGCAGGCTTGTTGTATGAACATGCTTATCCTTGCCTTCTCACGTTATCCTTGCCTTCTTAGGAGGGAAGATAGAATTAAACTGTAATAAACGACTGGATAGGGTATATCCTGCAACTAGAATGAGTTGGTCAATTGTCCAGTTTATGTTACTGCAATTGTACTTTATTATATAAGCATGAGAGAACTTGAGAAAGTACTGGTTAATTACACAGTTTAATTTCCTGTTTAATTTAGTGGTGGATTTGCTTTTTTGTCCAACCAAAAAACTGTTCTATCTGCATTTGAATTATCTGTAGTATTTTTATGTTCTACAAAATTAATGTCATGAAATGGGGACCTAATATTTTGGATTTGGATTTGTGACATGTGAGAAGTGCCCATCGTTGCCACTCATATGACCACATTTAAATTATTGGAGAAGTGCTGGCTGTGTCTTCTTGATATGTACTGTATTATGTATTATGAACAATGACAGTAATTCTAGTCATTTTTCTTAGATAATAAAATAAACTCTGGCCTTTAAAACATGCATACACATTGTAAATTGAGATTAATTACAAATGGTGGAGTGTGCACAACTACGGGGGAAAGTGCTTTAAAATAATGATCATGTAATTGCATTCCCAGTTTCTCAGTTCTTCATAATATGAATAGAAATGTGTGCTCAACCAATTTTTCAGAGCAACCAAATAAGAAATAATGCAATACCTTTTCTGCATGTAAAGGAATGGGGTTGTAAAAAGCAACACTGCATTTTGTACTATTTGGATAACTCCAATCTATTGGTCATAACTTTAAAAAGTGGGACTTTTTCTTTTCTTTTGCAGATAACAATTGCTACCAGCATGTTGATGCTGTCTGACATAGCTGTAAACATGACTTGACATCTTAAAACTGCATTCATGGCCATTGGGTGATCAGGTAAATCATGGAGCTGAAGGTATGGGTCGATGGAGTCCAGAGGATCGTTTGTGGTGTCACTGAAGTTACCACTTGTCAGGAGGTTGTTATAGCTCTTGCTCAAGCTATAGGTAAGTGAAATAATGCCCTTGTGGCCAGAATCAACCCTAGGATAAAGGGATCACCTCTGCTAACTCTGCCACATCACTTTTGTACTGTTGTGTGGCCCCTCAAGAATTGTTGAATCCAGCAAAGTAAAGCTGTACTCCACTGATCTAGATCTAGAACTAATGACATCAGGTTGCAAATTGGGGAGGGGGGAAGAATCATGATTTAAACTCAATAGAAGGGAGTGCTTTTCCTTCTTAGTACAGGAACAGTGAAGAACTTTGGGGGCAGGGGTAAAAACTAAAGACAGTACAGACAGTACTGCAGTACAGTGGGACCTCGGTATCCACAGGGGATCCTTTCCGGACCCGCACCCCTGCAAATACCAAAATCTGCAGGACCTCAAATCCAGTTGTCCCCAATAGCAGCACATGCTTATCAGCTGCACCGCCATTGGGGACTGTGGGACTTCAGGTGAAGTCCCACAGTCCCTAACGGTGGCACGGCTGCATACACAGGCCATTACTGGGGACAACGGGGACTGTCGCTAATGGTGCTGTGCCCGTGTGCATGTGCTGACAGTAGAGACAGTGGGGGCTTGCCATCTCCGGGGCATGGGCAGAAGGCAAAAACAACTGGCAGAACTGAGAGTCAAAACTGCTACATTGGTGAAAAATAATGCTAATAAAAAGATTTACCCAAAAGAAACAAAAATAGTATTGACCATTCTTTTCTGTAGTGAAGATGACAGGCAACCCTGTTTGAAGACAGTGACTAAAAACATATATAATAAGAAAGGAAAAGTAGCAAAGATTTAAAATTGATGTACTTATTATCAGCATGTTGGCACTACCTGGCTTTGCTTTGAAAACTGTTGTTGTTGTTTGCCTTCAAGTTGTTTTGCAACGTATGGCAGCCCTAACCTATCATGTTTTTCTTGCCATTGCCATCCTCTGATGCAGAGAGAGTGTGACTTGCCCAGCATCACCCAGTGGGTTTACATGGCCAAGCTAGGATTTGGACCCTGGTCTCCAGAGTGATAGCCCAGTGCTGAAACCACTACACCATGCTGGCTCTCTGCCAAAAACATTACAGTGCATGAAACCAAAATAAAACTAGCAACCAAAGATTTAAGCGTCCTTAAAAAACATACTTAAAATCACTAGGAGAATTTAAAAAAAAATTCAGTGGGCACCAAACAGACCGTAATATAGGGCTAGGTGAGCCTCTCTGGAGAGAGCCTTACATGAATGTATTCACTGAAAAAACCCTCTCTGTTTTGGGGGAATCTGGAGGGAAACCTTGTGATTAATGTCCAGACAGTTGGATATAAGAGGAAATACCAGTTCAGACAACCAGCAGGGCTTTAAATTCATTGCAGAAACAGGCAGCCACTTAGTGCAGATGGCAAAGCACTGGCATAATGTGATTATATTAACCAGCCCAGTGAACAGTCTGATTGGCCTCCTTTGGGCTAAGAAAAGTTTCCAAACTTTGTAGTTATTGAAGTAACTCAAATGGGAGGTTAGTGAGAACACAAATAACTTTGCAAGGCTACCTCTGTATAGGTGGGGTCACAATTGATACATAACTTTGTGTTCGTACAAAATACTCCAAGGGCATTTGGGTCTCTGGTGACAATGATGGATTGAAGAAACCATTATGCCCACATGGAGTTTGATCTGTGGTCTAAGTATTGTTTTGGAGGGGTACAGGTGAGACTTTTTTTTCTTTTTTCTTTTTTGTTTTCAACCAAAGAAGGTTTTTTTTTTCTCTTTGAGGAATGTCCCTTCATTTGAAATGTAGGAAGCATTAGAACAAGAGCCTTATTTATACAGTGACTAGAGCTATAGCAATAAACAAACCAAAGAATGAGTAGCAATATGGGGTTGCGAGTGGATCCCATGCCAGTGGAATGGCGAATCTGTTCTGGATTTTTTACATATATAATAATTTTATTCAAATTTTAAAACATAAACATGTAAACACATAGCACATATACATACATATAATACAACACCAACCCATCCCCTGTCCCCCACAAAAAAAATCTGTTCTGGATTTCAATCCAGTTTAAATACCACTGTCCAAGGTGCTGAATCTATGGAGATTATTGCACTTACAAAAAAATGTGGCTGATCCCCAATGGGATACACAATTTCTATGGGTGGCATTTCGGGTTGCTACCTGGTATTATCGCATGTAATATGCCACTGCTGCCACCGGGCAAGTGCGACCCAGCTGCATCCTGGGTCCCAGAGGCACTTTGGAGGCTTTTTATCCAAAATGGGAGCTTGCCGTGTTAGAAAAGCAGCCTCTGAAGTGCGGCTGGGACCCGGGATGTAGCCAGGTTACATTCACCCGGCAGCAGCAGCAGTGACAAATTACACGCAATAATACCCGATAACAACCTGAAATGCCACTGTATCCCATTGTGGATCAGTCACATTTTTTGTAAGTGCAACAATCTCCTATTTTGGGGATAGGTTCTAACACTTCAGATAGACTAAAAACTGAGAGGAGATTCACTACACCACTGATGGAACCACTACTACCTGCTATACAAAGCAAGACAATATTTGCAATCTTTTGCAACAAGCAATAATAATAAAGCCACCCCTAGTGACAAAAGAGAGATAGCAGCTATTGCTATTAAACCTGTATCTCTAAAGAGACAAGTCCTGTGTACGTTAATGAACCCACAGACTACAAAGCAGATCCTTTACCAAGAGTGCAGCCCCCTCCAAAATAGACTGAATCCCACTTAACTGGACTGATAGTAGTCTGGTCTCTTCGACTTTTAAAAATATCCCTTAGGTAGGAGGTAAGAAGGTTAGGGGGCTTTTGAAAGAAATATTTTTAGATAGAAGGGTTTCTGCTTCAGTAGGTTTGACACAGTATAGGTCATCGAGAGTTTGCAGAGAACATTGTTAATTGATTCTGTTTGTTAATTGGTTTTAAAAGTGCTAGTGCTAGCTGATAAAAGCACACATATAAGAAATGCTCATGTGTACTGAAGATTTTCTAAGGATGGCAACACAGCAACACGGTGCTTTTTTTAGAGAATTTACATTGATTAATGAATATTCTGCCATTTCTCCTTGGTGCTCAAGGCAAGCACTTGGGTGTGCTCACCTAGTCATGCTGGCTAGGGCATTCTAGAACTTGTAGTGCAAAATACCACAATTTTCAAGTTTTGGCAACAGCTATCTTAGGTACATTTTATTATTATTGCTTCTTAATTAGATCCCGGCCTCAGGAGTAGTGTTTCCTTACCTCTTTCTGCTCTTGCTTGCTCGCGGCTTGTATTTGTCTGTTTTATTGTTTTTATTAATTTAATTTTTTTTCTTGGGATTTTATGTTAATTTTTAATATGTGTAGTTTAATACCTTTTTAATGGGGGGAGGGTAGGGTCCTGGGGTTTGGTCTGTATTTGCTGTAATTTAACTGTTGTAAGCCACCCTGATTGTTTTAACAGAGGGGCGGGTATAAATAAATTTTATTTATTATTATTATTATTATTATTATTATTATTATTATTATTATTATTATTATTAGATTTAGCTGCTAGAATATGACTGACCCACAGCTTCCCCACAAGCTTCAGGACTGAGCAGGAATTTGAATGCAGTCTTCCCCAGTCATAGTTCAACATTCTCAAGTTTCTGCTTCTCAAGTTACTTTGCAAAACATGATTTAGAGAGAAGTCTACATTACTTGCTGCTTTCTGACTGCAGTCTAGCCTAATGATCTATGGAGTTTGATAGTATATGTGAAGGGTATTGCTTAGTATATAGAGGATTTATGAATACTCCAGCTGTACAGATGAAGAGAATGTATTGGAAGGCAGTATGTAGATTCAGCATAATACCGTTTCCAAAGTGTACCAGATGCAAAATATCTGCACATTTGTGCAGTTCAAAATTCAAGTAATATAAAAGCTGTATTAATGCTAATTGATGTAAAAATTGGCTGATAATGTGGAAAGTAAAGCCAGTAATCCAGACTCAGCTTGTGACTCCACCTCCCTGGTCAAACGTTTCTATTTCTTGTCTCCTGTCAATGACACACTTTGTCAGCTCCACACTTACTCTTTTACAAGAAAGGATGGGCAACTTGCAGGCTAGATGCTGCCTCAACAAAAGTCTCTCCAAAACCATACCACTGAATTTTGGTTGCAAACTAATGAAAGCCTTTGAAGCAAAGAGAGCATGCTTGCTTTAAAGGACCTTTTGGGCTTTGTGTATGACTTTTAATACATTCCATTCATCTGTACAGCTGTAGTAGTCATAAATCCTCTACATAGTAAGCAATACTAAGCAAAATTTTGTGGTAAACCAAATAAATAAATAAAATCTCAAAACAAGAACTTCCTGGTGGTTTTGCTGCCCTTTCCCAATCTGTAAATGTCAGTGATGCAGTTGGTATGTGTAAAATTGGCCCTCAATCCTGTCCAAGTTACCCACCTCTGCTAATTGTAGAATGTTGATGTTAACTCTCTTCATGTTCGTCTCAACCCATGGTGACAATATGGATGAGACATCTCCAGGCCCCCCATCCTCTACTGATCTGCCCAGCTCCTGCAAACTCATATTTGTGGTCTCTTTAATAAAGTCCATTCATCTAGCATGTGGCCTTCTTTTCTTTCTGCTTCCCTCCACCTTTCCTAACATTATTGTGTTTTCCAACAATTCATGCCTTCTCATAATGTGTCCAAAGTACAACAGTCTAAGTCTTGTCATCTTGACTTCTAGGGATATTTTTGGCTTGATCTGTTCTAGAACCCACTTGTTTGTCCTTTTGGCTGTCCATGGAATTCTTACCACTATTCTCCAGCAACACATCTCAAATGCATTGATTTTCCTTCTACCTTCTTTCTTGACTGTCCAGCTCTCACATCCATACATGCTAATAGGGAATACGATGGCTTGTATGATTCTGACTTTTGTGCTGAGTTATATGTCTTTGCATTTTAGGATCTTTTCTAGTACTTTCATAGCTGCCCTCCTCATTCTTAATCTTCTCTTGATTTCCTGGCTGCAGACCCATTCCGATCGATTTTGATCCCAGAAATGAGAACTCTTTTACTATCTCTATCTTCTCATTGTATAGTTTGAATGTGTGTTAGTTCTCTGTGGTCATTATTTTTGTTTTCTT
>CM034708.1:121329087-121349924 GCA_020142125.1 Phrynosoma platyrhinos
CACATGCTGATTTTCTTTTGGAAGTCCCTGCTATGCTCCATTAGCCATTGTATATATTTGTAGTGTGATCCCTGGTGCCTCTTCCTTTCCTGAACCCTGCTTGGACCTCTGGGATTTCTCTCTGCATGTGTGGTTGGAGTCTATGTTGCAGTATTTTGAGCATAATTTTGCTTGCATGGGAGATTAGTCCTATGGATGCTGCAGTCTTTTATGTCTCCTTTTTTGTGGATGGGGATGTATATTGATCGCTTCCAATCTGTTGCCCATCATTTTGTTTTCCATATCTGTTGACATGTTTTGGTTAACACTAGAGTTGACTCTGTCAGTGTGGATTGCAACAGTTCTATTGGTGTATTATCTGTTCCTGGAGTCTTGTTTTTTGCCATTTCTTTTATTGCAGCTTCCACCTCAGTTTTCAGAATTTGGAGTTCGTCTGCATATGGCTCTTCTCTCCATGTGTCCTTCATTTTGTCATCTCTTTTGTATAGTTCTTTTGTGTATTGCATCCAATGTCTTTTTATTCCCTCCTGGTCTTGAATTATGTTATTTTTATTGTCATAGAGTGCTTCGGTCCTTGGTTTGAACTTTCCCTTGATTTCTCGAATCTTGTGGAATAGGTCTCTCATTCTTTCCTTTTTGTTATTGTCTTCTATTTCTCTACATTTGTCATTGTAATAATTTTCCTTATCTTTGTGCATTAGCTGATGTACTGTTGCATTCATGTTTCTTAGTTTGAACCCTTTTTTCCTGATGGGGAATGTGGACCTATCAGTGTTTAGGTAATGATAGCAATGCTAGATAATGTCCAATATGACAGTCAAAACATGGACTGTTGTACCATTTATGTTTTTCTAAACACACCCTTGTTATTTTATACCCCTTCCTCAAAACAAAATTCTATAGATGTTCATTATCTCTTTTCTTTGATTACTACTGTCACATTTCCAGGATTTCTTGGGCCCCAACATGGTAAATTTTCTGGAAGTACCCTTAGGTGTCTTACTGGCATCTTATAGTTTGAGAATAATAGATTAGAAATTAATGCTGCTGGATTGTATACCTTTGTCTTCACTATCTTTAGGTTCTTTCTTTAGAGCAAACAGGGAGCCAAGATCACTGGTAGTCTACCCAGATTTTAGAAGATTCTTACTATTGGGGCCAGTCTGAGGTTATGGGCAGCTAAGCATGCATCCCAACCTGGGGTCTATTCATACAACAAAGTTATAGCACTATAATTCCAGTTTAACTACAGTTGTTCTGTCCTTTGCAAAATGGAAAATATCCTATGGATTCCTATGCAAAATGTCCTATGGATTTCTGGGAATTAAAGTTTAGATATTTCTGTGCCTAGAGAAATAGCTGTGAACTTCTTACAGGAGAGCTCACTTAAGTGTGGCCTTGAAGTTCCTGGTTCAGGCTTGGGGTTTCTGCAATCATTACCACTATAGCTCCCTGCAGTCATGAAAGTAGCTTAAAGATAGGCTTTCTTTAATGTTATCTGCAGCTTTCTTCTTTCTGAGTCTTAGAAAGGATGAGGAGCAGAACTTGTCAGCATTTTACATTCCTAACACTGGACATGCTAACCTTCTAAAGATGGCAAAACTTGTTTCCAAATCATAATCCAATAATGACTGTGACACTTTTAATAATACACTCGCCCCTCTCCATTCACGGACTGGAGTCCACAGTCTCGGTCCTTTGCAGACCGACAAGCAGAGAAGGATAAAATGGCACACGTGGGAGCGTGCAGCTATTGAAAACAATGGGCCCTCAATATTCGGGATGGAACAACTGTAAAATGAAACTCTTGACATTTTTAATGGCATGTTTTCTGTGCAGTTAAAATATTGAGCATTGCTCTAATCTAAAGATTTAAGGAAAAGAACCAATTGTTTCTAATTATAATAACAGCAATCACTCTTTTTCTAGTGTTGTTACTTTGTAGCTCACATTAGGAATCATCAGCGTGTGTAACAGTCTCTGGCATGCATGATGTAGGCTTTCTTATCTTTAGCCTTTATAATCTAAATGTGGCTGGCAGAAGAAAATAGATTAAAGAAAAACTGTTACTTGGCAAAGGGATAGAAACAAAGTTTTAAAATGAAAGTAAATTGATAGTAAATTATGCAGGAAGAGATACAGCATCATCTTATGAGGAAGGGTTTGCCAAATTATCTTTAGATGTTAGAAACTGGCATCTAGCATCTCTGTGTATTGGTCTCTTGTATTGGTCTTCTTCATACCAGTTCTCCCCCCCCCCCATAATTTTGCATGGTGTGGGCAACACATATGAACACTGAAAATTTTGGTTCATATATGCCAGACTTATCCTTACAGTATAAAATCTTCATTGCATATGATGCTCAGGTGTGCAGTCTGGTGATATTAAATGGGTACAGGGTGTTCAGTAGTCCAAATGGTGAGCCCTTCTGGTTTGCCTTGAGAATCAGTTCATCTGATTCTAATCCAGTTTGATCAGAATGGTTAAGAGTATTTTTACCAGGTAAACCAGAACAGAATGAAGGAGAGATAGAATTCACTTGTTTGGGAGATTATGTTGTCCGCTGACATAGAAATCCATTATGAATCATAATGTTTGCAGTATTGACTGTGAATGAGATCCAGTTGAAAGGCCTGTATGTACTGGGAATTTGCATGCCCCCTCTTCCCCAAAAAAGTCTGGGAAATAACATCCACCAAGCTTCTATTTAAGCAGTGGGAATCATGCAGCCCACTATATTTTGTTGGGCTGCAACACCAAGCAGCCCCAGCTACCATAACCAGTGTTGAGGAATGCTGGAAGTTGCAGTCTAAAACAACTCGAGCACTGCATACTTCTTACTCCTCTACACTGCTTCCTAAAATTAGAAGAGTTTAAAGCAGGGGTAGGCAACCTTTTTGAGCCGGAGGCCGGTCCTCTGAAGTCCTCCCCTCCACTGGACTGGGGGGGGCATGGCGGTGCGTGCGCCTCTGCACATGTCGTGGCCGCCATTTTGATTTCCAAAAGGGCGGCCATGATGCGTTTGCGCATGCACAGGAGTACTGTGCATGCGCAAACATGTCGCAGCTGCCATTCTGGAAATCAAAAATGGCGACCAAAACACGTGGCGGCGGTGGCCGCAGCAGGGGTCCGCCTGGGCCAGTAAGTGCAGAGACCTGGGCCAGAACTGGCCCGCGGGTTGTAGGTTGCCAGCCCCTATTTTAAAGTTTAGTTTGGATGGTTGTTTGGTGAACTGTCACACAGGAAACATTCAGAACATTTCCAGTAGCTATAGTGTTTGTGCTCTGTGAACCGTTTTGTTTTCCATGAATAGTAAAACATACAAAGATGTAAGAGTCTTTGTTTTTCATCATCTTGTTTCTAGATGGCATTTGAGTAACAGTTGTACATAAGAACTCTGCTACTTGGTCCAAGTGCCTTACTGGGCCTTTCTGAAAGCCCTTTTCTAGGTATTATACCATAATGAGTCTCTTTTTAAAAAACTGGATTAGCTAAATATACTTAAGATCTTTGATAAGAAAATATAGTTATAACACTACTTCTGGGGCATATCTTTTAATGGACTTGCTGTGAAGGAATAGCGTCAGAATTTTCGAAAATGTTTGTTGGTGTGTGCCTTCAAGTCGTTTCTGATTTATGGCAACCCTAAGGTGACCCTATCATGGGGTTTTCTTGGCAAGATTTATTCAGAGGAGTTTTGCCATTGGCTTCCCCTGAGACTAGGAGAAGTTGACTTGTCCAAGGTCACCCAGTGGGTCTCAGTGGCTGAGGAGGGATTTGAATCCTGGTGTTCAGAGTCATAGTCCAACACTCAAACCACTAAACCACACTGGCTCTCTTTCAAAGATGTAATATCTGACTAATAACATGCCACCATTTCTTGTTTGTGTAACAGCCCTTGTGATCTCCCATGACAGAACATGGAGCCTACAAAGTAAGATCCAGTAGATAGTGCAGAAGGACTGTCAGACAATTGGATGACCTTGCTCCAAATCATGATGTTTTCTGATGTTCTGTGTAGTGTGAATATTCTCACACTGACCAAAAAGATACTTCAGCTGTCCATTAATTATGAACCTATTACTAGTACTATGATTTAATAATTGCTATTCCTTTCACTTTGGCTCTAGGTAGCTGTTTGGTTCAACTTACAAATTTTTTTAAATGTATTTTGGGAGGAGAAGGAGAGGTAGGAATTTAAATGCATATTATAAGATCATTAATGTACCTCCTCCCAAAGTAAATGAGCACTCTCAGTTTATGTATTCTGAGCAATTTTCATATCCATATACTCCAATGTGAATTGAAGAGATATTTGTATTCTCTTTTTTTAACCTACCAACATCTCTGCAGGATTTAAAGTGTTGTGGAGTTACACCATCTTAACAACATACATTCTGAGGTGCATAATATAACTTGGAGTCAAAGATATCTCCACTTCAATTTATTTTCAGGGAAGATGCTGCTTAAAATCCTATTTCAGGCTCTGCACTTTTAGATAAAATTGAAGCAGCTGTTCTGTTAGGCTTTCAGGGTACCTGCATACACAATACTAACACTGTTTTCTCTTTCATATGCTTAAATAATGCCTTAATCCTTTTAAGAATTTCATCATTTTTCATCACAGTTTTGAGGGTTGGGCTGCTAACCAGTTTGAAATGCTGTATTGTGGTGTTTTGAAGGGTTTTAAATTCTTTTTTGCTTTCAGCAAAGAAGTATAAATTGAGGGAAGAAAGCTATTATATCTGAATTTTAGTTACATCATGCTCCCTAGAGCGCTGAAATGTCTTTTGCAGTGCATTTGTTAATTTTGCATCTAAATCCATTAAATGCATCTATATCATCATATGTCTGTAATGTGTTAGTCAAACAGACATTTCTCTTCTTTGGGAAGGGCTTTAGAGAAATATTCCCACAATTTGAAGAGACTAGCAGGAGTAGGATCCAGAAATAAGTAAATCCCATGTAGATATACCATATTACCATTTCAAGCCTCATATTTCTGCTTATTCCCTTATGTTTGCAACATATTTTCTCTCACTCTTGCACACACACACACACACACACACACACACACCAAGACCAAGAATGGAGCAGCACCTGGATATAATTTTCGTTATTTTTGTTAAATTCAGTTGGTGATTCTTCCTAGAGTAGACCTAGTTAATCAGTGGGATTTATATAAATGTTGATTTACTGTGTTGTAATTTATGCACTGTGTTTAATCTATCGGGGATTAGCATTTGCATCTTTTTTGCTAGCTTTTCATGGGATCTTGTACAGGTAATTTCTTATATATGTCCTAACTAGAGAAAATGTACCTCCATTATTCTCACTGTAAATTGTTTCTTATAGCTGCATATCTATCAATAATATGCCTTTTGAGATATTTCCAGAATCCATAGAGATTCTCACATGCAATCTGTGATGGTACTGATGACATCTAATTAGTGGCAGCAATTATGCTAAATAGGGATTATGGTGATATCATGTTGGTATTATACTATCCACATTATCTATAAACTGATAGATCCACCCTTAGGGTCACCATTAGTTGGAAACAACTAGAAGGTACACAACAACAAGCAACTCTGTAAAAAAATTAACTGGTGAACTTTGGTGCATCCTGAAACACATGGTTTAATCATATATCTGTTTTATATTTGTAATACAACTTTGGGCATAATAGACTAGTTCACAAATCTTGCCCAGATTCATAAAATATATCATAAACTTACTTCTTATCCTGTCTTGTTAAGTATGTGTTTCCTGGTTTGGTCATAACAAACAAGGATACACACACACACACACACTATACTAGTTATTTTGTAATAATTTAAGCTAGGAATGAAGCACTTGTGTTGCCATGGGAGAGAAGCTGAAGGGGGAATACTTGTGAAATGGGCTGCTGTGTCTTAGCCAAATGACTTACATGGCAGTGAGATTAAGTTTATAGTGAATGCAAATAATTTTTCACAAGAATAAAAAAAGAATGATGGAAACTCCCCCCCCCCATTATATGTTCAAAGTCCTGTTTCATAAATGCCAAAGTCTTGGTTCATAAATGCCATAGAAAGCATCATTTTAAAGCAGTTTTACAAAATAAAAGATTCTCAAGATAATGTTACTGTAATTCACATGTTTGTTTTCTAGTGCTTTATGTATTCCAGGAAAAGATGACTAGGAGTATACATTTCTTTACAGTTTGCAGAAATAGCTTAATACATTTAATGCAGTAAACTACCAAGATCTTTCTTTCTGATAAGAGAAGAAATCATGGCCTGTTTTCTAAATTCCTTGTTTGGCTAGTATCAGGAGCACCTTTGTGGCTTTCAAAATCTGTTATGGCCTCACCATGTCACCAACTCACTTATCATTGGTCAGCTGTGCAAACAGGGCTCTTAGTTTTCCATGCCACATGTTAAGCAAGCTTCCTTTCTTTTTCCTTCCTTGTCGCATCTAACAATCACATATGAACTTTATTACTGATCTGACTGATCCTTTTCCTTCAAGAAGGTCCATTGTGTGCTCCCTTCCCCTGGATTCTCATGACATTTTTAATACCTAGCCCACATGCCAGAAGTGACAGAGCAGAAGTGAAGAATGGGAATACTTATCCCATTGACACAGAACACTCCAGAGACATTGAACTACCCTGGAGACATTGAACTACTTTAGAGAAAAATGCAGTCTCCACTTTTACCCTTATTAGGAACCATTACATCTAATGTGAGAACAACCTTTAGCTTGCTAGATATTATTGCCTAAAAGTCTCATCTATCCCATCCATGATGACCAACGATAAGGGAATTGTAAGAACTGTAATCTGAAGCATAGTAAAGAGTCAAAGGTTCCCCATCCCTCCCCTCTTGCTAGCAGCTGTCTCTCTAAACATTTAGCAAGTATAGTGGGGGGGATTGAGAATTTACATATGCGTTGAGTTAAATATTGAATTTACTTAAATAAAACTTCTAATTTGAATGATAGTATTTCCCTATAAAATGTGAAAATATGAATATACATGAATGTACAAATGAAAACATGCACGCTAAATAAACAAACGGTAACATTTTTATTCATATATTGTGTTAAGTGGGGGGGGGCAACATCCACATATAGATATAAAGGAGGGTGCCAAGGTTAAAAAGTTACTTATGTAGACAAGTTGGAGTGGGTTCAAAGAAGAGCAACAAGGGTAATAAGAGGTATGAAGAACAAAATAAAATGAGGAAAGGTTGAAGGAGCTGAGTGTTTGGTTTGATGAAGAAAAGACTGAGAGGTTTTTAAATACCTTAAGCAAAGGTGGTCACAGAGAAGAGGATGCAAGTTGGTTCTTTGCTGTCCCAGAGGGTAGGACCAGGTCTAATGATTTTAAGTTAGAGGAGAGAGGATTTTGATTGCACATTAGAAGGAACTTATTGACAATAAAAATCTTTAGCAACGGAACCAATTGCCTAGAGAGGTGGTGGGTTTTTTTTCTCTGGATATCGTCAAAAAGAGGAAAAAGAGGGATACTTTAGCTGGAGATCTTGCACTAAGTAAGGGGTTGAACATGATGGTCCATAAATCCCCTTCCAGTTCTATGATTCTGTAGTATTAACTAGAGATAAAGCACTCATTCCTATAAAAAGAACAGGGAAACGGAAGCTGAGACCAGAAATTGCAATGATCAGATACAATGCATTCTCTTGTATGAAACTTTCCCTTTTCTATAGTTTCTAGAAATAATGTTAGGGGAATAAATATATGAACACATTGCTTTAAACCAGGGGTAGGCAACCTTTCCACTTTAAGGGCCAAAGGACTTCAGCTCCCAGAAGCCTCAGCCATGTTGGCTAATAGTCCCATGTTGGCCAATAGCTCCTGGGATTCTGGGAGCTGAAGTCCCTCAGCCCTTAAAGGGGAAAGGTTGCCTACCCCTGCGTTAAACATTTTATTTGTCATTCAAAAAGAAAATATTCCAAAATCCATTTTTTCAAATTCTATTTTTTCTGGACAAAAAGGTGGGGGGCTGGTTTTTTCTTGATTTTTTTCCCTATTTTCCTCCTAGGCTTTCGCATCTCTAGGTTTGATGTTCAAACAAATTACACTTAGGCTTGTCTGCCGTATCAGATAGCTTGAGGAGCACTGATATAGAAGTCCTGTATAGTTTCTCATTCATAAATAAAACTCCTAAGTGTGATTTCTGAGAAGCTGTCTAGATATTCCAGACTAAAACATTTGACCTGTCTGAAATTACATTAGTTCAAACAACTGAGGCATCTATCTCTGTTTTCCAATCCAGTAGCTAAGTAATGGATGGTTGATTATGTCTGTTCACAGAGGTGTCCATCTGTATCAAGTTGGCAAGGATTTTATTTCTTGAATACCGTTTCTTGTTGGAACATCTTAAGCTGTAACCACTCATGGAAGCGCTGGTCAGATGAGATCACCTGGCACTACAAAATGGACACAAGCCAACTTCTATTAGCTTCCAACTTGGTTGGCATAGCTCTAAATGGGTTAGCCCTCAGGGGGCTATATCCCAGACCAATTTTATTAACTCATAACATTTCCTGCCCTATTAGTTGCTGTAGGGGTTTTTCCTCCCTCTTTGGGGGGCATGTGTGTGTGAAACTTTGCAGTGTATGTATGTTATGATTGATCTGAGGATGAATTGTGTCCTAGATCAAAAGCTTCCACTGCAGCTTACCCAACAGTATCACAAATGAGAGGGCAGCCCTAAAAGAGCTAGAAAAGATCCTAAAGAGTAAAGCTACACAACTGAGCACTAAAGTCACAATCATACAAACTATTTTATTCCCCCTCACCATGTATGGATGTGAGAGCTGGACAGTGATGAAAGCGGATAAGAAGAAAAACAACTAATTTGAGATGTGGTGCTGGAGAAGAGTGCTGAGGATACTATGGATAGCCAAAAAGGCAAGCAGATGGATCCTTGAACAGATCAGGCCTGAAATTTCCCTGGAGGCTAAGATGATCAAACTGAGGCTGCCATACTTTGGCCACACCATGAGAAAGCATAACTCATTAGTAAAGACAATAATGCTAGCAAATGGGGGGAGGAAAGTAGAAAGAGAGGAAAACTGCAAGCTAGATGGATAGACTCAATTAGGGAGATCAGAAGTATGAATTTACAGGACCTAAGCAGAGCAGTGGAGGACAGGGGAGCTTGGAGAGGTGTCATCCATAGAGTCACCATGAGTCAGGGTGGACTTGAGGGCAGTTAACAACAACAGCAACAGCATCACAAATGGGCACAGATTCCTTCAGAACAATTGGGTGGTGATCTATTTACACCTTCAAATGAAATTACTTGCCTTAACAGTGCTATAGATTCTTCATATAAGGTAGAGGAGAAAATGGAAAGTGACAAGTTTACTTCCCTCCATCCACATTCCCACCTTTCCTCCCATTTGGTGTCTGGGTTGCTGGCTGATGGTACTTAGGTAGTCAGAGTTGGCTCCAGGGTGAACAAGCAGCAGAATTTCTTAAAAACTGATGTTATAAAAGGGATGGTTTGGGAAGTGAGTAAAAGTTTTTACCAGACATGTGTTGTGTTGCTCTTCTTATACAGTGCACCCTTGGTATCCACTGGGATTTGGTTCCAGGACCCCCTGTGGATACCGAAACCCATGGATGCTCAAGTCCCATTATATACAGTGGAATGGTAGGATGATGTTCCTTATATAAAATGGCAAAATCAAGGTTTGCTTTTTGGAATTCTTTTTGGAGTTCTTATATTTTTTAAATAATTTTCAAACCTCGGATGCTTGAATTCATGGATATAAAAAATCTGTGGATATGGAGGGCTGCCTGTAATAATCTTCAGGTAACAAGATAGTCCAGGCTTCAAAGCTAAATATGACACACAACTCCTAGCCCTTTCCACTGTTGGTCTTCATAATTTTATCTCCTCTACTCTCAGGCTCAATATTCCAGACACATCATAGCAGTGCCACTACCATTATTGCAGGAGCACACCAAGCCATGTGAAATTTGCAAGCAGGTTGTCTTTATTGCACAGACACCATTTATGTGATCAGGTGGGCCCATCTGGTGCAGTGAAAGATGCTGGTGTCCTTCATGGTTGCAAAATAGGAGCAAATCAAAAGGTAGCATTGCTGTTGCAGAATCTGGGATAATCTTGCATATAGTATGTAAATACCTTCATGCAGGGGCAACTTGGTTGTGAGCCTGACAGCAGTCCTGTGCACTCCAAGGGAAATCTTGGAGTAAATGTTATCATGGCGTATGTGCTAACTCTTAGTTTCTGCAGTGAGTCTGTTTTAAAATTCCTCTGCAAAATGCAGCAAAAAACCAAGCTATCAATACTGCTATTGTTATCAATAACTCTTGATATTGTGTACTGTGGGGAATTTTTAGATTTGGGCAAAATGAAAAGAGTCCTGTTGAAGAAGGAAAGATTTCTTTCTTCTACACATTTCATTCTGTAAATATGGGAAACTAAGGGCCTTGGCAGACTTCCAGAAATAGTGCAAATTGAGTCCACTTTAAGGGTTAGGGTTAGTGCTAGGGAATCATTGGCATTTTTTTTTTCTGAGACATTGAGCCTTCTCTGTCAGAGAGCTCTGGTGCCACAATAAAATACAGTTCCCATGATTCCCTAACCCTAACCCTTAAAGTGGACTCAATTTGCACTATTTCTGGAAGTCTGCAAAAGCCCTAAGACTAGAGAGAGAAGGAACAGTTATAATTATGGGAAACTGACAGTTATAATTATGGGAAGGTATTTCTACTTTCTTGACAGTTCTTGATGCAACTGCTATCTCATTCCTAATTTTTGATTTGTTTCAAGACATGATTCAGTGACATGTGATAGAAGGGAGGCTTTCAGAATGTTGGTGCAGTAGGTGAGCCTAAGTATGTGTAACTGGGCCAAGGTCACCCAGTAAACATCCCGGATAAGCAAAGATTTTATACATATTAAGCACAGTACACCTGTACTTTGTGCACTGGGCCCTGTTTGCCTCCGAGGGTAGGGCTGGATAAGGAATTGGTAACTTCTGGCCTTCCAGATGTTGTTGGATTCCAGCTCTGATCAGTCCTAGTCATCTGAGCAGATGGTGAGGAATGATGGCTGATGGCAGTCCAGCAATATCTGGAGAACCATATATTGCTCAGTGTTGGACTACATGCATCATTAAACTGACAGTTATTGCTAAAAATGACAGCCCAGTGCTATGATATCTTTTCTTTGCAACACTTGAGTTACAGTACTCTTAACATGTGTCATGTTGTTGTCACATTGTTCATTTCCATTTTCCTATTTCATATCATTGATTAGTACAAACAAATGCATGCTATATTACAACATGGGTAGTTGTGTCTGAGCACTATGTGGGAGTGGGGATTTCACATGTGACTGCCTTTTTCAGCTACCATCCCATATTTCTAAGTACAGGCACAAAGACTAAAAAAGAAAGAAAAGAAAGAAAGAAAAAGGATGTCCCTTACTTTTCTGTGTGCCCTATGGTCTTCCAGAAGTGTTGGACTTCAATTCTTATTATTTCCAGATACAGTCATGGCTGAACCCACCACCAGGCTGTTGTGATTGGAGTTACAATCTAACACATAGGATCATAGGATCATTTCCTGAGATTTATGTGTACAGTCACCCCTCCCAATTTGTAGGGGATCCATTCTGGACCACCACCACCCCATACACACAAATTGAGAAAATCGCCACTATTGGAGCCCCATTGATTCCAATGGGGGGGGGGTTCCTGCATGCGGCACAGGGTGCACACCTCAGGTTCATGCACCATTTTGTCCCTCATAGCTTGCCATCTGCAAAGGGGTGAGAAACACAAACAGCAAGACCACAAACAGTGAGGGATGAGTGTAATCTCTTTTCCTGTAGTTTGAATCCTTTGCTCTTTGTCCTAGTTTCTGGAGCCATGGAAAACAGGCCTGTTCCCTCTTCGATATGACTTCAGTATTTAAACATGACTATCATGTCCCCTCTTAATATTCTTTTCATCATGCTAAACATTCCCAGTTCCCTAAATTGCTCCTCATAGGTCATTGCTTCCAGACCTTTCACCATTTTGGTCACCTTCCTCTGGATACATTCCAGTTTGTCAACATCCTTCTTGAATTGATGTACCCAGAACTGGACACAGTATTCCAGGTGAGGCCTGACCAAAGCAGAATACAGTGGTACTATCACTTCCCTCCTTCTAGACAGTATACTTCTATTGATGTGACCTAAAATCGCATTGGCCTTTTCAGTGCCACATCACATTGTTGACTCATGTTCAATTTATGGTCTACTAAGATTCCTAGATCCCTTTCACATGAACTGTAGTCTATCCAGGTGTCCCCCATCCTATATCTGTGCATTTCATTTTTTTTTCTGCCTAGGTGCAGGACCTTACATACCTCCTTTTTGAAGTTCATCTTGTTAGTTTTAACCCAGCCCTCTAATCTGTCATGGTCATTTTAAATTTGCATCCTGTCCTCTGGGGAATTGCAATTCCTTTCAGTTTGATAACATCTGCAGATTTAATCAACATGCTCTCTATTCTTCATCCAAGTCATTGATAAAGATTTTAAATAGCACAGGGCTCAATACAGATCCCTGTGGCATTCCACTAGTCTCCTCTCTCCAGGATGAAGAGATGTTGGGAAAGACTGACTAAATGGGACTTACCTGCTACTTGGTAACCCAATATCCAGTTCACAGAACTGAAGCAAGTGAAAATCCATGCAATAAAAATATGTTCATTTTATCATGCCTTCTTAGGTTATTCAGATTCAGTGGCTAATCTTCTTTTTGACCCTGTAGTTGGATCATGCTCAATACAGATCAGGGACGATCTCCCTTACATTTGCCCTGTTTCTTGAATGTTCACTTGGCAATCTCTGCAGCTTTTTAAAGCCACCTTCTCCATTTTTACCAGGAGAGCTTGGTAGTTTGCTATCAGTGAACCAGACGTGGGCCCATAGAATTGCCTACTGCAGTTTCCTGTTTTGTACTCTGTCAGAACTACAGCTTTCTTTGAAAAATGGTGAAAGTAACTTTTACTGCTTCCAGTTGGTGTTTGGCAGTAATATCTGAGTCAGCAAAACATGGCTCTTTAAACAAAAATCAGGGCTGTATAAAAAAAAATACAGTGCATTACAAAAATAAAATATAACACACAGTCATGCAGAGACAAATATAATGGGTTTTTTCCTGGAATTTGTCAAGACAATTCCAAATGTGCTATTGCCTCATGTAATAGTTTAGTTGGCAAAGCATATGACTGATGTCTTTTACAACAAACCATAAGGCTGGCTTTGTGAAAGAGATTTCTACAGATAATTTTTAGATTACATTAAATTCTAGTTCAGACTTTAGAGTGCAGTTGTAAAGAGCAGTGTTATCTCTTGTGCACAGAACTAAAGTCATTAATATGTGCAGGGATGATAGTGATTGTGGATATATGAGGTATGCAATTTTTTTTATTTCTTGCATCTTTTTGAGCTTTTCTGAAAAAATTAGTTTATGAAATGGATCCTTCTCCATAAAGTTCTAATCCTTCTCTGCATGTCTAATTTGCCACTTCTGGGATAGCTCATTTGTTTACAGACTGTTCTTAACAAGAAAAAGAGAAAGATGCCAAATTGACAAAATTGGAAGGAATTATTTCACAGGTTGCTCAAGGGCCACAGGGTGTTTTTCCCCCACATTATTATTAGCACTCTAATCAAACATGAATGCAATAAGCAGTGCGGGTTTTTTGGTAGTTTGACTAGGCAGTATTAATAACAGTAAATACAGCAGAAAGTTATCTAGCCACAGGAGTACTCTCTTTCTACTATTGCCAGTTAGGTTGCTCTTTACATTCTTGCCTAAATACCCTAAAGACACCAGATCCCATCTGATCTTGGAAGCTAAACAGGGTCAGCTCTGGTTAGTACTTGGATTGTCTACAAACAAATACCAGGTGCTGTGGGCTGTATTTCAGAGGAAGGAACTGGCAAAACCACCTCTGAGTATTCCTTACCTAAGAAAACCATATGAAATTTAGTGTTGCTATTGTTAACTGCCTTCAAGCTGACCTCAACTTGAAAATGGAATCCTATGAATGAGACATCTCCAGGACACCCATTTTCAACAGTCCTGCTTAGGTCTGGCAGGCTCAGAGCCGTGGCTTCTTTGATTGAGTCTGTCTGTCTGAAATTCAATCTTCTTCTTTTCCTACTGTCTTCTGCCTTACCAAGTATTACTGTCTTTTTCTAGTGAGTCATGCAAGAGCTAGCATGGTGTAGTGGTTTGTGCATTGGATTGCAGTTTTGGAGATCAGGGTTCGATTCCCCACTCGGCCATGGAAACCCATTGGGTGACCTTGGGCAGGTCACACTCTTAGCCCCAGAAAACCCCATTATAGAGTCTTGCAAACACACAACAAGAAATGAATCATGCCTTCTCATAATATGACCAAAGTGTAACAGCCTCAATTCAGTCATTTTGATTTCTAGGGAGAGTTCAGGCTTGATTTGTTCTAGGATCCATTTATTTGTCACTTTAGCAGGCAACAGTATCCACAAAACTTCTTCAGCACCACATCTCAAATGAATTGATTTTCTTCCTGTCATCCCTCTTCATTCATGGGCTTGCCATAAATCGACAGACAACTTGAACGTGCGCAGACACACTATAAGGAAAAATCCCTATCTTCCTTTTTTTCTTCCTCCCTTGGACGAAATCACTTTTCATGGAAGAAATTGCTTTTAAAATGACTTTTCACTTGGCAGACTTCTTAGATTTCCTCTTCACTCCTATCTCAGTAGCAGCAACTGGATAGCTCTGTGATCTTGCCATGTCTTCTAGGGAACGTTTTGAAACTTAGAGTCTTCGAGTACCTGGCAAGATCATCTCTCATTGCCAGAAACAGAGATGGGAAGGTTATAAAGTCACTTTCTGTTTTCACTTTCCTTATGTGTTTTTTCCTTTTTCTGCTAATTTTTTTTTAAAAAAATGAGGAGGCTTGGGAGGGTTGGGTGATGTTTTAAGGGTAACACTACTGTAGGTAGTGTTCTGGAGGTGTTATTGAGTGATTTTTTAAAAAACCTGCATTATTTTTGTTGTTTTATTGAAGGGCTTTGGAAAATTCAAGGGGAACCCTGGCTGACCATATAGTCCTTGAATTTATTCTTGGACATAATCTTGAACTCAGTTTATAACCATATGAATGCATTTCAGTATCATCATTTCAATATCATCAGTTGGCAAATATTTATACACATGCTAAAAATAGAGTGTGGAGGAGTGGGAGGAAACAAATACACAAAAGGGACCAGCACATGATAATCTTATCCATAGTTGTATGGCAGAAGGTGAGAGGTGGTAAGGACATCCTGACATAGATAAACAGATTAACACATACATGGTGATGAAAAATCTTTGTCCATTCCAAATAGACTTTAACCTCAAGGTGAACTCTGTAGGGTGGGAGATAGAAATAGTAGGGCCAGAGGGCATGGAAATGCAAAAAACAGACAAAAAATTGCTTATGTTTGTGTGTATGTACCTTTGGCAATACCATTAATATCATAGGTTGTGGTTTTGTTTTTGTTTTTTAAATGCAAGGAATATTCAGAGGTGGCTTTGCCAGTTATTTCCTTTGAAATATAGCCTACAGCACCTGATAATTCATTGGTGGTCCCCCATCCAAGTACTAACCAGAGCTGTTACCTTTAGGGAATTTTGGTATTTAAATTAGTTATACAGTGGAAGTGGTAATACAGCCAAGTATGTATAGGTTAGCAAAAACATTTGTACCTATGGAGTTGAACCACTTGATAAGTTATTGTTCTGCTGTTTGCCAAGGGAAGCTATCTCATTGGGAGACAGAAGTTTTCCCCAGTGATTTTTGAATTCTGCATTTTCTCATGTCCCTTTTCTGTAACTCCTTTGCATAGAGACTGGCTTTCTGGTCTGTGCAGAATGTAGAGGGACATTGTAGTCAAATGATGGTACTGAAGGATAAACTGGTGTATGACTCCTTGGTGTTCTGGGTAATGTTATTAGGTCTTGTAACAGTCCTTCTAGAAAAGAAATGGAAGTAGATTTGGCATGTGGGCTCCCACAAGGACTGGTTCTTGTGCTTGTAATAATGGTTACAAAGTCTGTTGTTTCTGCTCAGTAGTCTTTTCATGTTGGATGGTAGCAAATACTGACCCGTCACCCCAAATCCGTGTTGAGAAATATACCACTGCCCTGGATGAGTGGTAGGTTGCATATCACTAGAAATGTAATTTTTTTGGAAATGTTGAAGCTATGAAAAAAAAAAATTTTTTTTTATTTGTTTGTTTGTTTGAAATTGAAATTTTTTGAAAAATTGAAAAATGCAACATTAGCATTTTTTACAGATTGAAAGTCAGACTGTTACTTTAGGAATATAAAATATGACTATGTGCAATTTGAATTAGCATAAAATTATCACAATTGGTACATGAAAATACCATGTGTTCAAACATTTTTCTTTGTAACAAATTGAGTAACAATCTTCTGAACTGTATGGGACCTCTTTGGTTTTGCTAGTTTATGTGGAGCAAGCAAAATTTTTTAAAAACACAAAAAACAAAAGAAACCATCAACATTAGTAATGACGAAAAAATATTTATATTTCCTCTCCACAGCATCAGACATAAAGCATCCATTCCCATAAAAATAATTGAGGAGGAGGAAGTGTGTGGAAGGGAGGAGGAACTAAGATTCAATGAATAGGCATGAAATTTAATCAGACTCATTTTCTGAGCTATGATCTGTATCTGAACTGCAGAAATACTCCCGTTTGACACCATTTTAACTGTCATGGCTCAATGCTAGGGAATCCTGGGAATTGTAGTTTGTTCTGGCACCATAGCTCTTTGACAGAGAAGTCTAAATGTCTCATAAAACTACAATTCCCAGAATTCCATAACATTGAGCCATGGCAGTTAAAGTGATATCCAACTGGATTATTTCTGCAGTGCAGATACAGCCCTGGTTATCAGTATCAGTTTCAGTCTCTGCTTCTGCTTTGTTATGTTTGTCATCATTATAGTTATTATGGACTTCTAAAAACCAAAAGTTTACCCAAATTGAAACAAGCTTCCCTATCCTTTCACATGTCAGTTTATTTCTTGATTTAATGTGTTTCAAAATGTAGACTAGAATCTTTTAGTGCCCCCTAAAGGAAGAAATGCATCTTGCTCTTGCATTGGAGAGTTCAGTTTGTAACCTAGGACTGGCTTGTCCTCCTCATTCAGTGCACAGAAATTAGAATAATCTGATACTGTACATAGTTTTTAGAAATGATTTGGAGAATATATATACTCCTTATTTGAAAGATTATATTCATCATGCTAAAATAAAACATTTCATAATTGATTTTCATCCTTTTTTCAATTTTTCCAATTTTTCAGAAAAAACAAAACAAAAAAGGCTTCAAGGGGGGAAAAAGAGAAAAAACCCACCCACATTTTCCCCCAAATTGTTCTGTTTTTTTCCCCCCAGGCCTTCACATCTCTATATATGACACAAATAAGTGGGGTAGTCTAAGACTGTAAATGACACAACAAAAGTTGTGTTTGTGTTGTTGTCTCTCCTAGATAAATAATACTACACTTGTCCCTCCTCATTTGCGGTTTTGACTTTTGCAGATATGATTATTCACAGATTTTATTAGTATGTTCTTTCTAGGAATATCTAGGTCCCCCAGTGCAACTCTGTGGTCAGCTTTAACCCAAAGTTTTACTGAAGGACCAGAGATTCCTAGAGAGAACACTCCACTAGGCATTTGTAGCTCCTCCAGCACAGTTCTGTGGTCAATGTCTGGCAGATGTTGACCACAGAGTTGCACTGGAGAACCTAGAGGTTCCTAGAGAAGTGTTCTCTCAGGTAAGAACATAATATTTTTGTTATTTGCGGTTTTTCCACATTCATGGGGTTCCTGTGCCCCTAACCCCAGTGAATGTGAAGGGACAAGTTTCCCATCAGTAAGGCTTAATAAGTAAATTTTCTGCTTACCCATATGTACTAATCCTGTGGTGCAATGGAGCTAGAATTCAGGTCTCATTATTCATTGTTTTGGTTAATCTCAAGAGAGGACTTGGCTTGTTAAAAACTGGAGATGGCAAGGTTTGAAAGTGGGACTCTTACCCCTTACATACAAGGAGCCCTGGCGGCGCAGTGGTTAAATTCCAGTACTGCAGCCACAAGGTTGTGAGTTCAATCCTGCAGGGTTCCAAGGTCCACTCAGCCTTCTATACTTTCGTAGGTTGGTAAAATGAGTACCCAGCTTGTTGGGGGCAATTGGATTACATATTGTAAACTGCTTAGGGAGTGTTAGTTCACTGATAAACGGTATAGAAATGTACTTGCTATTGCTATTGCTATACAAAACCTGTTCTGTAGCATTGATCTTGGCAGCTCATGCCTGTTGATTCAACTGAGTAGAATGGTGGAGCATGTAGTTTTGTCCAGTAGTGTAGAAAAATGTTCTGCATCTGCTCAAAAGGTATTCTCCATATTTCTGATTAAGAATCTACACTTGGCACACAAACTCATTTTTGTGACCACTTATTCCTGCACTTCATTATTGCAATGGATCAATGTCTTCTAATTGGAATGAACACATCATTCCACCTTTTCCAATTTATTCACATTTTCCAATCGAGACAAGCAATACATGATGACAGGTGAGTGAACAGCATATATAGGCCTGTAAAGAAGAAAGAAGCAAACCAGTGAGAAAAGGTAATTTAACAGATTCTTAGATGCTTTAGGGCATGCTTCCCAACCTAGTGTTTCTAGACTCCTTTCACTGCAAATCTCAGTGATCAATCAGATTGCAGGTTTAGTAGACCAATAAAAATGTACATGTCAGGCTGGGGAAGGCAATTTAAAAACTAAAAAGAACATTTTTGAAGGAAACTCTAGTAACCTGTGTCACTTTGGGGCAACAGTGATAAACAACCATGCTGTTCTTTATGAATCCCATCTTTTTTAAAAACAAAAATCACAAAAGATTTAACTAACAAGTTAATTAATGATGATACAATGAACAATTCTGGTCTGTCCCTAAATTAACTGTAACAAATTAATTTCACCATTTCTATAGATGTCAATTTTTTTTTACAAATTTTGAAGCCATGGGGTGGGACCATGGATTTTTGGTTTTCTCCAGGGAAAAAAAGCAAGTTTGCAGGAAAATGGGGGGGGGGGGGGGGGTTTATGATATCAACATTACTTCAGGATCATAAAATGGATTATATACATACTATAGCAATATAATTTTGTTTGTCATAAAATTACATGTTGCATATAGTAAACACACAATTCAGTCACACAGTAGTGTCAAACTGAATTCCCTTTATAAATTTTTGTTGTTGTTGTTTTTAAGTGGATCCCAGTGTTCTTGAGCTATGTGGGGCCTCTTGAGTTTTGCAAACATAAGTAAATAAATGAAAACAGAACAAATCATCAAGATTAGTAAAACAGAAATTTTGTCTGCTATAGTCTTCCATAGTGTCAAAGACTCATAAAATATTCATGGCAATAAAAAGCACTGAAAAAAATTACGCCAAGATCAGAAATTGCAGTGAACAGATCCTTCACTCAGTAGGTGTTGGCTGAATCCGAGAAATGCTTGATTTAAGTCCTCAAACTGAGAATCTCTGTCTGAATCTGGGCAGATGTGGTTGTATTGTAGGGCTTGGCTGTAGACAGTGAAATTAATCATTAAAAAAATGGGGAGCTATGACCCTGATCAACCATTTCTTCTATTGCACCACCTGAGGAGGTATCCAAGTGGGCCAGCCCTATTTATTTATTTTTATTTCATGTATATGCTACCTTTTCCCCAGCATGAAACCTAAAGCAGCTCACAAAAGAAATAAGTGAAAATGCAGCAATACTTTTTTAAAAAAAATTAAAATAATCACATTTACAACAATGTAAAATTATTTATAAAACATAAAAAGTTTTTTAAAAAAAATAAATAAAGCACACATCTCAATAAGACGCCTCCCTGTGAGTGAATACATAATAATAGCCTGCATAAATAAAGACGTCTTTGCCTCCTAACAAAAGGAAAAGAGAGGGCCAGCCTAGACTTCCATGTGAGGGAATTGCCAAGAGTGGGAGCAGCCACTGAGAAGGTGCTTTCTTGTGTCTTCACCAAGTGAGACTGTAATAGTGATGGGACCTTCAGCTGCAGGTCTTCCAGTCAGTATACTTAGATGTGTGAACCACTGCATTATCTGTGTAATGTAATTTTAGTAGGTCATATAATTAACTTTGTTACCTTAACTTCCCCTCTTGTATATCTAGATCAAGGATTAGAATCATACCACCCTCCAGATGTTGGTCAGCTGCAGGTCCCAACATTGCTCTCCAGCGCCAAATGGTGTCTTCCATGTCATTGGTGTGGTGAATCTGTTCTGGGTTTATTCCAGATTTTAAAGGTGCTGTCCAAGGTGTTAAACCTATTTAGGGGATTTTCACAATTGGTTGTGCTGTCCATGGTGGTTCAAGTTGCTGTCCGACAACATCAGAAGAACCATATGATTCCCACCCCAGTCTTGTTGGTGGCATTAATGGACTATGATTGTAAGAGAATCATATGGTGTGCAAGTTAATAAGTCAGATATACATTCAGAGAAATGTCAAAATCTGAAATGTTTTCAGTTTATTTTTATTCTTATGTCTTAAAGTATTTCTGTCCCATCCTACATTATGGGATCTCAGATCAGTGTACAGTAAAAGCAATGTAAACAGTTTAAAATAATTTAAATTTTAAAATGATATAAATAATTTAAATGTCAAACTTACTAAATA
>CM034708.1:121350024-121364364 GCA_020142125.1 Phrynosoma platyrhinos
GTCCCTGATATAGTTTGGACCCAAGCCATTTAGGGCTTTAAAATTGTGCTCTACTAGCAACAAACTCTAAATTTAAATTATTACTTTCATGTGTAGTTTTCCCATTTGCTCTCTTATCTCTCCTGCTTCTTCCTCAACCCAAATTGAAACTTTCACACACACACTTCCCCTTGATGCTACTGATCTGCTTCAACCATCCAGATCAGGGGTAGGCAACCTTTCCCCTTTAAGGGCCGAGGGACTTCAGCTCCCAGAATCCCAGGAGCTATTGGCCAACATGGGACTATTAGCCATCATGGCTGAGGCTTCTGGGAGCTGAAGTCCCTCGGCCCTTAAAGGGGAAAGGTTGCCTATCCCTGATCCAGATCCTCCTTTCCTTTCCATACCTCCATCAGAAAAGAAAAACATAATTTCCTCCCCATTTCTTTTCCATCTCTGATGTAGGAAATAGTTTTTCTGTAATCATTAGAGAGTAATGTTGCCGGCTAAACATTTTGGTCATGTTTATTGCTTAAGGAAAACTAACAAGGCCTTTGAAGCAGCAGCGGCAGTAATAAATCTGATAATCTACCTGTTGCTTGCCTGACAGGTTTTGTGGTTCAAAACAGAGGACATTTTAGCGTTACTTCCAGATCCCCCCCAACTCGCGAGGTTGAAATGTAGGATATGTCTTGGAAAAGAAGACAATCTGGTCACTCTGTGAATGGGTCACCACAGCAGAGAAGGCCCTCACCCAAATTCTTGCACACTGTATTGTCATACCAGCATAGCTCAGTTCATAGCCAGTCATATGTAGTAGGAAACACTCTTTCAAATATTACTGTCCCAACCTTTTAGGATTTGAATATCATCACCAGCACCTTGAATTCATATTGCAATTATACTGGTAGCCAATGCCAACTTCTTTTATGACTACTGTTAATGTGGTTTCTGTTCAGTACTCTGGTCAGGAAACTCGCTTGCTGCATTTTGTACCAGTTGTAACCTTTGTGTGCAATGGGAGGCCCCTTGGAGAGCAAATGACAACAGGCTAATTGGGAAGTTACCACTGTAGATGACTTTGGCCAGATTATCCCTATCTGGGAACAGGCCATAGCTGATGAATCAGTCAAAGCTGACCTTAAGCATTCTGAGTTAGAGTCCACTTCACCAGTGACAGAGATGGGTCTGTTAATATTCCCCAAGTGACATATTTGCCTCCCTCTGGGAGGAATGCAGTTCTATCAAAGACCAGTTGTTTACGTAATTCCTGAGCGCCTCCAGTCCACAACCTTCATCTTACTAGGATTCAGCTTCAGTTTATTAGCCAGCCACTGGTTCAGTTCTTATATACTCTCAGCTCACTGACTACAAGAAGAAGTAGACCTGAGTATCATCAGCATCTTGATGATACCTAACCTCAGTGACCTCCCCCAGCTGCCTCATGTAGATATTGAATAGCAATTGCCATTCCTTAATTTGTTTATATACCATAATCATGAAGGCTTGATTTCTAGATTTTGTTTATGGAAGTGACCATTCTTGGGCCCCATACTTCTTGGAATATGGAGTAGCCCACAGGACTAAAAAACCTGCTATCCCTTCCTTGCTAAGTATATGTCCGTGTTCTCTATATTCTCGTGAACATCCTTATTCCTGATATTGATAAAATTTACAGTTTATAAAACCTTGTTACTCTTTAAAGTATGTCACAAGGTTGTTTTTTGTGTGTGCTGCAAAAGACTAGCACAACTGCCCTTTCCCTACTTCCTCTAGCTTATTCTTCGGTAAGTGCTGATTGGGTATTATGACTTCATTTTTGCTTCGGTATTAATATCAGGTATTATGACTTCAGAAACATGAAGGCTAGGCTAGAATATTGCTAACATTATTGCCTCAGAGATCAGCATCTCCTGCGGTGTATTTCCAACCACCGCACAATATTTAGTTTAGTAGTTCTTAAATACAGGCTTGGATCTCTTAATTTGGCAGAACAGAACATAAGTTTCTTATGAAATCTCAAAAGCCGATATACAAAATTATAATCCTATTCATGAACAGTTGCTTATTTGTTCTCTGTGTTAGTTAATTCCTTGATTCAATTTCCTTTGCAAATGTACTTATTATCCCCTTATTTCTCAGGGTGTTTGGGGTTTTGTTTTTAGTACTATAATAGTTTTAACAATAAACTGAAATTGTAGACTGTGCTAAGCAGCTTGCCTGTTGAAACAGCATATAGTTAACTCTGTCTCTGGTTGGCACAAAATCCTTTAATAGCATTATTGAATAGTCTAAAAGCCCTGAAATTTTTAAGTTTTAAAAAAAGGAAGTCTGTAGCCTTTGCTCTCAACACCATTTGTGGGAGGGATGTTGCTGTGCTGTTTCCATTTTTAGACATTAAGAGGTGTTTAAATTGCCAGGGTGAGCAGCATTTGGTTTGATTTTACCATGAGTAATAAGAGGGAACAGTGCAACCACAAATATATGTTTGGGCTGACTCAGAATGTATGTTGGCTTTCTGTCTGTGTATTGCTTTATATGTGACTCAACCATTTCAGTCAGGTTCACTGTCAAGATAGTTTGTCATAACCCTTAATGCATGGCTTATAGTTATTTTTTTTTGGGGGGGGGGAATCTAGTACCATAAATTTGGTCAACAGTTCAGTTTTAGTCAACAGTTCTAATAAACATGCAACATAATCCAGTGCCAGCCTCATAAACTGGTATAATTTGAGCATACCTATACTTTTACATGGGTTTAACAGCCTTCCCAACAGGAATCCTGGAGACTGTCCTTCACAGGGTGATGGTAAGTCATTCAGAAAGACTTACCATCACCTGTACATCATTTAGCTGTACTTTCTAGGAACCTTTAGGGAAAATGCAAATGTGGCTTAGTTGTTAAGAGAAAGGGCTTTGAGCCCTCTCTGTGTGTATATATGTGTGTGTCTTCATGTCACCTGTAATGGTGACCTCATGAATTTCGTGGGGTTTTCTTAGGCAAGGAATACTCAGAGGTGATTTTGCCATTGCTTTCATCTGAAATATAGTCCTGATGATCCTTAATTCAAATTTCACCTCTAAAATTAAATCACCTGGAAGACTTTAGTCAGGCTACCATTTTTCTCTGCTACAAAGCCTCATCTGCAATCAAAGCTTGGAAGTAATGCATGACAATTTTACTGTAACAAAGTTTTTTTTAAAAAGGCAGTCTTGCACCTTTTGTTATTTAATTTACAAAAGGCCAAATTAGTTACTTTGTTATGTGTTATAAGTAGTTTATTACTTTGAGGGCAAGGAATGCTGCCACTCACTTTAATTATAGAAAGCATCCATAGATGATTGAAGAATTTGTACTTTAAAACAAAGGTTTGACACCAGCCTCTGCAGTGGAAAAGCCTGACTGCTGCTTTCAAATCCACCCATATTTCAGAGCAACCCAGAAATGCAGTGGGCCGTATTTCCTGGGCTGCCTTTAGAGTGATGCTGGCTGTGTGCCACACTTCTTGATCTGGCTTCCGAGCATCACATTGCTCTGAAATGCAGGTGAATTTGGAAGCAGCAGACAGAATATTGAACTGCTGTGAGTGGTATAGGACCTTTCCCCACCACCAAAGGAAACATTAAAGCCAGGGGCTGGCAACCTACGGCCCAGGTCCCAGTACTTATCGGCCCAGGCGGACCCCTGCCGCCGCCGCCGCGTGTTATTGCCACCGCGCAGCCGCGACTGCCATTTTGATTTCCAAAATGGCAGCCGTGACGCAAATGCGTCGCAGCTGCCATTTTGAAAATCAAAATGGCAGCCACGACATGCGTGTCAGGTTTGAAGTGTAAATCACATAATGGTCTGTTTACGAGCAGTACATGTGATCTGCTAGACCAACTACAGTGCATCAGTCATGTATGGCAGCCCCCCAATGACTAATAATAATAATAATAATAATAATAATAATAATAATAATAATAATTTATTTTTACCCCGCCCCTCTGTTGAGCAATCGGGGCGGCTTACAAGAATTAAAATCCATACAAATCTAAAAATTTGATTTTCTGCTGCCCACCTAAAAACTGTGGGATGTGAAATCTCCTGGTGGTCCAGAAAGTTGTGCTAGGAAAACTGCCTTGATGCTCTTATCTTGTAATACCTTTGCTCCCTCTGCTGGGCAATTTTACATGTTGCATGCAGTAATCATACTAATCATATATTTTTTTTCCTTCATAGGTCGCACAGGAAGGTATACCTTAATAGAGAAATGGAGAGACACAGAGAGGCACCTGGCCCCTCACGAAAATCCTATTATTTCCTTGAACAAATGGGGACAGTATGCAAGTGATGTGCAGCTAGTATTGCGGCGTACTGGGCCATCCCTCAGCGAAAGGCCAACTTCAGACAGTGTTGCTCGGATACCAGAAAGAACTTTGTATCGTCAGAGCTTGCCTCCATTAGCCAAGCTAAGACCTCAGAACGACAAGTCAATAAAGAGGCGGGAACCAAAAAGGAAATCTTTGACTTTCACGGGAGGAGCGAAAGGATTAATGGACATTTTTGGGAAAGGAAAAGAATCTGAATTCAAGCAGAAAGTTTTGAACTGCAAGGCGACAGTTGATGAGTTGAAGAAACTGATCCACCTCCAGACGGAGAAGCTGCAGTCTATTGAGAAACAGCTGGATTCAAATGATGCTGAAATCAAATACTGGGAGCAGAGATTCAGTTACAGCCTGGAAGATGAAATTGTCAGACTGGAGCAGAAGATCAAAAGGAACGAGGTTGAGATTGAGGAGGAGGAATTCTGGGAAAATGAGCTCCAGATTGAGCAAGAAAATGAGAAGCAACTGAAGGAGCAACTTCAAGAGATCAGGCAAAGGATTTTGGACTGTGAAAACAAACTGAAGGAGTATATAGCCCAGATTCGTGGCATGGAAAGTGGCCTTGAGGCAGAAAAATTACATCGGGAAGTGGAGGAGTCCAAAGTAAATGAAGAAGAAGTCAAAGAGAAGATTGAAAAAGTCAAGGGGGAAATTGATATTCAGGGACAGCAAAGTTTGAGGCTGGAAAATGGTATTAAAGCTGTGGAGAGGTCTTTGGGCCAGGCCACCAAACGGTTACAGGTGAGGACATAATCTGGCATTGACCATTTCTATTTTTTATTTTATTTTTTTTATTTATTTTTTGAGAAGACAAGTCTTATGTGCTCTGGTTTAGCCTTCTTGTCCTGTAACAGCTTGGTTGTTTGAATAAAGTGGTATAATTGATGCATACTTGGTAGATAAATGCTCTTCCAGAGCAAGCACATATGTATGTTCTTTTTATCTGTATATTTCACAAAGGAGGATGACAAACTCAGACTGATTCTTTATTTTAATTAAACTTCCTCTTTGGGGACACAGTAATCATGGAATAGCAAGAGGGTTTTTAGGGTAAAATAATCGTTTGAGTGATGTTACCTTCCATATGTACACTTAACCATTTTTGCAGAGAGTTTTGAATTGCAGAGAGAAGCAGATGAGCACAAGAAAAAAAGGTTGGATGTAGATATAACACAGGTGTTGAATGCTAAAGTCCTGCATGAGAATTCTTCTTCAATAAGGTTTAGTTTTGTTACTGCCTGGACCAACAAGTTGATAACCATTGCATTCACTAGTTTGGATTCGGACTTAGGACTTTATCACATGGGGGAGATCCCATGCAGAAGCAGGGTTTTAAATAGAGGGAAACCCACAAAAGCGAGTAGATTTTCACACACCGTCACATTTAAAGTATGCTTAACCTGAATGGAAAGTAGTCAAAAGCTGCTTCTTTTTACTTTCAGAAAATCCCGAAAGTAAAAAGAAACAGCTTTTGACTACTTTCTGTTCAGGTTGAGCACACTTTAAAAGTGATGTGTGTGAAAATCTATCTGCTTTTGCGGGTTTTCTCCACCTTTTAAATTCCATTTCTGCATGGGATTTCCACCGTGTGGTAAGGTCCTTAGTGACGCATAGAATAGTCACTCAAATCAGTGCTGCTTATGTTAACCTGGATAGCTAAAAATTTGAAGGTAAGTGCATTTGAAGTCATCATTTACTCTGTACACATAATTTCCCCCCCAAATCATGTAGCCATCCAGGAGGACATTTGGTTTTGGTTTTTTAGAGTGGCACCTGTGGGAATGGAATATATTTGCAGAGGGAAGGAGGAAGCATGGCGATCAGAAAGCACAACACTAAACTTAAAACACAGATCTTGTGAGCCTTCATTTTCCTTGAACACCACCCAGTTCCTCAAGCTCTTTGTTTTTAATTTGGGTGCATGAAAAAAAATTGTTTACCTTCTTCTCAGGAGAGAGAACAGGAACTAGAGCAGCTGACAAAAGAGTTGCGGCAAGTCAATCTCCAGCAGTTTATCCAGCAAACAGGGACAAAAGTCACTGTGCTGCCAGCAGAACCAACAGAATTAGAGGCTTCGCACACAGAGATTGAGAGGGGTATGTATGTTGTAGAACTGTGCAATAACAGCAAGCCTTTCGTCCAGGATTTCTTATAGATTGTTCCTCCCCTTCCTTGTGATACTTGCCCAGATTTCTCATTGGGCTTGGGGACAAACTCTGTTTCAAGTAGACTCAAACCTAGATAGGTGTGTTCTAGGGGAGAGAGGTTTTGTTTTTCTGAAAACCAGGATTGCCCTCTGACCCTCTGACACCCCCCAACCCAGCTTAATATTATTTCATCCCTATTTCATCCCTTTAGTTGGTGACAGTACCTTTTAGAAGGGTGTTATAAATAAACATTAATATTAATGATGGTGATAATCAAAATCCATCAAGATTAAGCTCTGAAAGCAGTATGAAAAGCAACCAAAAATCACCCTATTGCTCAGAAGCAGGACTGAGAATTATCTTGATCCCCCATTTTTCCCTGAAGAAATTCTTTAGCAAAGTGTGCCCTGCCAAGTGTCACAGAGTAGAAAAAGAGTCTGATTATGTTGGAGCTACCTAATAAATATATCAAATATTGGCCTTCTTTTAAAAAAAAAACACCTGCCCCTTGGAATTTACAGGCTTAAATTTAGATAAATATGGAGAGAGGGGAGTTCATAAACATGTATTTGATCTTTACTTTCTGCTAACAAATATCTTCTCTCACAGAAACAACCTTTCAGACTGGGTCCTTGAAACGCCCCAGTTCGTCAAGACAGCTGCCCAGTAATCTTCGGATCCTGCAGAATCCACTGTCTTCTGGTTTTAACCCAGAAGGCATTTATGTATAAAACTATATACCTCTTTTGGAGAGGACCTATAAAGGTACCAAGGACCATATACATTCCCTCCTTGTATATCTGATCTCCCAGTGATGTGTGGGGGGAAGGAGAAGAACTTCCTTTCTGAAGCCACCAGGTGTTGGTGTTTTGTTTTTTAATGAGATTTAATGAAACAACTTTGAATCCTGCCTCCTGCACTAATGATATGAAGAACTAAAGGAACCGTGTAGAGGCACAGTTTAGCAATGTTGCAATTGCTTCCAAACAGCTATGGTGCAAATAGCTTCATTTTCTAAATGTTATTTCCGAAGAATTTGGAGAAGTATTATTCCATTGCAGGCTCAAAATGACTGACTAGAGTGCAAGAAACTGTGTGGAAATTAATTAGGGTTTAATTTATTCCATTTAATCAGTGGATGTATGAATGTTGACATGTAAAATTTTACATTGCTTCTTGCTTAAAGAGCAGGATTACATGTTAAGCCTATTGGAGCTACTACCTAGAATAGCACCCTTTGGTTACTCCTTTTCTCCATCCACACATGAAGAATTTGCAACTCCCTGATGTGGCCCCATTGTGAATTCCCCATCTCTTTCTGCCATCATTTTTCACTTTCCTTCCAGCAACTCCCAGGTGATGAGATCATAGCATGGGGTAAATCAATGATTCCTAGACTCTGGTCTTCAAAGTGTTTTGGACTTCAGTTTGGAGAAGCCTTAGCTGTCTTGGTCAGTGGTCTGGGATTACGGGAGCTGAACTCCAAAACACCTGGAAGGCTAGCATTTGGGAATCACTGGGATAGATGATCCTAGTTCTACTGGGGAGTGAGAACTCCACATGGATGCCATTTTCAGTGGCTATCCTGTGTTGGGCTTAATTTGTAATTCTACCTAAGATCATATTTGTAGCCTGAAGAAATGTACGGGTATGGCTGTGGGTACAGGAGTGCGTATGTGTTTGAGAGACAGAGAAAGAAAGAGAGTGTGAATGGGCATGTGCAAGAGTGAGTATGAGCGCAGAAACAATGTACACCACTACAGTGTCTCACAGTAACAAAGTGTTGTTAAGAATGAAAGGTGCTGAGTCTTTAAAACAGTCCCTTGATATTTTTGTTCTGTTGCAAGTTTCATTGTGTTAGGGCCATTGCAGGATTTTTACAATCAGTGGCTTATCCCATCAAATGTCTGCTGGGACTTAATCCTCACTTGGTAAGGATGTGTTTAGTATTTGATAGAAGATCTTTTAGTTAAACAATGTTTTATTATATGAAATTTATATTTGAGATATTTTGTCACAATAAATATGCTTATCAAGGAACAAAACACTATATTTTCAGTCAAGTGTCTTGCCAAAGGAGTTCATCACTGGGTTTGGTTTTTGTCTAGCAGGGTGTGTTGTGTTTTTTTTTTTTTTTGTTTTTTTAATGATAGCATTATTGTATCATAGTCAGCTTTTCCAATAAAGACACAGACTTTCAGTTTAATGCTGACCTGCACTACTTGTGACTCACTAAGCCAAACACAACCTTCAAGCCATATCTGGTTGGCCTGCCAGCGTTTGGTAACTCTTTTGTTGCAATACCAGGCAAGCAGCAAAAATACTAGGTTATCAAGCCATGTGGTGGTCTCTGCCACATGCAGATGGTGGAGCATGTTCACCTTTTGCGGCATGACAACATGTCTGATGACTTTCTTACGGCATGAAATAGTATTCCATTTTTTAAAAAGTTATGTAAATGTTTGCAAGCTTATTTCTGATCAATGTGTTATGCAAAATGGTCTGAAGAAATTATTCCTTTTTTTTACAATAAGGGAGCTCAGTCATTTATAAAATAACTTTTGTCGCAAATGCAACCCAAAATAATAAAGTAGGTTTAGAGAAGATTGCATGCCCCAGAGACATAGGAGTAAGCGCATGAATCATTGTTCATGGCAAGATTTAAGTAGATAATTTGGATCTCTGAACATTTGACTGATATGTCCAAAACTTTAAAGAGCACAGTGATTCCTTGTATCTCAAGATATTACAGCCTTCCAATCAGAATTCAGGCCTCAACTGTAATATTTTAATTTGCCTGTGCAAGAGCTGTCAGATACATGGCAGGCTTTTTGATTTAAGTGGGATATAATATGGGCATTGGTGGCATCATTTTAGGGTTTGGCCCTGCAAACAACTTGGCATTCACTTACTCAAATTAGAAATGATAATTTTAAGCCAGAAGTTAGTTCCTCCAAGTAGTGACCAGTGAATTACATGCAGACTATGGCCTAAATTCAGTTGTTTGTCCTTAACAGAATGGAACAGTTCAGTCAGTGGAACTTTCATCAGTGTTGGCTGGAAAATATTCCTCTTGCTGAATAAAGCTAAGTTATAGTTTCTAATTTATGTCTCACTGAAATAAGAGTTTAGCATATGAATCAATGCTTAAATGCCATTTATTGTAATGAGATTTAAATAGGTGGGATGTTATAGTTTATGCCCAGGGCAAAAAGTCAATACAGTACTTCAGTGCTTTGCGGGATCATGTTCTTTGAGCAGGAGTTGCCAAAAGGCAGTAAGTATATGGTTATCTAAATACCCATTTACTCACACAAAGCAGAAAGCATGAAAGGCAATGCTTTTTTATTTATTTTTATAATTAGAATATAGAATCCCTAATTTGATTAATGTGCATGCAGATCTAAATTGAAATTATAATTGAAGAATTTTCCTCATTTACTGCTATAAATATGAGTAAGATTCAGTTCCAAGTTGAAAGAAACTGTAAATTAAATGTAACAATTTTACTCTAGAAATGTTACTTTGCCAAGTAAGCCCCAAGACTAGTGTACACATATTAGATGAATTGCTGCAGATTTTCACACATTCACATCAGCAGTTAGTTGTCTTCACTTTCCTGTGCAAATTTGCATCTGTTCGCATCCATGTGAAACAGACAGATGGCTACATGTGCGATAATGCACATTTTTACTGATTTCCACAGATATGCCAATAAAAAATGCGAATACTTTTTCTGCAGTGTTTAAGGAGTTTTTCGAGGGGGTGTGCAAAAAGCCCCAAATCCTGTGAATCGTGTGTGGCTGGATCACATTCTGTTCTACAGGAAAGAGGAGTATTTTAATTCTGTAGACAACCCTCAGCCAATATAAAAGAAGTCTGTATTATCCTGCTACTACAGTTCTTCCCCCAACCTGTTGGCCACGTTGGCTGCGGATGAGAGCAGGTGTAGTCCCAACAACTTGAGGGGCACCAAACTAGGAAAAGCTATCACACAATTTTCACTAGTCAGAGAAGCTGATTTGGTGTCATTTATATTTGGAGTACCCTTCAAAGAAACTTGAAGAAATAGCCAGATATGCACCAGATTGAGTGGTGTGTAGTACCTACGTTATTTGAGTGTCTCTGCCTTTCTTGCTGGATTTAATAAAAAATATATATTTTTGTAAAGTTTAAACCTGTGTTTGCATAAGGCAGCAGGAGCACATCATGATATGGCAGTGGCAGCGCTGATACTGGATAACCCCTTTGAAAAAAAGAATGAATACTAAGGTCTTTAATGCACTTGTGAACTTTGTGTGTTCGTCTACATGAATAACTGAGAAGTGCCCACCGGCAAGTCCTGTTCCCTCCCTTTTTTTTGCCCCAGGAAGATTCAGGAGAACACTTCTCAGGAAGCCTGGTTGTGATTATCTGAACTTCACTTCCAAACGTTGCTTTTTAAATTTTATATTATGCTGGCTGAGAGAGAAGAGGAATGTTTGGGCATTGCACTTCCTGTTGTACAAAAAGCAAGCACATTTTTTAGAGGTAGGATGTTAGGCAAAAAAAATTGCTTCTATTTCCAGCTGCTCAACTCTCAGTGAGCATGGCTTCACTTTGAAGACCTCTTCGGACCGGCCTGTGGCTGGTGTTGCCGCCATGCACATGCCCTGCCACTGTCATTGCCGCTGCGCACGAGTGCAGGCGCCATTTTGGAATGGCCAACGGTGCCGGCGTTGTGCGCATTCGCACAAAGCTGCCGCCATTGGGCCTTCCAAAACAGCCACCTGTATCGTGCGTACATGCGCACGACGGTGGGCAAGCGCATGCGAGCGCATCCCGCCCCATTTCCCCCCCCCCCAGCAAAAAAAGGTGCCGACCCCTGGAATAGATGGTACAAGTGCAAGTGTTGAATATGCCACTGCCTTGTTCTCATAAAAGGTAGCATGATCTATGATGGAGGAAAAGTAGGAAAAGTATGTGAAGCTGAATGTAAACCAGCTCCAAGTGAAAGCAGTTCCTGACTCAAGTTTATAATCAAGGATAAGGAATCTTTGTCCTTTCAGATCAAAGGAAACGTTTTGGACTTGGGGATTTTAATTCCCTTCAGCTGAACCCAGCTTGACCAACAATGAAGGAGTGTAAAAGTTGTTGACTAAAACATCTGGAAGACCAAAGGTTCCCTGCCTCATCCTTTCTATCTTTGCAGATGTGGTTGCACAGGTACAAGGCACTTGTGTGTCTTAAAATGTATCCAGTGTTTGAAAGATTAATAAATATGTAGGGGACTTAATGACAAGATCAACGAGCTTGAAAAATGTTCACTGTTCATCAATCAATGTGTTCATCAAAGTAGCTAGGCTTCTCTTTGCATTTGCATGCCTTTGAAGGACAACAGTATCTTTCAAGAAGACATTAGTCGTCTTAGTATGTATTAAAAAAAAGTTTGCTTTCCAGCTTACAGCCCTGCTATTGCACATTGAGTAGTTGAGTGAATGACCCCCTTCTGGGTATTTTTCCAGAACTCTCAGAGAGATAGACAAATTCCCAGTGTACTTGACCTTATGTGAATTGGGCCTTAATTATCCATGTAAACAGTAAAAATTGTATTCTGATTTTCTGTTATTGAATTAATTCTGTTCTATATATTTTTTTAAAAGTGTCAAAAGTGTTACTTTTATAATGTAGCTTTTTCTTTTAGACCATTGATTCATGCACGTATATTCTATTTGTTACAGTATTCTAATGTTTTGAATGAAGGCCATCAACTGTATGGAGATGACAAAACAAATAATTCTGTCAGTTTATTTATTCAGGATTTTTTTTTTTGCTGCTTTACTTTTTTGAAATAAAGTTTCCATTGCCAATACAGTCACTACATGAAAATTGTGACTCCATTTAATTGTGTTGAAAAATATCCGTAAAGACGACCAAGTAAAAATACTGCTTGCCAGAATTTAAAAACTACATTGTACACAATGAGTTCTACACTATGATATAATTGTGCATTAAAAGGTATGTAAAATGGTCTTGCTTTTTAATTCAAAGTAAAATTACTCTGTTCCTCAGCAAAGTTCTTAAAGGCACACTTACCATAATTTTTTCCCCCTGTATACTTGAAGGTCACAATATTCAGATGGTTACGCTTGCATCACAAGACTGAGGTGTATGGCCAGTGCCACGTTCTTTAATCCATAGCGATTTCATGCCTCTGCTGAATAGGTCATGTGTCATGTCTTTCTCATTGGGAATGAAGCCTAAGACATTTAAGTAAGGGCAATAGAAATTACCCATGTTCCTCTGTGAATTGTGTAATGGAAAAGAAAAGAAGACATGACTAAGTGTCCTTCCACCAGCTGGAAGAGAAGATGGGTTAGAGGGAATCAGCCACCCATAAGTAGGACTGGAGCAGAGGCAAGCAAATGAGAACCATGAGTTTGGAACCATATAAAATAGCATGAAAGGCCATCTGGGAACATGAGCAGCCTGCCATGACATTTCAGGAAGCTGTGCTATACAGCTGACTGACTGCAAAATGTCATTAAGAGGCTATAACAGCCATTTGACAAAATCTTATCAGTATACATGTGTAATATCGCCTAAACCTAAGACTGTGACAATAGGGGGAACAAACTTGGCTATTTCTACACGAAATTGTTAGCTTCTATGTCAGAGGTTGGGAATTGTGGTCCTCCTGATAGTTAACGGCTTACAATTTCAATCAGCCCTAGCCAGCAAAGAGTCAACGGCGAAGGTTTATGGGAGCTGCAGTCCAAAAACGCCTGCGGGGCCATTGTTGGTTGCCCCTCTTGTATATGTGCATAACACAAATATAAAACAGAGCAGTTCCCTCACCCCCACCATTTTACTAATTTGTATTTTATACTTTGGAGCTTGGAAATTTGCTCTTCAGAAATAATTTGTTGCTCGTTGCAGGGTTTTTTAAAAACAAAAAAACAAAAACCTTAAGCTGTTACTCCTTATAACTGGTAAATTAACTTGTCAATGCTATTTGTGGTATTTTGCTCATAATTTGTTCCACTCCCTTATGCTACATTTGTGGGGGGGGGGGGGGAATCCAGATGGTAAGATTGTGGCATACAACTGGACATCATCCTATCAAAATGTCTCTGAATTTACCCTTAAAAGTTACTTTTGAATATAACTAGAAACTGTTATTCATTAACCAGTAAAGCAACATTGCCATGACTTGTTACATTGCTTTATAAATTTAGATTTATTTTGCCTCCATAGTACCAAAAAATAAATAGATGCAGCAGACAACATTACTAACAACTTATTTCCAAACTCTCATTTTTCCCCTTGCTGACTTCTGCACTACTGTTCTGCATGAGTGTTTCCAGTATGTGCAATGATACACTGTTGTTTACACTTAAACTTTTGGTACAATTGAGTCTTTGATAGCCATACCATTTCCTGTCCTTCGCCTTCCACAGTGGCCGCCCCTTCAGTGTCAGCAACATTTCTACCAGTTTTTATTAGCTTTTTTCCTCTGTATTCATTAAAAAAAATATTTTGAACACACATAAAGAAATGAAAAAAGAGGGGGGGGGGGAAATAAAACAAACAAGCAAATTATTATTATCATTATTATTACTACTACTACCAACTTTTACCAGTACAAATTCCTATACATAAATTTCTCTTTCACATTGTGGTATCTTCTTTCTAAATTTGTACCATCTTTTCCATTCTAGATCTAAAAAATCTATGCTTGTGGTGTGAACTATGGGTGCATATATTTGACAGAATATGCAATCCATTGTATTTGCGACTACTTGCAATTACAGGTGGCCTGCAGCTCAGCGAGGCAAGTAGTTGCAAAACCAATGGATCACATATC
>CM034708.1:121368487-121390887 GCA_020142125.1 Phrynosoma platyrhinos
AATTCCACCTCAACATTAGAAGACCCTTCCTAACAGTAAGAGCTGTTCGACCGTGGAACACACTTCCTTGGAGTGTGGTGGATTTTCCTTCTTTGAGGGTCTTTAAATAAGAGGCTGTTGGGTATGCTTTTATTGAGAGTTCCTGCATGGCAGGGGGTTGGACTAGATGGCCCTTGTGGTCTCTTCCAACTTGATTCTATGATTCTATGCACGTTTGTATTTTTGTACAAGCAACAGCTTGTAATATGCGGCTGAGCTTTATTTATCTATTTATTTATTTCCCACCTTCCTCCTGGTACAGGGACTCAAGGCGGCCTTGTTATGTTATGGGTTTCTTGTTATTGCTTTGCTCTTGTGCCACAATGGGGTTTTGGACCGTGAAAGGGCTGTCTGTGCTGGTCTAGTTGTTTCTGTAGAACACACATTGTTTGGTGCCATTGTCATCACCATGAATATGTGTACATTTTACAGCTGTATGCTGACTCCTGACCCTGTAGAGTTCTACCCCTGGAGCCCTGCCCAAGTACCAGACAGATGTCTTTCAAGAGCTGGCAAGTGTACCATCTGTAACGGGGTTTACCTGTCAAAAACAGAATACAAGATGCTACTGAATTTCTGTCACAATAGCAGGGGTGTCCTAGAAACTAGTCTCACTGGAAATTGTAAGGTTCTGCTTTGGTCCATTTTTTTCTCCTTTACTGTAGGCCAGGGGTAGATAACCTAAGGTCCGGGGGCCGGATACGACCCTCCGAGGCCTTTGGACAGGCCCCAGGCTGGTCCTGCCGCCGCCACCACCCACCATGATGATATTGATTATTGTTGTTAATACTTATTCTTGGGGTTTTCTTGGCAAAATCTCCACAGGAGTTTTGCCATGGCTTTTCTGGGGCTGAGAGAGTGTGCATGCATATATATTTTTTTAATTTTTTAATTTAAAAAAAAATATATTTTATTTTATTTGTTTGTTTGTTTGTTTTTGGTGCTTCGGCCCCCCAATTGTCTGAGGGACAGCAACCCGGCCCCCTGCTCAAAAAGGTTGCCTACCCCTGCTGTAAGCCTTTCAAGCATATCAGCACTGCTTGGGAAAAGTTACTTTTGGCCAGAGGCGGGGGGTGGAGAACTACAGCTCACAGTATCTGCCATTATTGAGGCATGTGGGTAGCAGTCAAAAAAGTATTTTTTTTCAAGCACAGCATATCATGGCTTACCAGTATTGAAAGCATCTATAAAGGCCAACTGCTGTTCATGAAATCAAATAAATCTCCACCCATCTATCTGCCCAAATGTGTGTAGACGATTCCCGAACAGCCAGGACGGATATATGTCATCATGTCACTCAGGAAGCAGACATTTCCATCCATGCCTGGTGATGTGGACCACAGCACTGGGAATTCCTCCAAAGATGTCAGACCACACGATGCAGAAATATGACATTTCCTTCCTCTCAAAAGTTCAAAACTTCTCAAACCTCAGAAATATGTGATATTCTTTTTCAGTTGAGTGTTTAGCAACTTGTCATAAGATGGGAGGGCTTTTCCCTAAGGACAGTATTATTTGAATATATTTTCTATGCTGTGTTTTAATTGCTTATTTTCAAACGTTTTTGCCAAGCCTGAATCTTCAATGATGAGACAGAATTAAAATCTGATTAAAACTAATAAAGAAATGAGTAGGCAAAGAGCGAGCAAATTGTGGCTTTAAATAATAACATGTTATTGAAAATGAAGGAGGTATGTTAACCCTGGCAGTTGCTTCTAATGTGCAGTCTCTGAGACAAAATAAAGCAAGACTGGACAATATTTGGGAAGTACATATGAGGTGCATAAAGACAATGGTTGGGACCAAACAAGCTCCTGACACAAGCAATATATATTAACATAGCCTCTGTCTATCCTGCCTGGGAGATTTTATGAGCTACAGTCCAAGAAAGGAATTTTTCCCAAACTTCATGAGACTGACATGGGGAGGATGGGGGTCCTTTAACTTGGCATCCATTCCAGCCAACAAGACTATTGGTTTCCTACTGCTATTAGGAGTAGGGGAACAACTATAGTCAGCCCTCCACATTTGTGGCTTTGACGTTTGCAGATTTGATTATTCACATATTTGGTTACTATGTTCTCTCTAAGCCAGGGGTAGGCAACCTTTTTGAGTCGGGGGCCGATCCCGCGAAGTCCTCTCCGCCGCTGGGCTGAGGTGGAGGAAATGGTGGTACATGCACGTGCGTGCATGCACGTGCACACACACCACCGCGCGTGACCCCCATGCACGTGCTGCCGCCGCTGCCGCCACTACTGCTGCTGCCATCACTGCGCAGCCGCCTCCCCGCATGTTATGGCCGCCATTTTGATTTCCAAAATGGCAGCCACGACGCGTTTGCGCATGCGCAGTACTCCTGCGCATGCGCAAACGAGTCGCAGCCGCCATTTTGGAAATCAAAATGGCGACTGCGGCATGCGCGGACACATAGCGGCCAAAATGCACAGCGGCGGCAATGGTCCCCCTGGGCCGGTAAGTACGGGGACCTGGGCCTTAACCGGCCTGCGGGCCGTAGGTTGCCGGTCCCTGCTCTAAGCATTTGTAGGTCATCCAGAACAATTCTATGGTCAACTTTCCAGCAGATGTTGATCACAGAGGATATAGAGATTCCTAGAAATGAGTTCTCTCAAATTTAATTTTTGTTTAATTTGCGGGTTTTCCACTTTCACTGGGGTTTTGTGCTCCTAATCCCAATAAATGTGGAGGGCACAATGTATTCTGATCAAGATTCCTGGCATGCAGGTAGGAAGATATTAACTTTCTCCTTCCGAGCAGTCCTGAGGAGGATCCTGGGACACTGGGGGAAATTAGATAGCACTTCTGATGAACTACAGGCTAAATGTGCCATATTCAAAACCTGCCACACAAGCAAATAGCAAGCAAGATTTGCTGATTCTATCTTCCATACAACCATTAAAACTACAGGAGCCCAATCCAGTTTTAATTCCGCACCCTACAAGGCCACAGGACTGCAGCTAGCCCCTATGAGGAATGAAGTGCTCTCTTCTGAGATGGTGTGTCCAGAACACTTCCAGATTCAGCTCAAAAGAAAGAAAGAAGAATTACAACTCTTCTTGCCTCTTGCAGCTGCGTGGTAGTCAGGAATTCAAGTGGGAACAGGTAAACTGCTGGGGAGAGCAGCCTTTCTTGAATGTCTTGATATCATGTGACATTTAAAGGCATAAAAGTCCTGACATGAAGCAAGGAAGAGGGTGGAGGAGAGGCAGGAGCAGGCAGCAATGATGTCCCCAGCTGAAACTACCTGAAAGGCACTTTCATGTACTTGTGTTAAGTAATGAGTGGCTCTGTGCTTCTAACAGCTTCACAAAAGTCTGATCTGCACTGCAGAAATAATGCAGTTTACCACCACTTTAACCGCCATGGTTCCATCCTATGGAATCCTAAGATTTGTAGTATATTGTGGCACAAGTGTAAACTACAACTCCCACAACTCCATAGCATTGAGCCATGACAGTTCAAGTGGTTTTCAAACTGCATTACTGTATTTCTGCAGTGCAGATTGGCTTGAGGTTACAGAAAATGAGCCAGTAAAACTTATCTAATCACATCTCTGCAGAGCTTGGCAAAGTTCCTTTGGGGGGCTACAAACCCCAGAATCCCCATGGTCAATTGGGGCCCCCAGACTGCCTTTAAAACGTAAAGATTCCAAGCCCGTTCTAGCATCGCTGTGCCATGAAAGACAGAGATTTTGCTTGATTTCTTCTTCTCTCCTCCCATGCAACCTTTAAAGCCTCAGAGGCCTTGTCTCCAGTCGGTGGCCTTTTGGAATGGGACTGCGCTCTCTTTCCAGTTCTTTCTCTCTTCTCCCAGTGGGAGCCTCTCTCATGTCCTCTCTTTCCCCTCCTTTTCCCAGCATCAGAGTGGAACAGATCTGTCAGAATTGGCCACTGGGGCCAGCCCATCAGGCCATCGCTCACATGCCTCCGATCGTGGGCCTCTGCATGCGTGACTCCACGTGCCATGTGGCCTCACAGCAGCCCACACGCTTTCCCTCTTGCCTGGCTCCAGGCCTTGCAGTTTGAACTAGGCTGGGAGGAGGGAGAGTGAGTGAGCAGGCAGATGTCGGGGAAGATTTATTGCTAAGCAACAAAATAATGCATCTTCTCTTCCAAACCTTGGCACTCCTGCAAGGCCCAGTCAGTGGCTTATTTCATCCCCACCTGAAGCTTTGCTATTTCTTTTTGATACCCAGTTTAGCACCGCACCTCACCCTGGCCTCGTGGTGACGTGACGTGTCCGTCAAGAAGATAAAATCTAATCTGATCTATCTGCACGCTCTACGGCATGATTTCTGGGCCCACGTGTGGAACTTTGAAGACACAATATGCCCAGTGTGCTGACAAATCAGTGTCATGCTGTCTGGATTGCTTGGGGTGGGAAACAATTCCTGAATAAGTGTGTGAGTCAGAGCAAAAGAAAGGGAGAGATTTAACTTGAGATCTCCCAGTTTGTCCCCTGAAGACCTGAGAGGAAACTTTTCTTTCATTCTGGAAAGAGTGAGACATTTGGACCGCAAAAAAAAAAAAAAAAAAAAGTAAATTTGTTTTCCAAAATTGGGGCTAGATCAACAAGCCTTTTATGTATGCTTGGATTTATTCTTGCAAAGTAAATGTAGCAAATAGTTCCTGTATTTCCACTGTTATTCAGAAAAGCTATTGATACGGGGAACGTGTTGAAAGAAATGTATTGGTAAAACAGTTACCAAGAAGGGAATTGGCTTACAGCAGAAGGACAGATCCCCATTTGGCAGACTTTCTTGCCCCATTCCCATGTCACCATGGCCATGGGGAAAAAATAGTTTGTGATGGCCCAGGCTCAGTGCTATTGGTGGCTGGAGGGCATTCACCATAATAAATGTGAGAACTCAGAGCATCAAAGCATGCTAAATGCCCTCCAGTATTTCCCAGATGAAAACTGGGACACATGTGGCCAAGCAACAACAGAGTGTGGCCAAGATGGCCAAAAATATTAATTAGAAAGAGCAGAGAAGCTAGGGGAGCTGCAGCAGTTTACTTTTGCCCCAGCCACTTGGAAGAACAAGATTCCACCTCTCCTCTCTTCTTCTCCCCTCTCCCCACTGCAGTGTTGAGAGAAAACTACTTTTGCACTTGGAATTCAGTTTTCAGCAACCAAAGTAAGATAGGGCCAAAAGGAGAAAGAGGGAAGAGGAGAGAGAAACTGGTACGTTTTTAAAACAGCTGAATAAGTCTATGACTCTGGAGATCAAGGTTCAATTCTTCACTCGGTCATGAAACCCACTGGGTGACCTTGGGTAAGTCACATGCTCTCAGCCTCAGGGGATGATAGGGTCACCTTAGGGTCACCATAAGTCACAAATGACTTGAAGGCATACAACAACAACAACAACAATAACAACAAGGATTAATCCAAATCAGAACAATTAGAGGGTATGTAAACATCATGCAGAATGGATTTGCAAGTTCAAGTGGTAGAATGTGTGGCTGAACCAGATAAGAAGGAGGAAGTTGCAGGAATAGCCAAGACATTTTGCTGTTTGCTGCAAAGGGCAAAAGGCAAACTGGAGTGGCAGTTGAATCTTACTTCTACAATGGTATCTTCCACTGCCTCTGTAAAGAGCAGGCTAATGGCACAAAAAGATCTGGCCATTACAAGTGAGGAATGGCCAGGAAATGCAGAAAGAATGGTTGAGGGCTGCCACTGCTGCCATTCCCAGACCTCAGCATCTGCCATCAGAAGCAATGGCCTCACTTTGATTAGTGGCTGGCCTTGGCTGTGTTTTATTCTTCCTTATATAAAAAGCTCCTTGTATGTAGATGGAATTTTATCAGGGTAGTTTTGTCTTTCTTTTTAAAAATAAATTAATCCTGGGAAGTATATTTGAATACTTTATGGGATATTTTAACACTGGAGTTTATCACACAGGGGAAATCCCATGCAGAAATTGGATTTAAAAGGTGGGGGAAACCCGCAAAAGCGGGCAGATTTTCTTTCACACACATTGCTGTTAAAATGGGGTTAACCCGAATGGAAAGTAGTCCAAAACTGCTTTTTTTTTACTTTCGGGATTTTCCAAAAGTAAAAAAGAAGCAGTTTCTGACTACTTTCCGTTCAGGTTAACCCCATTTTAACAGGGACGTCGTCTGAAAATCTGCTCGCTTTTGTGGGGTTTTTTCCAATTTAAGGCCCTGTTTCCGCACAAGATTTTCCCTGTGTGATAAACTCCATTGTTCAGTCAAGTCAACATTTGCTCTATCAAAGGTAAAGCATTAATTAATTGCAAATTTGATGAACTTGTTCTCTGTCCCTTCAGCTGAGTAATTTATAAAGAGGTTGAACAACACTTCACCCAGGACAGAACCTTGTGGTACCCTACAGAATAATAAAGAACCAATAGGGATCACTATTTTAGTTCAGTCCATGCACCAGTTACAAATTTACCTAACAGTAGCATTATCTAGATTACATATTATGGCTTGTCTGCACGAATATCAGGGAAGATCCTGTCGAACCTTATGCCAGAATCAAGATGCACTACATCTATACCATTCAGCTGATCTACAGAGCTTTTAACTGTGTAAAAAGAGAATGAGAAATAATTAAGCTGGGAAGTTTTGAGAAACTGGTACTTCCCTTAGTAATCACAGTATCCCTTTATAAGTGTTCACAGTCTGTTTTATGATCTATTCTATAAACTTCCCTCTTTGAAGATAGGGGTATTTGCCTACTTTCAATATGCAGCAATTGGGGAGAAGAGTGGAAAGGAAATAAGACTGTATTCTCAGACAGAGTGCATCCTCATGTGCCATTCCCTCAGAGTTGAATTGCTTCCCTCCCCTTCCAGTAAAGAGGAGAAGTTGACTGCTGGAGGCTGGGTTTGCGACATTGCACAGAGCACTACAGAATAATATCTTGCATGCATGCATGTAAGCCACATTTATGCATGACACATGCATGCACATAAGCCACACTTGTCCACACATAACTCATTAACAGGAGTGCCATAGTATGTAGGGGAAGGGAGGAGGGAGATTCTCCTTCTCTTCCTTTTTCTCAACTTAGTAGTTGCTCACTGTGTGAAACCAGCACAATGTTCAGAGGCGTCCTGAGAAATGTGTGGCCAGAAACATGAGGAAATTGGTGCAGAAATGGCTGCCCCTTTTGCACTAAGGGGCTTAACACATGCTTGTTTTTCAGCATCATTTTCCTGAAGAACATATTTGGGATGCAACCCAAATGATCAAGTGGCTTGAGCCCCCCCCCCCCCGAGGAAACATTTGGGGGTAGTTCGTTCAGGCAAAAGGCAAGTAAGGAGTGGACATAATAAGCTTGCATTCTGTTCTGCATGATGTCAGGCAAGGATGGGGAATCTCAAGCCTTGGGACCCTTTCCTCCAAGACATATTTTTGGAGGATAGACATATCAATGACCACTAGTTATGATGACTGTGTACCATGTTCATAATCAAAGGCTACACTGACCCCGAATATAGCTTCCAGGAAAAGAAATGTGAGAGTAGTCTACCTCCCTCCTTGTCTTGCTTATGGGCTTCCCATATGCCTGTGCCTGATCACTATAGGAAATAGGATGCTGGAATAGATAAGCTTTTGATCTGATCCATTAGGACTGTTCTTGTAGCCCTGTGTTCTCAAACCATTTTGGCAGTGAATTAATTTCTGTGCTTGCTGAGTTTTATGTTTTGTATCTCCTTGCTTTGTTTTGCAGCCCCTTTAGTCTTTAGCTGCTCTGAACTTCTGAAGGAACAGAGAAAAATATAAGATCTTTACCTATATATCTATAGCTATACATCTTGAATTGCACTCTGTGCGTAGATATACACACACTCAGGGGAATCTTTTATGACATTATTCCATACATTTATATGGAGCAACCCATAACTACCATGGGGAAACGCCATGGGGATTCTCAGTGGTGTGATCCCATTGAAATAAATGAATGTGATATTGTAATTACTAATTGAATTGTTCTCTGTGAATTTCTGGAAGGTGGTGCCAATGAAGAAGCAGATGTGGGGAGATCTGACCTTCTGTGGTAAGAATTCACTCTGTATAGAAAATACCACATTGACATGCAAGGACCCACAAGTATCAGTACAGACACCTTACAAATGTTGTTTTCCAGAGTTAGAGATTTTTCTTGTACCCACAGTGGCTGACAAAAAGGATGGCAGCCTTAGGACCAAGTGAGCTATAATAAAGATACAAGATATACTCATCAGGTACTTGATAGACCAGTACTAACAATAATAGGGGGATGTCAAAAGAACCAAAGAGCATTGAGAAAGTGGATTAAGGGACTAAAGACTGCTCACATTGGAGCGAGCACCATTTTCGGTCATCATATCACTTTACCTGACCTTGCTTACAAAATAAGTTGTTGGGGTGAGGAGGTGTTCATTATGAGTAGCTGTAGGCAGTAGAAATTCTCCTTGAGGGGTAACATCACATGTCCACCTCCTGGAAAATCTTTGGGGTTCCCTCCCTTAAGCATTGCTTCATTGACAAGAACAGGATCCAGCTCCAATGACATGAATTGATGGTGTGCCACAGAATGGCTAGCAGAATGGCTTTGTAAGTCTTTTCAAAGAGCTTGCTCAAATCAGTCATGCTATGATTAACCAGAATGCTCTGGGAAGTTACTTTTTAGAATACAGTTTATGCCCTGTGGCTATTTATAGATTTAATCATGTGTAATCTGTTGCCATTATTTGTTACAATGTTTTTAAAAAATCCATCATTGCATTGGTGGCTGCTCTCTTTCTTTGGTAATTTTTGCTACTTTTTAAAAAAATGAAAAAGGCCTGTTAAGAGTGAGAAGCTGCTGTCATAATAGCTCTTAAAAGGCCTTAAAAGGCCATTAAAAAGTATTTCTTAAAAATAGCTAGAAACCATTTTTGTCACACCAGGGATACAATTCTGTTTCCAATTGTAGTGTTGCCTTTGAAATGTAGCTTCATTATGCCCTCACTGAAAATCTGTAAAGGAATGAGTTACAAGTGACTACACTACTTGTACCTCATTCATTCCAAGTTCTTCCTCATTCCAAGTTGTACCTCATTCATTCCAAGAAAGGTGGGCAGCTAATGGCAACGTTAGCCATTAGCTAAATGGCTAAATAGTGAAGAGGGTGGGCAACAGATATTTACTGAACCACAATTTCCATCATGCCCCACAGCTTGCACAACAAACTAGGGCGCATGAGCATTGCAGTCCAGTAACATCGGGAAAATCACAAGTTGTCCACCCTTACCTTATGCTAGCAGTATAATAGAATCAAGTACAGTAATCAAAAAATGACTCAACAAACAAACTTAATATTAATCCTACATCCCAAGTGGCACACCTTGGGTAATTCACCTACCCACGACCTTATGACAGAACCAAGAGCTGCTCTGTATCTTGCCACTGTCCAGATTACAGAATTGCCAACAAGGAAAGGACAGTGGTTTGCACCACTAGAGAAGTTTACAATGAAATCACAGAAACACATCAAGCTACAAGCGTCTGCAGGAGCCGACAAAACCTTCAGGATTGTTAACCTTATCTCTCTGGAGGTGTGGAGAGCGGGGCAGAGATGAAGTATTATTTCCTTTACCCAATTATTGTTACAATGGAGCATGAGCAAATTCCCACCACTAAATAACCTTAAAGAAAATGCAGTTAGCACATCTCACTGCCCACGTAACACTTGGTGGCACTCCCCAGGTACTGAAGAAGAGCAGTGATGGATCAGACCAAAGTCTTAGCTAATCCAGTGTGAGCAACTGCATTTAGCAAAAGCATGTGCATTTCTATATCGCTTATCAGTGAACTCAGCATTCTCTAAGTGGTTTACAATCTGTAAGCCAATTGCTCCCTACAAGCTGGGTATTCATTTTACCAACCTATGAAAGGATGAAAGGCTGAGTGAACCTGGAGCCCTCTGGGATCGAAGTCACAATGCTGGGGCTGCAGTACTGGCATTTAACCATTGTGCCACTAGGGCTCCTAGCAACAAGATCTCTATGGAAGAACCACAAGTGAAACATGGGTGCAACAATCCTATTCCTCTGAATATGGCCTGACACTAGAGGGGGTATATAGCCATTGGGACTAGCAGCCATTCATAGCATCGTCTTCCATTTAAGAAGTGTTAGTCGCCATCATGTCAACTTCAACTTACAGTGACCCTAGGAATGAAAGACCTCCAAGGCACACTGTTATTAACAGGCCTGCTAAGGTCTTGCAAAGTCAGGGCAGCTGTGGCTTCCTTGTTTGAGTCTAGGGCTGCAGCCACATTACAAAATTAATGCAGTTTGGCACCACTTTAAGTGTCGTGGCTCCATCCTACGGACTCTTAGGGTTTGTAGTCTGTTGTGATACCAGAGCTCTCTGACAGAGAAAGCTAAATTTTTCGCAAAACCACAAATCTCAGAATTCCATAGTATTGAGCCATGGCCTTTAAAGCTGTGTCAAACTGCATTAATTCTGCTGTGTAGATACAGCCTAGGTAGTCTTTCTATTTCCCTATTGCCTTCCAATAGAGCCATTGTTGTGTTGTAACTTGAGCTTTGGACTAGGACTCTGGAGACCAGGGTTGGAAACCCAGTTCAGCTATGGAAACCCACTGGGTTACCTTGGACAAGTCACATTCTCTCAACCTCAGAGGATGGCAAGAACATCCCCCTTCTGAACAAATCTTGCCAAGAAAACCCCATGATAGATTCATCCTTGGTTTGACATAAGTCAAAAACAATTTAAAGGCATAAGTCTACAATATTGCCTTCCATTTGACCAAGCATTATTATCTTTTTAATGAGTCATGTGGTCTCATACATCTAAAGCACTATATTATCCGTTTAGTCATTCTAGATTCTAGGGAGAGTTCAGGCTTGATTTGTTCTTGAATCAATTTATTTGTCATTTTTGCAGTCAATTGCATTCATACATATTTCCACCAGCACCACATTTCAAATGAGGTAGAATTCAAAGATATAGCTGTGTCAGTCTGTAGAATCAGTACGTAGAGAGATCTTGTAGCACCTTTGAGACAAAGAAAGAAATTGGCAACATGAGCTTTCGTAGACTTCAATCTACTTCCTCAGATGTATCTGAGGAAGTAGAATGAGGTCTACAAAAGCTCATGCTGCCAATTTCTTTCTTTCAGTTAATCTCAAAGGTGCTACAAGATCTCTCTAGGTACATTTCAAATGAAGTGATCTTCTTACTGTCAGCTTTCTTCACCTTCCAGTTTTCACAGTCATACATAATAATCAGAATTGCAATGGCACAGATTATTCTGACTTTGGTATTCCGAGATACACATGTGCATGCTTGTGTGTGTATGTGTGTGCCTTCAAGTCATTTCCAACTTATGGCGACCCTAAGACAGACCTATCATGGGGCTTTTTTAACAAGTTTCTTCAGAGGGGGGTTGCCATTAGCTTTCCCTGAGGCTGAGAGCATGTGGCTCATCAAAGGTCACCCAGTGAGTTTCACAGCTGAGCTGAGATTCTAATCCTGGTCTCCAGAGTCGTAGTCCCACACTCAAACCACTACACCACACTGACTTTCACATATCAACACACTCGAAGATCTTACCTAGCTCCATCACAGCTGCCTTTCAAAATATTCTTCTTCTAATGTCTTGGCTACATTCTCCATTTGGATTTATGACTGCAGCAAGGCAAGGAGAATGGCACAAAGGTTTTTGAAGGGAAATATTCTTACTGTACTAGGCCAGTACTAAACCATGCTTTAAATGGGCTTAAACAAGGTTATGCTGAAAACACTCGCCCCTGTCATCTTCCTCTGTAGCTGCTATGTCTCTCATGTGTCTGGCCTTAAGCCTTGCGCTCATATGACTATTCCCTTCATCCTACCAACCCCCCGGGGGTTGCAGAGTGAGTACGCAAATTTTGCACACACGTAGTCCAACGCAGAGGGTGAGCGTTTTGAAAAACCTGAAGCCAGTCACCCAGCATGACTACACAGGTGCACTGCTAAAGGCAGCATCTCATGGGAAAGCAGGGCCTGAGGCAGCAAAACAGAAATCACAAGATGTTTATCATGCGTTGATTCTGTCTTATCTCATAGTGGCATTTTTGTTCAATCTATCACTGCTCTTACACCATTAGGAGACTGAAGCCATGGCAGTAACCAGCAGAGGGAGCATGGGATTGCATTTTTGGAGGCCTCTTTACATAAACATGGGCTACTGATGTGTGTTGATGCACACAACCTTAAGGGAAATATTTCCCCATATAATAAATTATTCCCATCTTTTCCCTCCACCCCAGAATATAGATCATATTGGAGGTTGGCCGAAACCAAGCAGTTGCACGGACCAAGTCTTGTCAAGGGTCTACTGCCCAGGTTTGAAAGTCAGCTCTTCAAGGGCAGCATATTATTGTTGTTACGCTAGGTCAAATCTGTTTCACCATCACACCTGATGTGCAAGAGCATACTCAAAAAAGCCAATCAATTTTTGCCATTAACAGATTTATATCCAGGGCACCTGCAAAATGGTGCCATAGAACTTTTTTTTATTAACATGAAAAGGGCCCAGGTCCATAGGACCATGAATTCATCCCCCAAACCTACCAGAAGGGAACTTTCACAGTTATGTTTGGTGGGCTGGGTCTCCAGTGAGTTGCCCTAACATTTGTTGTTATGTGTATTAAACACATGGGAAGAGCTGATGATGGCATTAAGAGGAAAAAGCAGTGCTTGAATCACTGGGATGGGAGGTGGTTAGGTGTCAGACAGTTTTGTCTTTGGAGACCGTCTCCTTTTATAATGTTAGAAAACTAGAGGGCAAGTGGGTGGGTTGAAATGGGTGGGAGGTGTGCGAGGAAATGAGAACTGTGGGAAATGCTCATTCACTTTTCTCCCATCTTTTGGTAAATGTGGTGGTATATCTACATGCCAGGTTAGAAGGTCCATATTAAATGGGAATTTGTGATGTGGCTCAAAAGGCTCCCTGCATTTGCAGAACCCCCCACAAGTGGACTTCATTCACATTAAGGTGCAGTGTGTGAGAGGCAATGGTTGAGATTCTATGTAATTGAAGAACCACTTTCACATAAAGGGCTATGGCGTTCAAAAAAAATTATTCCAGTCCCATAAGTAATCCTTGTATAAATATGCTACAGCTGATTGGTCCCAGTTCCTGACCAGCGCTGTACTACATGAGCTACAAAATGAGATCTTGGGAATGCAAATTATGGAATACAAATCTCACAAACCCCAATTGTCATGTTGACAGAGATTCTGGGAGTTGTAGTCAAAAAGTACCATTTCCAAGCTCTGCACAATGTGCAAGGCGGGGTGCCACCACAATCGCCAACCTAGCCATGATTATACTTTTAGACAATGGCTTTTAGACAATGCCATAGAAAGTCAACTGAAAGCAAATCCGTTGTTCATTGTGGCCACTACTTGTTTTGTGGTTTGTAAAAGCTTTAATTAGTAGACAATCCATATTGTATATTAAAGGGTTTTTTATTCTTTAGTTAAGAATATGGATTTTGTTTAAATCACAAAATACTGTGGAAATGTTTTGATGGTAGAATTCATGAACTGCTGGGAAATCCTGCATATAAAGATCAATTCCTAATATCTCACATACTTAGACTGTTCTTCAAACAACTCATTTCTTGCAGACAGCATTTATTTTTTTTAATAATTTAAGACAGCATAAGCTTGTACCAAGCATAAGCATTGTAACAAAAGTGCAACTTTTTTTTTCAACAATTCCTTCTCAAAAGAAATATTTTAACTCAAAATATCATTAACGTGTATCTTCTTCCTACAAAAATAGCATGTCAGACATCATTAACTGGATGTATTAACAACTATTTACATACAGCCATTCTGTAGGCTCTGTAAGATTCATTTAAAAAAAAGGAAAGGAAAAAGAAGGTGGGTGGATGGGGGAACAACGTTGTTTAAACACAGCGTTTGAGGCAAACAGTAGCAACAGCAGCAACAGCAAATGCACCCAAAATGACTAACAGACCCAGGCATATTCACTCATGGTCAGACTGTTGTGTCTCACCTCTTACATAACATTCGAGTGAGATTTCTCACAGTGCTACCTTGGCAACAAACTAAAAATATCTAGGCAAGGTTCTTGGCTTAAGCCTTATTAACAGAGCTTTAGTTGTGTGATTATCTGGTGTCTGGCAGCAGTCCTCAGAAAGGGAAATTGGGATATCTGGAGACAGAAAGACCTTGCCATAAAGCCTTCTCCTACCTTTTCCCAATGACCACACACACATTTTATTCTTATTACTATGAGTGATCTTTTCTTAGGATTTTCAGCTTCTTTAGTAGCTGTACCTTTAATGGTGGCAAGAAAAGCATTTTTGGTTGCCCTCATCTACCAAGGAAGAACCATGCACAGAACCGAGGCAGACTTATGACATTGTCCTTTGGGGATACAATGTAAGATTGGATTAGGTTGCAATTGCATCCTTGCCTACCAGGGTATGAACCCTACCAAATACAGTGACACTTTTTTCTGAAAAAGCATGGGTAGGACTGTGGCCTGCATGTAAGACAACTGTTTATAATCTAGCCTAGCAATGTTCCTTGCCATACAACAAGGTATTATAACTTGAAATCAGGAACACAGCTCCGAAAATAATATCTAAATAATTAAGGAGATGAATATCCTTGCTTTAGCAAAGAAATAATTTACATCATGGGATGACTCTTGCCTTGTCTGAACTCTTGAGCTAATGCCAGGGCAGCTCTAAGGATGCAAGATGACAACAACAATAACAACCAAAGACTTGAGCAAGGTCAATTCATTTATGGCCTATTTCTCAATAAAGTGCTAGCAATATAAATTAAAGGCTCTTCTCACCTCGGCTCCCCCCCTCCCCTTAGTCATGAAGGGACTAATCCAGTCCACTGCATATTCCAAGTCACAAAGGTAATGAATAGTCCATGGAAATGAATGGTCCCTAAGCTCCACCTGAGCACTTTGGATCAGATGGTTGGCATTTGGCTCAATTGGATGTCAGTCCTTGTGATTTCAGGATACACTTAAATGTTATTGGCTTGTGCCCAATGATCCTTGGGGACAGTTGATTAAATAATAATAAATTGATAATAAATATAGCCCATTTCAGGGGTATTTCTGGCCTGTCTTTTTCCAAATAACATGCTCCAGAGTAATGACAAAAGCTGCAGTGGCTTCAACCTTAGTCTGACTTCATGTGGATTTGAATGGGACAGACTTCCAAGGATCATACAGCCCAAACTTGTAAATCTCACTGGGCTCAATGAGACCTGCTTCCAAATAAGAGTCCACAGGATCACGAAATGGCTATGCAATCTTAAGCTTGCTTGAACTGAGTAAGACTTACTCCCAGGCAGGTGTGCAGAGAACTACAACTTTCCAAGCCACTTTATACGTGTCTACTCAAAAATCAGTTTCATTGGGCTCAGTGAGATTAGAAGTCCTAGGAAACTGAGAACACAATTGTAAGCAGTGCATCTATACTGTAGAGGTAATGCAGTTTGACACCTCTTTTACTGCCATGGCTCTATCCAACAGAATCCTGGGATTTGAAATTTTGTGAGGCAGCAGCATTCCTTGGCAGAGAAGGCCAAAGATCTTCTAAGACTACAAATACCAGGATTCCACAGGATGGAGCTACAGAAAAATGGTGTCAAACTGCCTTGTTTCTACAGTGTAGATGCACCCTAAATCCGGCATGAAGCACAATCTGCTGGGCTGCAAACACCAATGAGGTTTATACGAGAATCTGAGAGTGCTACAGGGTTCTGAGCACAGCCACCCTATACAATGGGATGTATGCAACAAAACCTCCAACAAGGAGATGCTTCTTTGAGTCAGTTTTATGACAGATGGTCCTGTACCTCATTCTGTCCAATATGGTGCACCCCCCAGTTGTGTTGGACTTGAGGACCCATCATCCCTGGCCAGCATATAGTCCAACAGATCTGGAAAGTGCCAGGCATGGGAAGGCTTCTACACATAAGTAGTAGTATTGACTTATACACACACCCCTGAAGTGCCTGGAATAATGGAGTGAGTCTGATACATGTATATATCTCACATCAACACCCCAGTTCAGTACACTTTTTTCTTTCAAATTTTCCAAATATTCATACTCACTCCTTACAAAGAAAGTTCAATTTTGCTGTTTTCTTCTAAAACAGTGCTACTCCAAGCAGTGGTCCATGGACCTTTGGCTGCCAATACCTGGAAAGTTTCCAGGAAAACAAGAAAAAATGATAGCCAACAGGGCCAAATAGGGTGCCAATACCTGCTACATCAGGAAGGAAAAACTGAGGCTGTGTCCACATTGGAGAAATAGTCTGGTTTGACCACACTTTAACTTCCATAGCTTAGTGCTAGGGAATTCTGGGAATGGTAGTTTGTTGTGGCACCAGAGCAGAGCAGAGCAGAGTGGGGTCAAACTAGATTATTCCTCCAGTGTGGATGCAGCCTGAGTCTCTCACATCAGAGAGCTTGAAATAGATTGCTCTAAAGCAGGGGTCGGCAAGGTTTACTTACCTAGGGCCGGTTGCTGGTCCCCAGGTCTTCCGCTGGGCCGGGGGGGGAATGGCGGCACACACGCTCATGCGCGTGGCCCCCGCCAACCCCCGCCGCTGCTGCGTGTGCTGACGTCACCGCACATGTCGTGACCGCCATTTTTGTTTGCCAAAATTGCAGCTGTGACATGTGTGGCGGCAGCAGGGGTCGGTGGCAGGGGTCAGCAGGGGCGGGTTGGCAGGGATCAGCGGGCCGGGTGCAGCCTGCGGGCCGTAGGTTGCTGACCCCTGCTCTAAAGTACAGCTAGCCCTCCATATTCACAGATTCAACCATCCACGGCTTGAAATATATTCTAATAAAATATGAATTCCAAAAAACCAAACCTTGATTTTGCCATTTTATATAAGGGACACTATTTTACTATGCCACTGTATTTAATGGGACGAGCATCTCTGGATTTTGGTATCCAAGGGAGATCTTGGAACCAAACTCCAACAGCTACCAAGAACCCACTGTCCCTTTTCTATTTGTTTGTGCTCCCATCTGAATTGAGGAGGGGATATATGATCCACAGTGTTTAAAAACTTGCAAACCCACATCAAGCCAAATCCACTGGCTAGCCTCAACTAGAGCAGACCCATTGAATCAATGGTGTTTATCTAATGTTGATCCACCACTGGGCAATTCATTTAATAGGTCTGCTCTAACTGGGACTAGTAATCAAATTTACGCCAATGCCAATACCTTTAAAATAAATAAATAAATGAAGCATGGAAAATGAGGTGAGGGATAAAGATGAATAAGGATTTCCCAAAATAAGATATCTAAAGTCCAAAACATACTGCAGAAATAATCAGTTTAAGGCCGCTTTCACTGCCCTGGCACCAAAGCTCTCTGACAGAGAAGGCTCAATGTCTCACAAAACTACAGTTCCCAGAATCCCCTAGCATTGAGCCACGGCAGTGAAAGTGGTCTCAAACTGGATTACTTCTGCAGGGCTTTAGACCTCAAGGCCACATCCAGGCTGCAGAAACAACCCAGGTTGACCCCACTTTCACTGCCAGAGCTCAATGCGATGAGATTCTGGGCTTTGTAGTTCAGCGAGGGAATCCTCCTTCTTTTTCAGAGAGCTCTCCTGCCACAACAATCTACAATCCCCAGGATGCTACAGCATTGAGCCATGGCAGTTAAAATGACATCAAACTGGATTGTTTCTCTAAATCAAAGAAAGAGAAGGAGCCTTTAGAGCAGTGGTTCCCAAACTTTGCTTCTCCGGGTGTTTTGCACTTCAGTTCCCAGAAGCCCCAGCCAGCTTGGCCAACAGGTCAGGAATTCTGGGAATGCATGTCCAAAACATCAGAAGGATCCAAATTTGGACATCCATTGCTTTAGAGCAACGATTCTCAAAACTTTGGTCAGCCAGATGTTTGGGACTTCACCTCCCAGAATTCCTGACATTTGGCCCAAGCTGGCTGAGGCTTCTGGGAGTTGAAACCCAAAAGATCTGGAGGACAAAAGTTTGGGAATCGCTGCTTTTAGAGGGGTGGGGGTGAGAGGAAAAGAAAGAGACAATCACTCTTTTCAGAGACCATGGCTTCCTCCTTGACAAGAAGAGAAGAGGCCAGTGGATCAGTCTGGCCTGTGGCAGATCATTCAAAGGGTCCTCAGAGGTCATCCATCGCAAACCTGTGCCACGCAGACCCTTCCTGTTCAAACCAAGTGCCTCGGTGTTGTTTCTAATGGGTTTTCTCTTGGGTGCCCTGCTGCCTAGGAAGAGTCTCTGCGGGTTTTTCTTCCAAAGGCTGTTCCTGTGGAGGGAGATCGGCCTCCACATTGCAGGAGGCGGCAAAGGGAGGGAGGAGGAGAGGCTGAGCCGGAGAAGAAGCAGCCCTTTCCGGAGAAAGGAGGGCTGAGGGGGCTTTCTCAGCCAAGACAGAGGAGAGGCAAGGGAAGGCCGCTGCTGCTGCTGCCGCCGCTGCTGCCGCCTGAGCTGGGATCCCTGGATAGAGCAAAGGAAGGGGAGTTGCCGCCGCCGCTGCAGGATAGAAATATTTCTCCAGGTGGTTCTTGTCCAGGAAAGGCTGCACATAGGAGGGGGAGATGAAGTAGAAAGGGAGGCAGAAAGGAGGCTGACCAAAAGAGGGTCCCGATCCTGATCCTCCCCCCAAAGCCATCAGGGAGCCCAGCAGGGCAGGATCGGGCCTCGAAAGGGCTGCCTGCTCGGCCGCCGCACGGTCCAGCTTCCTCTTTTTGGGTCCGGGGGGCACCTCTTCCCCGGGGGGCTCCTGCTTGATGGCGAGGCCGGCCTTGCCTTGGCTGCGATCCCCGTCCAGCCTCCCTTCGCTCTCCCCACCATAGCCGCTGTCTGTGTCAGTGTCGTTCTCACCTCCCAGCTCTGTGCTGCTGCTGAGGCTGTGGGCCTGCTGGGGATGATGGGTTTGGGCAGCCGTGCTGGAGGAGGAGGGGTTCTGGGTCCTCTGGATGACTGGGACGCAGTGGGGCTGCTGGCCCTCAGGCTTGGTCCCAGTAGGATCCGGTGGCGGGGAGTTCCCCTGGAGGCCCCGAGGAGCCAAGAGCGGGCCTCCGGGGAGGAAGCGGCTGCAGACGGAGTGGAGGTGGCGGAGGAGCTGGGCCCCACTCTGCTCCCTTGGCGTCCAGCTCTCCCATCGCGAGAGGTACTGCAAGACTTCTTTGGTGCAGGTTTGGAACCCCGAGTGGAAAGCCTCCAGGTCAGACTGGAGAGGGGACTTCAGGGATCTCTCCCCTGCAAAGGAGAGAAGGGGGCAGTCAGGATCCACACCAGAAGAAGAAGAAAGAAGAAGAAGGGGGAAAGAACCTGATCACACTTGAAATACCTTCCTTGGATCCACCATCCCTGAACGAAGGACCAGGCAGAATTGTGTATCTCTCCAATCTCCCTGCTCTGCGTCTGGTTTGTGCCACTGTTTCGTTTTGGATTAGGACTCTGGAGACCAGGGTTTGAAACCCATTGGGTGGCTGTGGGCAAGTCACACTCTCTCAGCCTTGGAGGAGGGCAAGAGCAAACCCCTCTTTCTGAAGAAACATGCCAAGAAAATTCTATGATGGGGTCACCCTAAGTCAGAAAACCCTTGAAGGCGCACAACAATCTTCTAGTATTTTAATTAGGTTATTTTTTTTACAAAAATTAAATGTTGTTTTACTGTGTTTTTATATTGTGAACCTCCTTGGATCCCTTTTAGGGAGAAAGGCAGGATAGAAATAAAACAAACAAACAAACAACAAGTTAAACAAGACATAATCCCATAAACCCCTCTAAATACTTTCCCTGCAATAGGTTTACCTTGTGTGTGTGTTGTGTGCCTTTAAGTTGTTTCCGACTTGTGGACACCCGAAGGCCATGAACCTATGCTGGGATTTTCTTGGCAAGGTTTGTTCAGAGGAGGGTTGCCACTGCCTTCCCCTGAGGCTGAGAGGGTGTGACTTGGCCAAGGTCACCCAGGGGGTTTCATGGCTGAGCTGGGAGTCGAACCCTAGACTCCAGAGTTGCAGTCCAACACTCAAACCACTATGCCACATTGACTCTCCATCAATTGGAAATTACTAGACAGCACACAACAACAACAAAGTGCTAAGCTTTAGAGTTATTGATTGTCAAGCAAGAACTGTGATATATTAAAACAAAAAGAAACTGCAATGTCTGTATTTCAACTGGTCACACATCAAGATTCTTGGAAGTCTTAACTGAACATAGTGGGAACCACTTTGAACCACTCCCAATCAACTATTCCTAAGTAAACACACACACACAGCATTAGGCTGCACAGATGCACACTTACAAACACATGCTTGGGAGGAAGTCCACCAAAAAGAGGGGACCAACCTTTGAGTAAACAACTATTTATCCAGGTTACATGGGCCAGAGGCAGTTCCTCTGAAGCAGGACATTTCAGTATGGCAATAGTAGCTGCATTTGCACCACAGAAATAATCCGGTTTGACCCCATGGCTCAAGCATCAAACAGGATTATTTCTGCAGTGTGGATGCATGCAGCCCGTGAAGTATTCTGACGTTAGCAGCTTGAGAAGACTCTTTATTAGAACTGCCTCCTTAGCATCGACCTTAACCGGCCAAGTTTTTCCTCCTTTCTATTTGTCAAGCAGCCTTGTTTACTTACCATTCTGCAAAGCAATGATCTTCTGATGCTGTTGTTCTGTTAAGGCAGTTAAAGCTTTTAAGTGTTTCAACGTTAATTCCAAAACTACAGCTTTCTCCAGATGCCCCAGAGTCTGCAAAGGAAAAAATGGGAAGACTCGTGGGTTAGTCATTGTCAGATGGAATCCCTGCATCCTTTTTTTCCCCTAAAACTTCACTGAACTCACTTTGAAAAAAAATTAAGGGGGGGTGGCGGGTTTGGATCCAATTTGAAACTTCACAAAAAGTGTGGAAGTTCTGTGCAGCTATGGTATTTCTCTGCCATATTTACACATTTGCTGTTAGATAAGGAACTTCCATTACATGCTGCAGGAACATGATGCTCTGGTGGTATGGATAAAAAATATAGAATAGTTTTGAATCCTAAATCTTAAACATCCCCCGGGGGGGGGACATATCCAAAAGCACATTTCAAAAGATGTTGCTTCCTTTTTGACTTAGGAGAAGCCCTATTGATTAGCAGGGTTTACATCCAAGTAAGCAAAAAGAAGAATGAGGTTTTGAAAATTTATTTTCAGACATGTACAACATCCTTTACAATGCACCCATATCCCTGTTTATTCAGAAGTAAGCCCCACTTAGTTCAACAAGAGAGGAAGCATGGTGTAGTGGTTTGAGCACCGGACTGCGACTCTGGAGTCCAAGGTTCGAATCCCAGCTCAACCATGGAAACCCACTGGGTGACCTTGGGTGAGTCCCACTCTCTCAGCCTCAGAGGATGGCAATGGCAAACATGCACTGAAGAAACATGCCAAGACAAATAGGGTTGCCCTAAGTCGGAAACGACTTGAAGGCAGACAACAACAGCACGAGAAGACAAAAACCCAAGTAATGTGCACAGGATTCCAGCCTTACAGCACAACTCAGGGGTAAAATCTATTAAATCCAATGAGTTGGATCCAGAGTTAGTCATACTGCAACTAGCCCCCCTGAAATGGGACTTAAGTGACTCCTAACTTGAGCCCCATTTATTTAAATGGATCTCTTTTTAGGATGACTAACTCTGGATACTATCCAAGGGGAATTACTCCTCGGTAAATGGGCACGGCACTGCAGCCTTGCTAGCAAAAATAAGAACCATCGCCATGATAATAGAGATGCCTAAGAGCTATGCAGACAGGCATATATGAATGTATATAAAGCCATGGACAAGGGTCCTGACTGAACTTACTGTCAGTTTCAGATGTTCAGGCAATAAATCTTTCAGTTGAGCAATGCACTCATTAATCCTGTCTCGTCTTTTCTTCTCTATTAATCTGTGCGGTAGTTTGTACGTTTCCTGACCAGGGAGGAAAAGGACAAGGCATTAGCGTTGACTACAATTTCTACAGTTTATCATTTATCCAGCAAGCGATCTTCCCCCTTTCCCCATTTCAAGTCACATCACATTCTAGCACAAGTATATTCCCACAAAAAAGACCCTGTATATAGTATATAAGTATATACTATATATGTGTATAAGTATATAGCATATAAGTATATAAAGCCCATCAACCCACTGTGGATAAGAGAAGGGAAATTAACCAGAAAAGTAATGATTGTTAAAAAAAAAATCTGTTTTTTAAAAAAATCTGGTATATATATACATATATATATATGGAATCATAGATTCCATGATTATATATATATATATA
>CM034708.1:121395204-121409904 GCA_020142125.1 Phrynosoma platyrhinos
AGGATGGAGCCATGACAATTAAAGCAGTGTCAAACTGCATTAATTCTGTAGTGTGGCAGCAGTCTAAGTGGATGTGAGGGGACAAGGAGGTGCTGATATTCAGTCCACTGCCTTCAAAGCCTTCAGAGCACAGAAGCACATATGCTTTCATCTCAAGCCATCTGATGGAGGGGACCAGCAATTATTCCCCCTGCCTACTTTTGCCAGGGACTGGTGCATGATTTGCACTCATTGCTACAATTGTTTATTTCCTGAAAACTCACCAACACCCAGCAAACAATGGTTCAAGGATCAGGACCAGTCCAGGGACAACCATTTGAATAGTACTGGTACATAGGACATCGGTTTGTCTGTAGGAATCACCTTTTCTGTTCTAGGAGTAGTTGGGCGATTTGGTTTGGGATTTTTATTGGTCTGGCGTTGACAATAGTTTAAAGAAGAAAGTACCTATTAGAGCTTGGTTATACTTTTGCACTGTTTTTTAATGCATTTAATAAGTCATTAAGAACAATAATTAGCCAAGTAATAGTGAGAAGAGGAAAGTTTTTTTTAAAAAAAGTATTTTTGGCATGTCCAGATAAGAATTATAATCTATTGTTGTTGTGTGCCTTCAAGTCATTTTCTGATTTATGACTACCCTAAGATGACCTTATCACAGGGTTTTCTTGCCAAGATTTGTTCAGAGGGGGTTGGCCTTTTCCTTCCACTGAGTGAGTGTGATCTAGACACACAAATAAAACCAATGTGAGAGTTTGCAAACCAAATTGCTCTGCTACGCAATAAAAGCTGCCACAACAAACTCCTTTTCGTAACAACTCGTCAGTCCTTCTTGGAAAAACAGTAAGATTGAACACAATAATTATCTAAACATGCTAGTTACCAGGGTATTTGTTAACCCAGAACACACTCCCAGCTCCATATAGGTAGGCACACAAATAGTTTAGTTGCACATAATCCTAATCTTTTTATTTATTTATTACCTGTTTGAATTCTTCACCTATGCTCACAGCTTCATCGTCTTGGCATTACCACTTGGCGAAAGTAGATTTGGGGCTTACTTTGCTCACTGTGACTTGAGCACTTAGCACATTTCAGTATTTTCAGGTCATCTGTCAGTGGTTTGCAATCTGTCAGTACTTTGACAATGTCATCATCTTGCCCAAGCAGCATCACAAACAATCTGTCAAAAATCATTTGTACATCTATGAAATGTTCTTCCTCAACATGTTTACACACGTGGATATCTGTATTCTTACCCAGTGTTCTGGTTTAGGACACAAAGGATTCATCTTCCCCTTTTTGGCTGTAAAACCATTATTATTATTTTAAATGAGACTGTGGTTTGCATACCATGCAGTGGGGGAGAAATAGCTATTTTTAATTTGAATGGGTTTCTTTGAGACATAACCACTTAAACTTACTTGTTAGTCATTTGCACACTCTGACAATTTAAACATATGCAGCTTGATTACTGTGGCTAGCGTTCGTATCAAGCGCTCTAAAAAAGAGCGAGAAAGAAATGAAATGAAACGTCAAACTCAGCAGATGGCACCTCTAGCTGTAGTGTAAGGTCACTGGCAGACTCACATGTTTGGTGTTGGTATTGGTTGTGGAGCAAAACAAAAGACAAGGGGTCTTGAAAATGTGAAGTTTCCAGTGTGGAGCATCATCAGCTAGATTAGAAGCCCCTATAAACCAGATGGTGGTTTGTGGTCTTCAAATTGGATCTCACTTCATTATCAGGGATTTGAAAATGTGAGATCAGAAGTGGTCGTCTTTGCTGGGGGAAAATGGGAGCTTCTTCATGACCCTTCCTGTATCTGGATTGTATGTGTTAATTATTTTACAATTGGGAGACTCATTTGAGTTTTATAAACATCTCTTGGTTCCATCTCATAGAATATCCTTCCTCAACCTGCAGTTTTCCAGTTATCCCAGGCTATATTTCCAATGGCCCTCTGGTTTTGCATGATTGATATTATAGCCCAGCAGTTCTGGAGGATGCCCTGTTGGGAATGGCTGCCTCAGAAATATCACAGCTCACATAAGAGCCCCTGCTGCTTTCATTCCCATTTAGATATTCTCTGCTGTTTTTCATCCCTCCCTACCTTGCTGGAACGAACAGACTTGGAAGTTTGGGACCATTGCCTCTGTGTGCCTAGGAAACAAATCATATAGAGGTTTGAGAACATTTGTTCTTAAATTTACAAGGGTGAAGAATGTTGTAGCACTGAGATGCAGTAGCCTTACTTCGGTTCAACATATATAAGGCTGATAAAGTGGTCTGGGACTACAAGTTTCTGAGAAATAGTATGAATGCTGTGTCAAGAAGATGCAGCAACAGGCAGTTGTTGTTGGTTTTTGGTTTTTTTTTACATTCTCTTCTATCTTTGTAAAACAGGTCTCATAATAGTTACCCAGATCAAAGGGGCTGGAAAGAATTAAATAATACATGTAAAGTGCTTGGAAAGATGAAAGGTGCTATATAAGTACAAAGTTGTAACTAAAATAATATGTTCCTGCCATCATACATTAGTTTTACTCAGGAACAACCAAACCAAGTCAAAATAATTGCTCATAGGAAATAAAAGATAGTGAGAAAGGAAACTTCATAGCACAAAGTAAGGAAAAAAATTGTGTGACTGTTTGGCTGGATTAGACCTTCCTGGATTTTTGATAGTGGCAAATGAATAAGCAGGGTAAATAGACAAACACACACACAAATATCAGGCAGTTGATGGAAAAGAGAAACAGAAGTATCAGTGTGTTGGTCAGTGGTTACAAATTGTGTGAATGCCATGGGTTTATCAGAGTAGCACATGAATAATGTGTGAGAATGAGTGCATGTAACAGTGGTCGATGAGTGCACTCCATGTTTTATTCTAACCTTCCAAGGAGTTATCCAGGGTGCTGAATCCTATCTCCCCCCCCCCCCCCCCCCCCCCCCCCCCCCCCCCCCCCCGCCCAATTGGGTTAGCATTTTGGATAGCTCCTTTGCAGAGATCCAAAACCTGGAATGGATTTACCACTCCTAGACATGGGAGCCACCAACCACCCTGGTGTGTGAGTATATGAATGGGCCAAGGTGGGTATCAGATAGAAAAAGAGAGAATGAGGAAACTGGATACAGAGTTGATATTACATTTTTTTAAAAAAAAAATCTGAGTATTCATGTGATTCTTATTTTTATTTATATTTGTTTCTTTTTTAAAGAGGCAGTGTGGTATTGCGTTTACAGTGTCAGTCGACTCATAGAATCATAGAGCTGGAAGAGACCCCAAGGGCCATCCAGTCCAACCCCCTGACATGAAGGAATACAGAATTGAAACACTCTCTGCGACAGACATCCATCCAGCTTCTGTTTTAAAACCATCAAAGAAGGAGACTCCACCACACCCCAAGGCAGCATTTTCCTCTGTCAAACAGCAATTACTGTCACAAAGTTCTTCCTAATGTTTAGTTTCCTGTGGTTTGAATCCATTGCTCTGGGTCCTATTCTCTGGAGCAGCAGAAAACAAGCTTGCTCCTTCTTCAATATGATATCCCAGGGGTAGACAAACTGTCCCCTTTAAGGGCCGAGGGACTTCAGCTCCCAGAAGCCTCAGCCATGTTGGCCAATAGTCTGGGATGTTGGCCAATAATCTGGGATTCTGGGAGCTGAAGTCCCTCGGCCCTTAAAGGGGAAAGGTTGCCTACCCCTGGTCTTGATCCTCCAGCTTAGTTGTGCACTGTTACATTGAAGACTCATGTTAGATGTATATCCTTTCAAATATTTAAACATGGCTATCATGTCATCTATTAAGCTTCTCTTCTCCAAGCTAAACGTCTCCCTAAGTCACTCTTCATAGGGCATGGTTTCCAGACCATTCATCATTTTGGTTGCCCTCCTTTGGACATGATCCAGTTAAGAACTGCTCAGCTAAGACTGGGTAGAACCAGGTTCAAGTACCTACTCAGCCCTAGGGCATCATTGGACAAAGCATTCTCAGCCTAAACTATTTAGGCTCATTGAAATGCAAGTACAATATAAATGTCATTCATAGTATAAGGCACTTTGGGAGGAGGGGCTGTGGACATTGTCACTGGCAGTGATCTGTCCATCTGATGCTTCCCCCCTGTGTAGATCAAGTCACAAGCTCACCTGCAGCACCTTTTATGCCCCTAGACCAGGGGTAGGAAACCTTTTTGAACTGGGGCCGGGTTGCTGTCCCTCAGACAATTGGGGGGCTGAAGCATCAAAATTAAATAAATAAATAAAAAATAAAAAATTAAAAAATTAAAAAAATATGCATGCACACTCTCTCAGCCCTAGAAAAGCCATGGCAAAACCCCTCTGGAGATTTTGCCAAGAAAACCCCAAGAACAAATAATAACAACAATAATCAATATCATCATGGCGGGTGGTGGCGGCAGCGGGGGCAGCGGTGGCAGGACCGGCCTAAGGTCAGTCCAAAGGCTTCGGGGGGGGCCACATCCGGCCTCCGGGCCTTAGGTTGCCTACCCCTGCCCTAGACATTCACACAAGGCCAAAAGTGACTGAACTGGCTCTCTCTGTTCTATTTCTTCCTCCACTTTGACACGACTTCTTTTGAAAAGGCAAGGTAACCTTTTCGTTAAAGAGCTATTCAGGCTAGCCTGAAAATCTCACTGTGTCAGGAACGGACTAAAGGTTGCCTCTTAACAGGAGTCTTAAGTGCCTGTCCTTGGACTTGACAGAACCTGTTCACAGATAGACTCCTTCATCAACAGTTCATCTGAGGATGAAACTACATGTTACCCAGGCTAACATTGATTCTCAAACTTGTTATTTGCGAAAGGAAAACTAATACAGGGTGGGGAATTTGCAGAAAAGAACTGAGACTGGGCAATACTTAATCCTTTTCTGGTCACAGCTTTCTCCATTGCAAGGCTTCTGGAAGGGTTTGTGCCTGTTGGAAGGTAGCCCATGGAGTGTGTGTTTTGGCAAGGGGGGCATTGAAAATACAGGAAAAACACTGTGCTGCTATTTATGTATTTACTTACTTACTTGGAGAACTTATGTCCTGCCTTTCAGTCTGATAAAATTTTCAAGGCAGTTTACAAATTAAGATAAAGAGACATATAAAAACATTTTAATATCCATACGCAAAATAAAATCCTCCTGCTGCTGCTGCTTCTTTTCTCTCTATCTCATTTTTCTTTATCTATGCAATTGCAAAATAATAATAACAATAACAATAACAATAATAATAATAATAATAATATCAGATAGGAGCACCATGACACTAACAAAATAATAACAATTTGAAAAGTAATATTATAAAATACAACTGCCACAAAATTAATTACAAACCCTCTTCCTTTTCAAACAAAGAAAGGGAAGAAGAAAGCATAAAGCCAGTATTCACAGTAACTCTTCTAGAATATGGCCACACAGCCCGAAAAACCCACAAAAAACCAGTATTCACAATTTTATACTCAAAAACAATAGTAACAACTGCTCAGATAAAAGCAGGAAATACAACCATTTTGTCTGGGTAGCTAAAGCTGGATAGAGTTGGTCACAAGTGACTGTCTCTGTGGAGAGATTTTTGTAACCAGGGTGATGCTGCATAGGTGGTCTTGTTCTCCCTGCTAAGCAATTTCTGGTTCAGTTCCTGACATCACACGGTAAGGGTAGAAAAGACTTTTATTTGAATCCCTCAGTGTAGAGGAAGACCAGCAACTATTGTTGTTGTGTGCCTTCAGGTAATTTCTAGCTTATGATGACCCTAAGATAAAATTGTCAAAGATTTCCCTCTTGGCAGAAATTGTTCAGAGGGTGTTTGCCCTTCCTGGCTGTGTGAGGATTTGAACCTAGAGTTCCCCATTCAGAGTCCTATATTCTGATCAGTAAGTGTCCTCTATGGGTTTTGGTACAATTGCAGGCCAATTTACTTAACTGTTGAGGTTTCCCAACTTTCTTTGACAGGTATGGAGATCTGGATCTTGCACCATTTACCAAGATGCATTTGAACACAATCTAGTTTCTAATTGCCCTTCCCCATCTTATGAAGTTAAAGGATTTAGATCTGCTATACATACGATACAATAAGATACCCCATTCTTAGGGGTTCAGTTTTGGGGCATCCCCACAGATGGTCACACCTCATATTATTCAATGGCAGTGACATGTGCATTGATGTGTCACTGTGTCTGCATGCATGCATGCACACACCACCATTGAATAATATGGGGCATGGCGACCTGTGGGAAGTCGGGTCCATGAATTTGCCAGCTCACCGATATGAAGGGTCCACTGTACTACTGTTAAGGAGCCGGTAGTAATTCCATTTTTTCTATAAGTTATGCATGTAAAGCCTTGTAGACAAGTTATATTTTTGTGCCCTGTCTTCTGCATATCCAAGGGCATTTCACAGAAAATATTTGACCACTGACCTCGGTGCCTGGTATCTAAACAGAATGAATTATATCCTTTGGAACCACTTGTCATTTTTCATGCACCAAATGCCAAAGGCACTTTTGGCATTGTTTCATGTTTTTCATCCAGGTCCCAAGAACAGATGAAATGGTAGCAAAAGAGCAGGGGAAACTGATTGACATTCTGACTCTTTAATCTTCAGCTCAGACACACAGCCAAAGTGTTCATCTAACATCCTCTCCTGTTAGTTCTTTCTTTCCTCCCAGTTGCAATTAATCATCATGAAATGTCAAAATTATGGCCAAATCCATTTAGCAAAGAGGTCAAAGAGCAGTGCAGAACAGAGTGGTCATGGCTGTGCTGGTACAACTATTCAGCTAGCACTATCAAATTTAGAGAAAGACAAGAATGGGCAAGGAGTTATTAACTGGGGTGTTAAAACATCATAGTCCAGAATCTTTGGCATTTGACAAAGTTCAGCCTACCTAAATGCCCTAAAAAGGAACCAAATCCTGTCTGATCTTGGAGGATAAGCAGGGTTAGTCTTGATTAGTTCTTGGATGGGAGACAGACAATTAATACGAGGTGCTGCAAGCTATATTTCAGCAAAGAAACTGGCAAAATCACCTCTGAATATTCCTTATCTGAGAAAACCCTATGAAATTCATGGGGTCACCCTAAATCAGCAGGTAACTTGAAGGCACCTACACACACATGGAGAAACCCAAGGCCTCATGAGATTCCCAAAAAGTGTGGAATGAAGGGCATTAAAAAAAAACACTGAAGAAACAGGGGGAGAAAAATGAAGAGAAAGATTACTTAAGAATATGTTGGATACTTCCTGGCAACACTTCCCTTATTTCAAAAGTGTGACAAAAAGGGTCCTTATGCCGAGAATAACTTCTTTTCTCTTGAAACGACTAGTGAGCATGTTATATTGCATGGAAGCAGAGGAATCTGCAGAGATTAGATTTGATAGGTAAAGGAGAAATGATTCAACCTCTTGCTGACTAGTTGGATGTTTATCTATCTTTAAGGAACAATGGAAGTCAGTGTGGTGTAGCGGTTTGAGTGCTGGACTAGGACTCTGGGAGACCACAGTTCAAATCCCTGCTCAGCCATGAAAACCCACTTGGGCTATTTGCCCTCTCTCAGTCTCAGAGGAAGACAATAACAAACCCACACTGAATAAATCTTGCCAAGAAAACCCCATGATAGACCAGGGGTAGGCAACCTTTCCCCTTTAAGGGCCGAGGGACTTCAGCTCCCAGAAGCCTCAGCCATGTTGGCCAATAGTCCCATGTTGGCCAATAGCTCCTGGGATTCTGGGAGCTGAAGTCCCTCAGCCCTTAAAGGGGAAAGGTTGCCTACCCCTGGACTAGACTATGTATGCACCCCCTTGGACATCCTTAGAACTTGGCCTAGGGGCTACCCACACATGATAGCACTGTGATTCCATTTCAGTTACCATGGTTGGTTTTGTAGTCTGGTGAGCCATTAGAGTGATGTGGTTGAGAATTCGAAATCCTCCTCCCTAAACTGTGAATCTCAGGGTTCCTTAGAATGGAAACACAACAGTTAACATGGAATAATAGCACTAAAATTCTATAGTGTGAACAAACCCCTACAAAGTAAGCATTCTGTGGCAGTCATCCAAACAGTGGATATTCCCCAGGTTTCTCCAAACCATTTCAAATTTTAGCCACTTGCCTTGTTTAGCTTTTTTCTACAGACAAGAAATCTCCCCCCCACACACACACACACTCATTTCTCAACCTACCCATTAATTTATTAATTAATTTATTGATGTCACTGGGGTACTTTTTGTCTCAGCCAATGTAATGTATTGGGACCAAAAACATCCTATGCCTTTCCTTAGCAAACCTTGAGGTGGCCAAGTAGAAATGAGGTCCTCTGGTTGCTGGTAGATTGGCCTTTTTCCGGGAAGATAAAAAATGTAGACTTCTTAATGTCACTGAATGTAACACTAAGGATCAAACTGTGTGTGTGTGTATGTGTGCAAACACATGGCAAATGCACAGGTGTGTTGCAGCAGTGCACATTATAGGAATTAATTATGTTCTCATGCCATTTTATAGTGTTATCTCCCTGTCCTGTAAAATTGCCTGCGGAGACCCTTGCCAGATTTTGCATGGATTAGAATCACCACATTATCAAAATAGAAACAAGGGACAATTGAAATTCATGTTGTGCAGGGTTGGAAGTCAGGACATAACTATTAATATTCCTGTGTGCTCTACCTAAATACCAAATGAAAACACTGACTTCAGTTAACATGGGCATGTATTTCTCTGTAGAATTAACACATTCTCCAAATTCTTGAATTACCTGGTGCCCTCATGTTAGACAAGGTGGATAAAATGTGGACAAAATGAGGTCAAATATATGCATCATGTAATTTATCAATGTGGACAAAGTGGACAAATTGTGGAGAAAAAAGTGTTTATGTACACAATCTTTAGGGAAGGTCCACACCCCAGAATACAGGCATTTTTGACATCTTGTTCAGTCCACATAAAAGGTAAAACTTTCCAACTCTCAAATAAGGGATATCCCTTTTAATAAGGGACATCTTTCAGCTCAAAAAGGGACACTTTTTGGCCCTCAAATAAGAAACATTCCTTACAATAAAGGACACCTGGTAACTCTAGCATGAATTCTGCAACAAACTTGAATTCTGAAAGACTGAAATGCCTCATCCTAAGGTATGATGGTTAAGCCATTTTTTTCCATCAAATATGTGGGTGGATGAAGAGCCCTGAATGGAGGGGATGGGGGAGAGGGAAAAGAGGGGAAATTTCTAAGATTGGCCTTTCAAGTTCCAAAATGCATCTCCAGTGCTACTCTAAAACTGGAATCAGGCTTCATGAAAGTGGAGGCTAAAGTGTGGGTGACCATACTTGATTGGCTTAGACCAGGGGTAGGCAACCTTTCCCCTTTAAGGGCCGAGGGACTTCAGCTTCCAGAAGCCTCAGCCATGTTGGCCAATAGTCCCATGTTGGCCAATAGCTCCTGGGATTCTGGTAGCTGAAGTCCTTAGGCCCTTAAAGGAGAAAGGTTGCCTACCCCTGGCTTAGACTATCCTTTATTCCCATTAGCCTTGCCCCACTCATTTTGAGCAATGATTTCCAATCTACATGGAAACAGGGAGTGATAAATAAAATTTCATCACTGGGATTCTCTTCAGACTTTCTGCTCAACATGAGATGTGATCAAGCCAAGGCAACCATCAAATAATGTACAGCAGGCATAGAGCATCAACTGGATTTAGTTCATTCTCTTTATTGTTAGTGATTCTAACAGCTACTTCACCTTCCCTATGGCATATTTAATCTGGAAGTACCTAAACATTGAAGGGTCTTTACTCTAGCATGATGTCATGCTCTCTTTGCAGCTGTCCTTGAAGGCCAATATAGAAAGATCCACATGGGAGGCAATCCCATGACTAAAGTGCATTTAAACTTGTCAATATCCCGCAAGAGCGGGATGATTTTCAGATGACATCCCCAATGTTCCCATTATTCCACAATTATCCCACAATTAACCCATGAATAAAGCAGCAAACTTTTTATTTTTGGGATTTTCCCATGAATCAAAAGCGGCATGATTTTGCTGCTTTATTCACGGGTTAATTGCAGGATAATAGTGACGCTGGGGAATGTCGTCTGAAAATCATCCTGCTCTTGTAGGATATTGATGGGTTTAAATGCGCTTTATACATGGGAGGAGGACACTTTCCTCCTGTGTGATAAACTCCTATGCCTCTGTGAGTCAAGTCATATAGAAACAATAGAGCATGTGTTAATCCAGTGTTTGTATTACAGAGACATCCACAATAGCCTCATTTCACCTGTATTGTATCAATATCCAAAATGCACAGGACAATTTGATACTTTCCTGTTACTTTCAGATACCAGCCCTGATATAACATACAATGTTGCCAGATTTTGTGCAACAGTGCTTAAAATTCATCAGATAATGACAGATGCCACAGACCAGACCTAATGAATTTAGGTCTGCAAGTGGATGGCTACATGCTACTTTTAATGTTTTAATATTTTTAATAATATGTTAAAAATTAATAAGAATATTTTAATGGATTAAAATATTGTAATAATATTTAATAATATTTTAATAATATTTTTTCTATAACCATTCTATGTTTAAACAGATGTATATATTATCCTCATGTTTTAATCAAATGTACCCCACTCCCTTGTGCTGGTCTATGACTGTAATAAATATTTATTCTATTCTATTCATATTTTATTTTCTTGTTTTTTCCCCCACACTACTAAAAAACCCCAATACTGCTTTTTTATATTTCAGAAAATGTGGACATCAGGTTTAACTTATGTAAATGAAAAGTGTGTGAGATCACTTCATTTCCATTTTTCTTGTTTCTGTGTGAAATATAAATGCCTGAAGAGTATATTGCTGAAGCCATAAAGCAAATTGACACTGTAATTTATTAATACCAAAGACACCGTTCATTGCGGTTAAACCCCATAAAGAGCTGGAAATAGCATAGTTTCTCAGAAAGTATTGCAATATGTCAATGGAAAGACTTCCTTGTTGCAGTCTCAGCATGTGTGGAGATCCTTTCTGCAGACACCAACATGATCACCGCTACTTTGCCCTCTCTGCTTCTCACGCAGTATTATGGTGATGCCACAGTCAGGCTTATGTAAGGACAGCCAACCTGTGGCAAAGCTGTTATGTCTGCACAGAAGCAAAAAGGCCTGTGGACTTCTATATGGCAGAGAAGCTGCATGGAATGGTGTTCAGCATCCAGTGCTATGTGGCTACCTGGAATGTGGCTCAAAAGGCAAAAGGGGAAATTGGACTGAGGCATGGAGGGGTGTAATGGTTTGAGTGTTGGACTATGACTCTGGAGAACAGGGTTAAAATCCCTGCTTGGCCATGTAAATCCACTGGATGATCTTGAGCAAGCCTGAGCCTCAGAGGATGGCAATGGCAAACCCCCCTCTGAAGAAACTTTCCAAGAAAACACCATGATAGGTTTGTCTTAGGGTCACCATAAGCCATAAATGACTTGAAGGCATACAACAACAGCAATGGAATGGGTTTATACATACTGCAGTCTCATAGAATCATAGAATTGAAAGAAACCTCAAGGGCCATCCAGTCCAACCCCCTGGCATGCAGGAATACACGATCAAAGCACCTACAACAGATGACCATTCAGTCTCTGTTTAAAAACCTCCAAAGGAGACTCCACCAAACTCTAAGGGAGTGTGTTCCACTGTTGGATAGCTCCTACTGTCAGGAGGTTCTTCCTAATATTAGGTGGAATCTTTTTCACCCTGTAGTTTGAATCCTTTGATCTGGGTTCTATTTTCTGGAGCAGCAGAAAAACAAGCCTGCTCCATCATCCATATGGAAAACTGGACAGTGTCCTGCTTTGGACCTGGCTTGTTTCATGGGGTGTATCCACATTATACAATTTTAGACAAATAATAGCACCTTAATAATCATGAGTCCTTCCTACACAATCTTAGGATTTGTAATTTAAGGGTGCATCCTCATGAATTACAGCTTTAGGTGTTCTTGGGCAATGAATTTGTAAAAACCTCATAAAACTAAAAGCCCTGGGATTCTATAGGATGTATCCGTGACAGTTAAAGAGGTTCTGTAACCAGTGTGGTCAACCCAGATTTGCCTAAAAGTTGTGCCACTACTGGTCTAATACGTTTAACTGATTTCCCCCTTATTTGTATTTGTATCAATTATTTAAAATGTATAAAATATTAAATTGATATAAATTATATATGTGTATGTCAAATTGAGGCAACTGTGGCCTTCCCAATGTTTTTTGCATAGTGTAACTCTTATAATCCTTCACCAATGGCTATGCTGGTTAGGGCTGATGGGAGTTGTGGACCAAAACAAAACCAACAAGGAAAAAACCCTGAAAGGCTCCACTTGTCTACCCAATTTATATGTTGCCTTTCCACCGCAATCGCAGCACTCAGAACAGATATCAAGCAGTCGCAATTACCAATGCTGCTGCTATTACTATTGTTGTTGTGTGCCTTCAAGCCCTTTCTGACTTAGGAGTGGAGTTTTCTGGGGTTTTCTTGGCAAGATTTGTTCAGAGGAAGTTTGCCACCGCCTTCCCCTGAGGCTGAGAAGGTTTACTATTTAAAAATCAATAGAAAGAGGAAGACTGAGGGTGCATCTACACTGTAGAAATAATGCAATTTGACACCCTTTTAACTGCCATGGCTCCATCCTACAGTACTCTGGGATTTGTAGTTTTGTGAGGCACCAGCACGCTTTGCAGAGAAGATGAAAGAACTTGTAAAACTACAAATCCCGGGCTTCCATAGGATGGAGCTACAGCACTTAAAATAGTGTAAAACTGCATAATTATTTCTACAGTGTAAATGCACAATCATTTGAGATGTGATGCTGGAGAAGAGTGCTGAGGATCCCATGGACAGCCAAAAGGACCAACAAATGGGGTTCTGGAGCAGATCAAGCCAGAAACATCCCTACAAGTCAAGATGAGACTTAGACTGTCGTACTTTGGACATATCATGAGAAGGCATGAATTGTTAGAAAAGACAGTAAGGTTAGGAAAGGTGGAGGGAAATAGAAAGAGAGGAAGGCCATATGCTAGATGGATGGACTTTATTAAAGAGACCATGAATATGAGTTTGCAGGAGCTGGACAGAACAGTAGAGGACAGGAGGGCCTGGAGACGTTTCATGCATAGGGTCGCCATGGGTCAAGATCCACGGGAAGGCAGTTAACAACAACAAAAAAACAACCATTTAAAACAGTTTAATGACGGTCAAGGTTAATTATCTTCAAAAGAAAGTCCCTTCGCCTGGTAAGTCAAATGCTTGATGGAATAAAAACATCTGGGCTGTTCATGAGAGAGTGGGCCAAATAACCCTTTAATGGCAAGAACTTTCATACTCCACACCGTCACAGAACAGGCCTCCTTCCACATCCAAGCCAATCACTTCTCTGTCACTGGAGATTATCACACAGCCCAAAAGGATGGGAGCAAAGCAGATCGCTCCCACCCTGATCATGCAATTGCAGCAAAACATTACTATACATGTTGTGCTTATTGAGTCCTTCTCCCATCGGTGAAGTGGAATGGCTCTGTCATTTTGGATGAACAGGAGTTTCTGTTAATACAAAATGACTGGGCCATTCCACTTCACCAACAGGTGAAAGACAGGATAATGACAGAATAAATGTGACATCACATGATAATCTTCACACAACTGTGCAATAAGGACAGGAGCATTCCGCTTCACCCCGTCCTATTGAGCTGTGTGATAATCTCCATTGTCCAGGTACAGAGATGATCTTCCCTTCCTTGCAGATATTAAAAGACCAGGCAGTCTTGGAGAAGAGAAAGTCCTTGGGCCTACAAGGGCTTTAATGTAACTGTTTCATTTTTATTTCCTTATTATAGTGTGATTGTGCAACTATGTGGAACTATAGATCACTATAGTGCTATGCTTCTGTTATCTTCTAATAGTGCAATTGTGGTGTTGTCCATGAAGATTATTACATGGGGGACAGGACGCCATCCTTCCCGCATGATTGCAGGAAGGACTTTCAAATGACGTTGCACTTATCTGGACATTATCCTGTCTGGAAAGCACAAGTGACACCGATCGTGTGAAAGAGTTCTAGATGATGTTGCACTGATCCTCTCATTGTCCTGTGAGTGAAGTGGAATTGTCCCACCATTTGCCAGCATTTTGTATGAAAGGGAGAACCCGTTCATACAATTCCACTTCACTGATGGGACATGACTGGATTCAGTGCGATATATCTGAATTTCTTTTGCACGATTGCAGTCACGGACAGGATAAGGATGGGGGAGTGATCCTGTCCCTATCCCATCCCCATATGATAAATCTACCTTGGTGTGATAATCTCACGAAACAGGCAATTCTCTCCAAATGAAATTTGACCCAAGCTGCCTTCCTTGCCATGTGTTTTTCTCCACCTCCCCTCAGGCATGTTTTTTTCTCCTCACATGTTGCTCCCAAGAAACCCTCTCACATTTGCTTTTGAAGGCTAATGAAAAGCCTGGGAAAGGGAGGCTAACTATTCTCGGTCCAGTGGCCCATAGATGTACCCCACTGAGCCAGAAAAAAGGTGGTTTTCCTTCCTCCCTCACACGTCCACATGAGACATGATTATAAGAAAAGCAGGCTTGGACACAGAAGAAGGAGTGAAAAAGAAAATCAGCATGTGCTTTATAGACTATAGCAAAGCCTTTG
>CM034708.1:121410004-121433977 GCA_020142125.1 Phrynosoma platyrhinos
CCGGAGGAGGAGGAGGAGGACGTCCACACGTGCTGTGGGTGCCGGTTCCCGCTGCTGGGGGCTCTCTTGCAGCTGGCCTTAGGCGCCTCGGTCACAGGGCTGGGCTTCTTCATGGCCGGCATCAGCGCCTCTCTGCTGGTCAGAGACACTCCATATTGGGCGGGCATCCTCGTAAGCATCACAATCCAACCCAAGGCTCCCTGATCCCGCTGGCTTCCAACTTTGCATGCAAGGCTGCCTGCCCCTCAGGACTACTAACCCAATGCATGCCCTTGTTTCTCATCCTTCTGGAGCTAACTCTTTTTGGTCTCTCTTTTGTACTAAAAAGCAAGCAAGCAAGCAAGCAAGCAAGCAAGCAAGCAAATGCCCTGCAGGGTTCTGGATGCCTGTTTTCTTTCCAAAGCTGCTGTTGTAATGAGGAGTGGATGGGTGGGCTGGCTGTGTGTGTGTGAGAGAGAGAATGAAATGGTATTATTTTATATCAAGCACCATAGAAATTGTGGTGGAGGGAGACACACCATATTTGCTATGTGCTGGGTTTATATATATATATATATATATATATATATATATATATATATACTATATTTATAGGAATATTCCCTATATATTTGTATTTCCTATATATAAAAAGAGGGTGGAAATATATAAATATATATATATATTTCCTAAATATATAAATATAAATATATTTATCTCTCTCTCTGTCTATCTCTATCTATCTATATATTATATATAATATAATAATATAATATTTCCTGTGTATAAAAAGAGGGTGGAAATATATATATATATATACAAACATACACATTTCCTAAATATATAAATATAAATATATTTCTCTCTCTCTCTCTCTCTCTCTCTCTCTATCTATCTATCTCTCTCTATATATATATATATATATTTCCTGTATTTCCTATATATAAAAAGAGGGTGTGTATATATATATATATATATATATATATATTTCCTAAAAATATAAATAGAAATATATTTTCTCTCTCTCCCTCTGTATATATATGAGCATCCTCTTCCAGATTGCCAAAACCATAGTATGGCAAGTTTGGGGTTTGTATAGATGTGGTTTCTTTTACACACTTCTGCTTACCTCTTCCAGCCAAAGCAAAGTGAATGAGAAAGAAAGAAAGGTGTTGTAGTGTGTGTTTTTTTTAAAAAAAGTAACCTGGCATGTTTCTATCTGGGGAAGAAATTAATAACAATTATTGTGTTTGTTTATTTATTTATATGTTCAAAGATATAGCCATGTTAGTCTGCTTCTACAGATTTCTAAAAGTACTGTCAAGCTTTTTACAAAAAAATGTTTTTATTTTGGGAGCCACCTTGGGTCCCTTTTGGAGAGAAGGATGGCATTAAAATGAAATAAATATAAATAAGTAAGTATGTAGTATCTTGTACACGTTTGAGCCTAACTGAAAGAAAGAACTGAGAAAGTAGACCAGAGTCGACGAAAGCTCGTGCTGCCAACTTCTTTCAGTTAGCCTCAAAGGTGTGACAAGATACTACATACTTATTTATTTATATTTATATTTATTTTATTTTAATGCCACCTTTCTCCCAAAGAAGGGACCCAAGGTGGCTCCCAAAATAAAAACATTTTTAAAAACTTGACAGTAAAAAATTAAAAAATAGTTAGCAGTTGTAGCTTCCCCACTGCCAGGAGTTAAAAATAAGACTGTGATTTAATGTTTTGTGCTTATTGCCAGACTGTCCCCTAAATTCCTTGCCACATTCCCTGGACATTTTGAGGTTTGGGGTCAGGTTTGAAATTCAGATTACTAAATTTAATCATTTTTTTAAAAAAAAATATGTATTCCAAGCCAGAAAGAGACAGGAAATTCAAAGTCACACCCAGCACTTTATAAGGATGCCTTGTGGCACAAATACAAAGAGGGTAGAAATAACCGATAAGGCTGCTTGTGATCATGCATAAGCACGTGATCTATTAAGGAGTGTGTGATTTCAGCAAATGTACGGCATGCTCAGCCCAACTGGGGTAGTAGCTCAGAGTCAGTATGTATTCATGTCGAGTAAATATAGAGGCATAATGTCATGTGTATATGTATAGTTGTGTCTTGATCTTGAGCTGTTTTTCTATTTACTATATGCATCATTTTATGATGTTTAGTAGTGTACATTTCAAGTGAATTATCTGCCATTACAAGGAATTCTGTTCCAGGTATCAAATAGGCCATCAGATCCCCCCCACCTCCCTCACTTATCAATCATATTCCATTGGACATGTATGTTATAGAATGGAAGAATCTTAGAACTGGAAGTCACCCCAAGGGCCATCTTGTTCAGTCCCCTGCCATGCAGGAATACACAACTAAAGCACTCCTGGAAAATGCCCATTCAACCTCTGTTTAAAGGCCTCCAAAGTAGGAGACCACCACACCATAGTTGCCCACAGTCAAATATTTGAGACAGTCCATTCTACTGGTGAACAGCTCTCATAGTAAATAAGTTCTTCCAATGTTTAGTTAGGTAGAATTTCTTTTCTAATAATTTGAATCCATTGGTTTGTGCTCTGGGGCAGTAGAAAACAAGCCACTCCATCTTCTACATGACACCCCTTCAGATATTTAAAGATGGCTATCATGCCTCTTCTCAACTTTCTCTTCTCCAAGCTAAACATATACAACTTGCTAGGTCATTCTTCATAGGGCTTGGCTTCCAGATCATTGATCATCTTGATCACCCTTCTCTGGACATATTCCAACTTCTCAATATCCTTCTTGGACTGTGGTGTCCAAGATTGGACACATTATTCCATGTAAGGTCTGGCCAAAGCAGAATAGAGTGACACTGCTGCTTGCTTCCCTTGATCCAGACACTATATTCCTGTTGATGAAGCCTAGAATTGCATTGACTTTTTTCACTGGTGTATCACACTGTTGATTCATGTTTAGTTTGTGGTCTACTAAGATCCCTAGATCATTTTCACATGTACTGCTTTCAAACAAAGTGAAATATTTGTGCATTTCATTTTTTCTGACTAGATATAGTACCATACATTTATCTCTGTTGACATTCACTTTGTTAGTTTTGGCCCAGTTCTCCAATCTGTCAAAGTTAGATTGAATTCTGATCCTGCTCTCTGGGATGTTAGTTATTCTCCCCACGAATTTGTTACCAATCTGCAAATGTGATAAATACGTTTTCTATTCTATCATCTAAGGGGAAAAACAGACTGGCAAAATGTGGTATCTTCTCAATGGCTTGGGTGCATGGCACAATGCATGCCCCCAAGATGCCAGGAACACGCAGTGAAGCCATCCTGCTGCCCACACAGTGGCAATTTTTCAGTGCTCTGACAGCACAGCATTTAAATGCCACTTGCTGCAGGAATGCTGAAAAAGGTCCCTTTTTCATGGTGCAAAAAGGAGTGGCTTTCTGCTGCTGCTTTTTGTGCTGGGAAAATGCCAGGTTGGGAATGTGGTGTGGGGTTGCTGTGGCACTGCGGCATGCGGCTCTACATCAGCCCCAATCTGGCATTTTTGGGCCATCTGTTTCAGCCCTAAGTCATTTATAAAAATGCTAAGCAACACTGTATTCAGGACAGAATCCTGATGCATACCGCTACTATGTTCTCCCCAGGATGAAAATAATGGCTGTCTTGGGTCTTGCACAAGGACAAAGGTAGGATATAAATCAATCAAACAAACAAACAAATAAAACCATTGGTGAGCACTCTCTGAGTTCAGCCTGCCAATCAATTGCATCCACCTAACTGTAAGACTGTCTAGCCCACAGATTACCAGCTTGCCTGCAAGAATTTCAAGGAGGACTTTGTCAAAACCCTTACTAAAATCAAGATATATTACATCTACAATATTCCCCTGATCTATCAAGCTTGTAACTCTATCACAAAAAGAAATAGCATTTGGAATTACTTGTTTTTGAAAAACCCATGGTGGCTCTTAGTAATCACAGCATTCCTTTCTAAGTACGCACATACTTTCTGATTAATGACCTGTTCTAGAATTTTCCCTGATATCAGTGTCAAGCTGACTGGTTGATAGTTGCCTGGGTCTTCTTCTTTTTTGGCCTTTTAAGACCTATACCTATGCTACCAGTGGAGAATATATGGCCTTCTGGATGAAGTATAATTCCCTTATCATGTGCCACAATATTCCATCCCTGTACCACATCAAACTAGGGTATCTATTTGAGATCAGTGAAAAGGACTACCAAATCAGGATAATATTCTTTGAGCTTTTTCATATGGGGTGAAGGGCTATAGCTGTACTGCATGCAGAAGGTTGCAGGTCCAATCTCTAGCATCCCCTTGCAGGACTGGGAAGTTTTAGTTCCAATCTTTTGTCTGAAATCCCAGTAAGCCACTTCGTCACTGTAGATCAGGGGCAAAGAAATTAGAGTCGAGGTTCAATTATGTCCTCCTAGCATCACAATCTGTGCTAACAACATCCAAATGGGTATGCTCCCCTCCCCTGTGATGACAATGACATCATCATTATTATTTCTCTGCTTTTGCTGTTCATTCTGAAATGTTAAAATTCCTTTAATCTTAAAATATGCTGTAAGTTTTAGTTCTAACCTTTTGTCATGCACACCACTGGAAGCCCTCTCTCCCCAACTTTTCTGAAATTGAATTTGAACCTCAGATGCAAAAGATTCTCCACCCAGGCTGTAGACAATATTAAGCTAGATGGACCAAAGGACTTAGTCTAAGGCAGTATTCCACATTCTTCCTTACATGTGACACTGAGCCCCCAGTTTATCCATTTGGGCCAAATGTGAATGTTGCTGTGGCAAGACAGATTAAAATCAGTTGTGTTTCTCAGCCAATGTAGAGAGATTATCAGATTAATAAATAAGGCAACTTACCTCTTCTGAATTAGGGATGAAATACTGGATGCAGCCAGGTATTATCACTTGGATTTTGCCACCATTGCCACCTTCCGACTGCATCCATGCAGAAACCGGCTAGAATCCACCCTCAACTGACCACTTTTCACTTTTGGGAGCTTCCTGGCTTTGCAAATCGGCCAGTTGAGGGTGGGTTCTAGCTGGGGTTTTGCATGGATGCATTCCGGGGGGGGGGGGAATGGCAAATTCTATGCGATAATACCCAGCTTCATCCAGTATTCATCCCTAATTTGGAAGAGGTAAGTCGCCTTATTTATTAATGTGATAATCTCCTAGGTTTTACATTCTCACAGTAGAACACAGTAGAACTTAAGTAACCATAAAATATTCTAGAGGTTCTAGATCACCTGATCAGGAAACTAAATAGTGTGAATTCAGTCCACTTTTAGGGTTAGGGTTATGGTTAGGGAATCATGGGAACTGAATTTTATTGTGGCACTAGAGTTCTCTGACAAAGAAGGTTCAATGTCTCAGAAAAATAACAATTCCCATGATTCCCTAGCACTAACCCTAACCCTAAAAGTGGACTGAATTCACACTATTTTTGACAGTCTGCAACCCCCCTAAGAAGTGTTGGGCCTGGTTAGTACTCAGAAAGGAGACCTTCAGGAAGTATCAGGTGCTATATGCTATGTGTCAGAGGAAGGCAATTGCAAACCACCTCTGTTTATTCTCTGCATAAGAAAACATGTTGAGATTCATTGAATTGCCATAAGTTGATGGGCAGCTCAACGGCACATACTTTAAATGCTTAAATGAGGGGAAGGCACTCATATGTTTCTTATTTTAAACTTAGAACTTGTGATTCAGTGAAAGTAGGAGGTGAATTATGTTTTCACCCAAATCTGAGGCTATTAAAGTTGGTTCACAGTTACATATAAGTTGTGTGATTACTTGAAATGTGATGATTCACAGCTGAGTGTATGAACTGCTTGTTGAAATGTGTTTTCATAATGTGCGGTAAAGCATTGTGGCTATAAGATTTGACCTGATTATTATGTTTCTGTCTTAACTTTTCTCCAAAGAGCTCAGTGTGATATGCAGGGCTACTCCCACTCCTTCCAACAACCCTGTAAGGTAGGTTAGTATGAGAAAGAGTGAACAGCCCCAAATCACCCAATGGTTTCATAGGTTCATAGGTTGAATTTTTCTGGTGCTGGGACATTTCTCTGGTCCTAGGACAAGGCAAAATTTGCATGCTGATGTGATCATGAATCTGTCTGTCCACACTATCAAAGCATCATGCCCACTCATGTTTATTCTTCCTGTTCGTTATAAAATGAATTCAAAGAGATACATCAGTTCAACCAACATCTGATTTCATGCTATATCTTCTAATGTTTTATCCCTCTTACTTAAAAATTTGCTTCTGTTGGGTTTTTAAATTTTTAATTCTATTGTTGTGTGCTCTCAAGTAGTTTCTGACTTATGTTGACCTTAAGGCAAAACTATTGTGGGGTTCTCTTGGCAACATTCAGAGGGGGTTTGCCATTGCCTTCCCCTGAAGCTGAGAGCATGTGACTTGCCCAAGTTCACCCAGTGGGTTTCCATGGCCAAGCTAGAATCAAACCCTGGTCTCCAGAGTTGTAGTCCAACACTCAAACCAATACACCATGCTGGCTCTCTCATTTTAGTTTGTACAGTACTTTAGTTCTATGATACTTTACATTTTGTATTTTCATGATTTTAAATGTTGATTCTTAGCAGCCCAGAGAATGTTAGTTATTTTGTGGTATACAAATGTTGCTAAATACATGGGAGGATTAAATCTTTCTCGCCTAATAATGATCTTTGCCATACCTTCTAAATTAATTGTTTTTAGTTACTTCTGTCTCTGCCATGCCTGTCGTCTCTAACCAACCTGCTCGGTTGGGCAAGGCTATTGTAATGAACAGGGTCAGTGTCCTAAGTATGCATTCCAAAGGCACACTCAAGTCTCTCTCTCTGTTTAGAGAGGGTGTCTGCTTGCTTTCTGCTCTAAATTTGTTCTCTGGATGTTAGGAGGTGTTCGAATTTTAAAGTAAACAAAACTAAAGCCTTTAGCATGCACTTTTGGGAGTGCTGGGCAGTGTTCTGCATGTCTGTTCAGATGTTAGCCTTGTTGTGTATATAGCAAGGCTGAACAACTTCTGGCCCTCCACAAGTTTTTTGAATTCCAACTCTTTATCATCACTCACCACTGGCTATGGTGGATAGTCCTGATGGGAGTTATAGGTCCAAAACACATTGCAGAAATAATCCAGTTCAAGACCACCTTAATTGCCCTGGCTCAATGCTAGGGAATTTGGGGAACTGTCATTTTGGGAGGACATTTCTCCTTCTTTGTTAGAAAGCTCTGGTGCCACATTAAACTACAATTCCCAGGATTCTCTAGCACTGAGCCAGGGCAGTTAAAGCAGTCTCAAACTGAATTATTTCTGCAGTGTGTTTTGGACCATTTTTTTGTTGTTAACTGCCCTCAAGTGGATCTCGACTCATGGTGACCCTATGGATGAGACATCTCCAAGACCCTCTGTCCCCCACTGCTCTGCTTAATTCCTGCAACCCCTTAATGCCTGTGACCTCCTTAATAGAGTCCATCCATTTGGCATGTGGCCTTCCTCTCTTCCTACTTCCCTCCACCTTCCCCAACATTATTATTTTTCCAAAGAGTCCTCTGTTTTCATGATGTGTCCAGAGTATGACAGTTTGGTCATCTTGGCTTCTAGGGATATCTCTGATTTGATCTGTTCTAGGACCCACTTGTTTGTCCTTTTGGCTGTCCATGGGATCCTCAGCACTTTTCTCCAGCATCACATCTCAAATGAATTGATTTTCCTCCTATCATCTTTCTTAACTGTCCAGCTCTCATATCCATGCATAGTAATAGGGAATACAATGGCTTGTATGATTCTAACTTTTGTGCTGAGTTCTACATCTTTGCATTTCAGAATCTTTTCTTAGTTCTTTCATAGCCAGCCTCCCCATTCTTAATCTTCTTCTGATTTCCTGACTGCAGTCCTCATTTCTATTAATGTTTGTTCCCAGGTAAGGGAATTCTTTTACTATTTCTGTTTCTTCATTTTCTAGGTTGAACTTGTGAAGGTAGCATTGAGCCATGGCAGTAAAGTGGTGTCAAACTGCATTAACTCTGCAGTGTAGATGTGGCATGACCATCTTGTTCACTGTCTTTTTGCATGGACGTTTTCACACTTGAATGTCCAAAGCCACCTGGAAGCAATCAAGAGCCATTCTAGAATAGATCCTGCAGCTTCAGACCTGTGAAAGCAGCAGCATTCCGGAATGGCTCTTGATTGCTTCCGGCAGCAGCAACATAATTCCTTTTTAAAAAAGGAATTACAAAGACCGGGGCTGATGCCACCCAGCGCCGGGGATGGCGCTGGATGGGGCGTGGCGGGGGCGTGGCTTGCTGTGACGTCATGTGAACACACGGAGCAAGGCCCCAGACTGACGCCGGCTAGCGCCGGGGATGGCACTGGATGGGGCGGGGCTTGCTGCGACGTCATGTGAAAAACTTTGCAAAGGATCCGGACTGGGGCCGGACGGAGGTAGGATTGCGTCCGCCTAAAGCCCCTTGTGAATACGCCCCATGTTTCCTTCTGTTGATGAACCTGGACAACAATATGCTCCAGGTGTCCATGTTTTCTATTACCTCACCATAGTAAATCATTAGTGCACTTTTGCCCCTTTTTTATCTTATGGGCAAATATATAATTGCTAACATACTCCAGCCTTCCTAAACCTCCAGAGGTTTTGGCATCAGTTCCAAGTTGCACCAGCTGGCTTGGTCCATGGCTGAAAATTATGGGAGGTGTCTAAAACATCTGAAGAGCTCATGAAAGTTGAGGTAGGCTAGTATACATTAATGCAGTACAGTTAGTTTTAAGTCTAAAATACTTGAAATTAAATCTATTTTCTGCATCCAGATGCACATATTAGTACAAGACCCTTGCAGAATACACAATTATGGTACTATGATTCCACTTTATCTGCCATGGCAACATTGTGGATTTGATTATCTGCAGATATGATTAATATGTTCTCTCTAGGGATCTCTAGGTCTCCCAGAGTGATTCTGCCAGAAGTTGACCATAGAGCTGCACTCGAGTTCCTAGAAATTATTAGAGAAAACACTTCTCTAGGCATTTGTAGGTCCTCCAGTGAGATCCTGTGGTCGATGTCTAGCAGAGGTTGACCATAGAAATGCACTGGAAATCCTAGAGATTCTTAAAGAGGTGTTTTTGCAGGTAAAATAAATTACTGGCTTTTTATTTGTGGTTTTTCCACTTTCATAGGGGTCCTGTGCCCCTAACCCTAGTGAATGTGGGGGCCCAATGTAGTAACTGTGTAGTGTGAAAGACCCAAAGCAGTCACAGTCTTGACTCCAGGCATATTTATGATCATCCTCCTGCATTGATGTGTACCCTGGAGCAATCCAGACAGCCCAAGGGAATCAGATACTAAAAACATCTTGTGCACTTAATCCCAAAGGATCCTGATTAATTTTATTAATGCTTCAACAGATAAAACCAGTGTGCAGATTACGCAGCATTACCAAATAGGGCAAGGGCATGTCATATGCCTTGCTCTGCAAACAATATGTTTGTATTCAGGAGCAGTCTGTACTTCTTTTCTGGAGCAGCCTGTGCTGCTTTCTGGCATTCACTTATTAAGACAGAAATGAGCAATGGTTTCTTTTCTTGGCAGCGTAGCAGAGCAGAGAGAGACATGGTGTAAAATACCAGCAAGCACTTGTTTTAGCAACATCCCACTCATGTGCAGCCTCCCCCCAGTGCTTTATTAACATTCCACTTTGTCAGCTCCAGCAAAACTCAGGGAGATATTCTCAAGACCTTTTCGGGGAAGTTAGTTGGAGATAATAGACTAAGCTCATACTCGTGAATCCCTGTTGGGATTACCTCAGGGGTGACTTTGTCCCCCTGGCTGCTGCTAACATACTGTGACAGAAGAGTGAAGGGAGAGTGCTAATGTGCTAAATAGAGCCTGATTTATTGAAGGGATCTTTGCTTTATTAGTGGCAAAACTGTCACCCTCTTCCATGCTGAAAAGCAAGTGCTTTAGTCCATTAGCATGAATGAAGGGAAATTTAGCTGGTGAACCAGTGAGAGCAAAATGTTCCCTGCATGCAAATACTGGAACTGGGATTCATTACTCATTTTATGTGTGGGGTAAAATTTGATACACTGTAATAAAATTCAAAATCTTGAGAATAAATCTATGGTTTAACAAGTTCTTGCCTTCCGTACATTCTAGGTCACAAGTAGGACAGTGCCAGACTGGGGACGCAGGCAAAGGATATTATTGTTAGAACACAATAAGAACACAATCCCTAGACCTTCCACAATTGGTAGCAGCAAGCAACAGTTAGAACAATTTTCCTCCATTTTCCTACTTTGTTTAACTAATAAAATCTGGATATTCACAAAATCCTGGAATTTTTATATGGGTCTGAACAGTGAGAGGGAAGGAGCAAAGGAGAATGATTGCTGTTGTTGGTATCTGTCCTCATGTTTGACTTAGGATGATCATAGGGTCCTCATGTTTGACTTAGGGTGATCATAGGGAGTTTTTGGCAAGATTTATTCAAAGGGGTTTTGCCATTGCCATCTTCTAAGGCTGAGAGGGTGTGACTTGTCCAAAGTCACTCAGTGGGTTTCCATGGCTGAGCAGGGATTTAAACCCAGGTTTCCCAGTGCCCTAGTCCAACACTCTAAGCACACATATGCTGAAACATAGAGGGGATGCAGACGGGTGGCCCTGGGCTGCCCTGGGAAGCAGAGGATCAGGGCCACTGCTACCACATGTAGCGGCCCCAATTCTCCCGCTTGCCACCTCTAAAAGAGCAGCAAAATGCCACTCCTATTAGAGGCGGCAAAAGGCCACCCTAAGAGCCAGCGTGTGGCTCTTCTCTGCCTCTTCCAGTGCAGTGCGTGAAGACGCTGCACCAGGAGGACGTCCTGACGCCACACTCCGTGCATAATGGCATGTGGCATCAGGACGTCTTCTGGAGGGGTTGGGGCAGCTGGCATGTGGCTGCCCCTCCCATTCCCTGCCTTCAACATGCTGCAAAGGGCCCATCTGCAGAGGCCCATAGTTGCCATAATCTGAACAAGCCTCAAGAATTTTTGGCCTTGCATGTACTATGTTTTCTCAGTCTACCTGAACAGGCAAGTGCATGTTTTGTTCTTGCCTCTAAACCAGAATAAACCCTGATTTGTGATCTGATCTTGCAAATAAGTATGAACTGTAGCTTGCCCATTCTGAGATAGAGGCAACCCTGGTTTGGTAAGCGAGGAAAAAAATATGGAATTGCATGAAAAAGGATGAGGAAAGATGAGGGTTCATCATTTGTGAACCTGACACTCCTTGAGGCTAGTTTGTAAAAAGTGAAACTACACTCATCGCTCCACATTTGCAGATTTGACTTTTGCGGATTTGATTATTCACGGATTTTATTAATATGTTCTCTCTAGGAATATCTAGGTCCTGCAGCACAATTCTATGATCAACTTTAACCAAAAGTCACACTGAAGGTCTTAGAAATTCCTAGAGAGAACATTCCACTAGGCATTTGTAGCTCCTCCAGTGCAATTCTATGGTCAATGTCTGGCAGATGTTGACCATAGAGATCCCTGGAGAGGTGTGATCTCAGGTATAAATATAATGTTTTTGTTATTTAGTTTTTCCATATTCATGGGGCTCCTGTGCCCCTAACTCCAGCAAATGTGGAGGGAAGAGTATGGTTCATTAAAACAGGCAAAGGGTCTGATTTACATGAGCAGATGATAGATATCTTTATATAGAGGTGTATTTACAACTGGGCTTCAGATTAACCTTGCTGGTTCGTCAACTTTAGTCTTGTGTCCAGATGTAAATTTATTGCTCCATAAATCCTACAGGAAGGTAGAATGCATAATTATTACCATTCAGTCCTACTTAATCAAAAATTTACTTACAGTGCATTTTTTTCTTAGTTCATACAAAGTTAGTCCCTTAGTGTTTGCTGGGGCCAACTTGCCAGTAAATGTGCATAGGATTGCAGCTGGAGACAATAATTGTTAAAAGTCTCAAAACTGACTATATATAGATTATCTCCACAATCATGAAACTTTTTTTAAAAAAACCCAACCCTTAAACATGCAGCATTTGAAATAAGCCACTCTACTTTGCAGGAGAGAACCAGTGTGGTGTAGTGGTGTGGCTGTTGGATTAGGACTGGAGACTGCGGTTTCAATTCTTGATTAGCCAAGAAACTCTGTGGGAGTGACCTTGGACAATTTATTCTCTCTCAGCCTCAAAGGAAAGCAATGGCAAATCTCTGAACAAATCTTGCCAAGAAAACCCTGTGATAGATTTGCCTTAGGGTTGCTATAAGTTGGGAATTACTTGAAGACAAACAAGAACAAGAACAACAACTCTACAGCAATATCTGTGCTGTTGATGTCCCAGTAGTATAGCAGATTTCTAAAATGTGGATACAAAAAAAAAGAAAGAAAAATGATCAGCTTGTTAAAAGAGAAGTCTCTATTCTCATCTTTCCACATGAATGTTACTTCTGAACATAAAAAATATGCAGAACTCTTCAAAACTCTCATGTATGATGTAGGCATGTTTATTTTTTGCATGTATTTCTGTAAGTGGTGCAAAGTTTTATTTTGTTACATAATAAAACTAATTTTGAATCCAAAGAATTCCCATTGTAAACTCAACTGATGGAATATTGGATTTATATTTTTTTTCACCTGGCATTGGCTTTTTGTCAAATAAATTGTAGGTCCTTCATCTATCATTATTACTACAATATTAATTTCTTCACACACTTAGGAATTGGAGATGTAATTTATTTTGATTTTGTTGTTGGGAAATGTAGACATTTTTAGAGTAAAATAAGCTTTTCACTTGTGTAGTACAGTAATGCAAAACCTATTGGAACAGTGTTTGCTCTGAAAGTCTGTGGTCACAAATTAAATAAATGTCCCAATAATTTGTGAAAAGTACCTGGAAATCTAGACTTGTAAATTGGAAAAACCTTGGATCAGAACTTTTGAATCTGAGATAATAAATAATTAACCCAAGTTTTAAATCATTTTCAAAGCTAAATTGTGATTTTGGGGAGCTTGGTTAAATGCAGATGTTTTATTTTGTTTTTTAAAAATCTATGGTGGCCCTTTGTCTTTTCAGTTTCTGAACCCCATGTTTATATAGTTGAATGGAGGTGCATTTTTGCTTGATCACAACCATAAAAAAATAAACACCAATATTATATTGACTTCAATTATATGTCTTACAACTATGGCTTTATATCCTTCACCTGTCCTAATTTGGCAGGGACAGTTCGAAGTAATTGTTTGTTTTCTCACTTTTTCAGCTGCTGTTAAAATGTCCTCACCTAGTTTCTATCTCTTCCTCCTACATTCTCCCCTTTTCCTAAACTTACTTTAATTACTGCACATTGAGTTCAAAGCGCAAAAGTAATTTGCTTTTAATTAACTCATAGGCAGAGAGGAGAGGAGAGGAGAGGAGAGGAGAGGAGAGGAGAGGAGAGGAGAGGAGAGGAGAGGAGAGGAGAGGAGAGGAGAGGAGAGGAGGGGTAGAAACTTACCTTTCCTAGTAGGCTCAGGCAAATACAAACTGATGCAGCCCCTCCAAGCTTGTGCGTTATTCCTCATTAGTAACTTTTGCCAACTTGACCACACTGTCATGTTGCATGGTCTCACATGTCCCAGTTTTCATCTGTGAAATGTTGGAAGCTATGTGGTTTCATTTTCTGACTTGAGTTTGCTCAATAGTAACGACTACTACTTAACTATTGCTTTCTTCCTCCATGTGCAGGTTTCTGGTATGCATGAAAAGAGCTTCCTTAATTATACTTCACTGGCTACGGTATATCAGGATATGAATATCTAATTTGGCTTAGAATGTGTTGGATCTTTAAATTCTGAGACCTTTATTAATTAAAACAGTTTTTGAGGGGGGCTGGTCTTATCATTTTCTGTCTCAGAGAGAAAATAACTCAATTTTATTGAGAGAAGTTTCCTTTATAAAAGTGTCAAGGACTGGACCAATATAACTGTAGCATTTATTTAACCAAGGGCTCCTTGCTTCTTGTGATGCTTACCAGCTTTCAGGTTGTCCTCTGAATTAGCCAGGAAACAAAGGAATGATGACAGCTTATGAATGGAGGAGGGAGCAAAGGAGTGAGATGCACAAGCCAAGGTACAACACTTATTGTAAGATTTGGCTATAATGTTTGAACAATAAGTGTTGTTGACAGTCCCTTTTGTGTGTTGTTCAAAACACTTGGGGCCCTTACACACCACAGGGTTACAGTACTATATTCCAATAAAACTGCCATGGCACCAGCCAATGGATTCCTACTATTATCATTTAGGGGGCCATCTTTAGAACCAGAATGAAGATTGCTGTCAAGAAATCAGAAGAATATAAGGTTTAGGAAGGGTAGCAATGAAAGAACTAGACAATATCTTAAAGTATAAAGATATAAAGCTGTACACTAAAATAAGAATAGTCCAAGACATTGTATTTCCCATCACCATGTATGGATGTGAGAGCTGGACAGTAAAGAAAGCAGAAAGAAAATCAACTCATTTGAAATTTGATGCTGGAGAAGAGTGCTGAGGATACTGTGGACAGCCAGAAAGTCAAACAGATGGATACAAGAGCGGATCAGGCCTGATGACCAAACTGAGGCTGTTGTACTTTGGCTACATAATGAAAAGACACAACTCACTGGAAAAGACAGTAATGTTAGGAAAGGTGGAGGGTAGCAGAAAGAGAGGAAGACTGCATATGAGATGGATAATTCAGCCAAGGAGGCCATGGTCCTGAGCTTGCATGACCTGAGCAGAGCAGTTGAGGACAGGTGGGCTTAGAGGTATTTCACTGACAAAGTTGCCATGAGTTGAGGTTAACCTGAAGAGATTTAACAACAGCAACAATAGCATTTAGAAGCTGGAGAGTTCTAGTGTTTCACCAAAGTGATATATTTGTGCAGTCTGAAAGGGCTCCTTGAAGAAATAATAGCTATTGAAACCACTTGGCTTTTAAGTGGGGACTGCATTTTGTTTAGCAGGGTAGGGTTTCAGCTGGTTTGGGGTCAAGGTTTCAGTTTGGATTCAGATTTAATTCACTTCAAGGAAGTTTGGGGGTTGTTGTGTGGTGTGTTTTTTTTGGTTCAGATCCATTTTGATTATCAGTCTCAGAGACAGCAAACAGTGTATCTCTTTGTTCCAGGATGGTTAATTTTTAAAAACAGGTCTGAAATGCTGTGTGCCTTCAAGTTGGTTCCAACTAGGGCAAGCCTGTCATGAGATTTTCTGGCACTGTTTGGTCACAGCCTTCCTCTGAGGTTGAGAGACTTTCTGAAGACCTCCCAGGGGGTTTCCATGGCTGAGTGGGGATTTGCACCTTGGTCTCCAGAGCCATAGGCCAATACTTCAACCATGACACCATGCTGGCTCTGCCATGCAGGGTGACACTTGTCTAAAGACATCTGGCAGGATATTCCAATGAAAGAACTCAGATACTCAGTACATCCTGAAACTTTCAGGCAGAACTCAGCTGGACAACTTGTGTGAATTGTCATTCTTGAAGGATTTCCTCACACATTAGGATAGTAGGATAATATGATTAATCTATTAATATGTGGAACTGTTCAGTGCACTATGATTTTGCCCTAGTTTTCATTATATTGCCAAGTATAGCTTCCTGTCGCCCAAGGCCTCACAAGTATTTACCAGTTTCAATGTACCGGTAGTAACATTTCCATCAGCCTTTCAAACAGCAATCCTAGAAGAATTTTTTGTGAATGGCACTATATCTATCCTGCTATGAGATGCAACTGATCTCATAAAAATTGCATTTGGGGTTTGTATGGCACTCTTGATTGCTTGTTTGGACTTAAATAAGCATTTGGATTTCACTCTGGCTTTAGTAGACAAGAGCTCTGGAAACTGAACTTCCTTTTAAACTGCTGAACTGCTTTGTGGAGGATGTGTGGTTGGATTGGTTGGTGTTATTCCAAAAACAACAGACCCGACAGATGAAGTCCTTCAAATCTTCCATGTCTGTTTTGCAATCACAATTGTTTTCAGAAACTTGATTGACTGATTACCAGTTTCCCCTTTTGGAGCAAGATGCTTGAAAAAAGTGGTATTGCTGGATGAATCCTAGATATTACTGAATGATGTTAATTGCTTGGATATGTTTCAACCTAGCATTCAGACTTTGCTTTGGTACTGAAATTGCCTTGTATGCTATCCTGGGACAAAGGTGAGGTAATAGTACTACTACTAATAAATAGTTAGATGACTTCCCACTGGTATAAAGATTTAGTTTGCAACTGTATTGTTTCTTCTGGACCATTCAGTGGCTTTGAGACTACTGATCATAGTATTACAGAAAGTAGTATTAGAAGTCTCTCTTAGCCCCATAGAACATCCAACAAGGTTCTGTTTGCTGGTCAACACCAATATGAAACCAGCGGGGAGAGAGTGGAAATTTGGAATGAAATATAATAAATATCCAGATGATCCCTTACATTTATTTTTCATGTCATGTAGGAGATGTCAGTGTACCTGCTTAACAAGTGCTGAGTCAAAAACTGGTTTCATCCAGATTAAAATGGAGGCTCTGTTGGCAAATGATAATACAGTATGAGGTGCTGAGCCTGTTCAGAAGAGTCTGCTCAACCTGGTCTGGGCAAGGGTGACCTGCTCAAAGAACAGGCTGATAGATGGGGAATAAGATTAGATATCATTAGCCAACTAAAAATGCAGAAAAAAACATCAAGTTTTCAAAGCTTCACTGGTTTCTTCATTGGGCAAAGACAAATATCAAATAGGAGAAGAAAAGTGAGTCATAGGCAGTGGCATCCCTGCCTCTGGTGTCACTTGGTGTGGGGTGGGGGGCTTCTGGCAGGGCAGGGGCATGGCTTCTGCAAGGAGGTGCGAGGGTAGGCTCAGCCTTGGCGAGCATGCGAATCCCCCCACCCCTCCTTGCCACAGCTTGGTTTTTCTCAAAGCAGAACCAGACTGTGGCAAGGAGCCTTGCTGAACATGCACAAGCCCACACCCCTCCTTGCCATGGCAAGGACATGCAGGGGTGTGTACATGCTCTTGGCCTGAATCCTTGCCAAACCTGGTTCTCCTGTGAAAAAAACCAGGCAGCGGCAAGGAGACGTGGAGGAGGGGCAATTGGGTGTCACTCTCTCCTGGGGTGTCACCTGGAGCAAGGAGCACCCCCAGCATACACACACAACACACCCGGGATGATTCTGGTCATAGCTCTCCATTTTGTCTCAGATGTTTCTCTATGATCTGGAGGGATCTCAATCCAGGCAGAGGCCACTCTCCTTCTTGGCCATGTGGGGATGAGGGAACAAAGGGCACTAAAAGACAATTTCAGCTCCATTAGCAACAGAGTTTCAGGCTGCCTCTGATCTATATGAAGCCAACTGCCTCTTTCTTAGGCAGAGAACTTTGAATTTCTCAAGAAGTCCCTGTATTGTTATATATGGAAATAATTTTAGGTGCTGTATAGGTAAAATTTCCAATTGTAGTCCACGTGAAAGAGTTTTACCTTTGTTGGAGGTAAAAACCTCAAAAAATTAAGTCCCAGACCATTAGTTCCCACTTGTTAACATTTCCCTTATTGCAGCAAAATTCGATATGTTCAAATCCATAAAACATGTTTAATTCAATATTCAACTGGGCTATTCAAATTATACTTTTTATTTTATCAATTTTTCTTCAAGTTATGCATATTCATCATGTTAACAGGTGTATTTCTCTCCCACAATATTTTACCCATGGTACTAGATCCTATCTGATCTTGGAAGCTAAGAAGGGTCAGCTCTGGTCAGTACTTGGATGGGAGACTGTCAATGAATACCAGGTGTCATAGTAAGCTATATTTCAGAGCAAGGAATTTGCAAAACTACCTCTTTCTTTATTTTCTTTGCCTAAGAAAACCCTGTGAAATTCATGGGGTTGCCGTGAGTCAACAGGCAACTTGAAGGTGCATACACATCCACCTCATCTTTTAGAGTAGCTTTCTTCTGAGCACATTTGTCAAGAGTAATGATTAAAGTACTATACTTGAGACAGGGAGGCCTTGGAGTGGTGCAGTGGTCACTTCTGAAGTGCAGATGCACATGATTGTTCCCATAGCCAAGCCCTCTTTGGCCAGAATAATGAAACACCCAGGCAGTTGTTTTGATCCATATTGACAAACCAGTTCTAGCAGTTTTAATCTTCATCAGGAGCCAATCTTTTATAAACCAATGATTCCTAAGTTCCCATTCAGGACAAAATAATTCCAAAATACTTTGCATTACAACAGGGATAACTCACAACAGTGGCTGAGATCCTGCATCATGAGATGCAACTATGTTAGTAGTGCCCTCCAGGTCACAGGGTGCATTGAGAACAGGCAGCTGGAGACACCCCTTGGGATTCTGCTGCAACTACTTGTCTCAATGCATCCTGTGACCAGGATTGTGCTGCACACATCATTTCCCAGTACCCTGATCCATACTGCCTCAGAAACTTTTCAGTTGGGATGCTGCCTGACTGGAAAGGTAGTTTTGGGGGGTCATGTTCTGTAATTCCCATCATAAATGTGTATCCCAAAAGTTATGAGACTGTAAGTCTGGCTTACAAGCTCATAACAACTGAAAGGACATCAACCAGTATATTTATCTGAATACTAAAGTTAGAATGGTCTGTGCCATCATATTTTCCATTTATATGCATGGTTGTGAAAGCTAGACAGTGAATAAAGCCAATAGGAAAATATTTAACTCATTTGAGATGTGGTTCTACAGATACCATGGACTATTAAAAAGACAAATCAATGAGTCCCAGAGCAAATAGAACTGTCCCTAGAAGCCAAGATGACTAAACTGATGCTATCATACTTTGGCCATATCATGAGAAGACAAGACTCACTGGAAAAGACAATAATGCTTGATAAGGTGGAAAGAAGTAGGAAAAGAGGAAGACTACATTCCAGATGGATAGACTCAGTTGAAAACGTTACAGCCCTGAGTATGCAAGACCTGAGCAGGGCTGTTGATGATAGGATGACTTGGAGATCTCTCATTCATAGGGTTGTCATAAGTCAAAGTTGACCTGACAGTGGTCAACAACAATAAAAATATATTCCTCCATCTATCCATGCTTGTTTTTTTTCTGCTGAGGATTCAGCTGAGATCAGAGGAACAGAGAAGCTTAAGGTGAATGGCTAATGACATGATCGTCTCAACTAATCTCTTCTGGAGGACATTGTCCCCATGAGTCCTGGGTCCGCTACACCCTTGGCATTCTGTGAACCAACTCACTGTGTTTTGTCCTGTCACATTTGCAGTTCAGCTGCATTTAACTGTTAATTGATATGATTTCATTTTAAGGTTTGGGCATTATGCAGATGTCAGTTGTATTAAAGGCATCATAGGGATGGTGAGGAAACAAGGACACAGAGGAATAAACCTGAAAAAGAAAGTAAAGGGCTACCTTCTGAAGGGACCTCAGCCTTATTCTTTGACCACTCTGTCAGTTTGTCAATCCCAGATGCAAAGACAAGTCCATGGGAGGATCAGAACATATTACTGGACCAGAATGTAAATGCAGAGGGCAAAGAAAAGAATAACTAACACACACTGGTATTTTTTTAAACAATGTTCTCAGGCAATCGGATTTCCTTCTATAACTTACTGAAATGACACAAAATGAAACCTCTATGGCCAAGAGATCTGTTTTTAATTGCTGAAGTTCTGGTGACAAATCTGTTTTCTGGGCTCAAAAAATCTGTCATGTTAAAAGTGGTGTCTTACAAACAACCCATCCTCTACCGCTCCGTTAAGGGGTAGAAAGGAGGGTTTCGTTGGGGGATTCCTCGGAGGTTCGAGGCATGAGAGCGTGGGGCATTTTGCCTCAGCTGTCTGACCTAGGATCACAATGAAGGGAATCCAGAGAAACCACCCCTCCCATTGACTGCACTCATCTGAAGATGAGGATATCGTCACCTGTATCTTAAGCGGCTGGATAGTTGGGGAAAAAAATGAAGATAGAAGGGTAGTGAAGAAGTAAGATTTGCCATACATACATACCCCAGTATGGAAAAAATTTGGTGAGTGGCTCTTTAATAAGGAAAGAAGAGTCAGTTTAAGCAGGAAGACATTGAGCATTCCCCTTTTTTGGGAAAGGGCGTTGCGGAAGCAGATGGGAGTAATGAAGCTGGAACGAGCGTATCATAGCAACAAAGTGCTGTAAAAAGCCATAAGAAGAGACCAATTGTATTGAAAGGACTGAGTAAGGAAAGAGAAGGAGAGGAAAGAAACGGAACTGACATACTGGAAAGCTTGGAATATAAATATAAATATATGGTCATAGAAACAACAAGAAGAAATAGGGGAACTAGAATAACAGGAGAACAAGGATATATGGACGGAAGGAAGGGAAAAGAGGCAGAACAAAAACAGAGTGGAGCAAAAATTCAACAATTGAGAAAAGGAGGAGTCCAAACAACGACGAAGGAATTGGTATAAACTATTGAGTGTAAATTATGGAGATAATGGACTATGGACTATGGAGTATACCTTGAAATTACCTTGAAAATACCTTGAAAATTTGGACTATATTATATGGAGTATAGAATAATTATAACATTGAAAGCTGAATATAGAATAGTGGATTATGAAGTGTGGACTATAAAATACTTGAATATTGAATAGAATCCAAAGAAGAAAGAAGAAAGAGGAACTGGGGAAATTGATGTTTGAAACTGAATTGTAATGTTAATATAGGACTACAGTGTTAATATTGGATTACACTGGATTATATTGGAATACATTGGACTACATTGGACTATAAAATATAAATACAGAGATAAGGAGATAAAAACTACAAGGTGAAAGTGATTACTGGATGGATGGAAACAAGGGAGACAAGAAGGACAAGAGAGAAAGTAAGAAGAGGGACTAAGAGGGAATAATTGTTGGGGGGTTATAAATATATTGTGTGATTATAATGATTATTATAAACTTATTTTTTTAATGTGAATCAGAGGAATTGAAACAAGGAAATGGAAGAATCAATTATGTTATTGATATAATTATTGATATAATGTGTTAATATTAAGGATTTATAGGGGTTCCTCATTGGTATTGATATAGATATATGATATTTGAGATTTGATAAAGTGAAAATTTGGGACTTGGGGGAAAAAGTGAGGGAATCAAGAGGGAATATTGGAATAGTGAATATTTGATAATTTGATAAGTGTAGTAGGAGAAAATAGGTTATATGAGTAGTTATATGTCATATGAGTAATGGTGGGAATTAAGAAACACAAGAAATATTGGAAAAGAAGTCTAGAAAATTAATTTTATAGATACTGATTGAATGAGAGAGCTTCATTTAAGCATTTAAATAATTATATATTTTTTAAATATTGATGTTGGTGTTGTTAGAGTTAGAGTAACTGGAATCAATTATATCTGATTGTCCCATATAATAGATGAGGTGATTAAATAAGGAGGTAGAGTATATATAGTGATTAGATTAGATTAAGTGGTTAAGTTAAAGAGGGAGTGATAAGACAAATTTAGGAAAAGGTTGTATACAAAGATATATTCATTTATTAATATGAAGAATAGGATGTGGTAAATATGAATATTATTATAGTATAGTATTATAAGAGTCAATAATTGGAAAATCAAATTGAAAAATAACTGGAAAATTATTATTAACTATTAATTATTGATTTTTGACTATTAATTATTAACCATTAATTTGATAATTAGATTGAGAATTTGATGAAAATGGCCACTGCAAAAAAAAGCTTGATACAAGAGCAAAGAAGGGGATCTGTAGAAGATTCAATTAAAGTAACAAATCCAATAATGTTATTGTTAGATGAAGTACGTCAATTAAGACAAGAAATTAAAGAAAATAGCCAAGAAGCGAAAGAGGATATGAAAGAATCGAATCAGGAATTAAGAGAGGAGATAAAGGAAGTGAGAAATGAGATAAGGAAGGATTTCAAAAAAGAGATAGATAATCTTGGGAAAAAGATGGAAAAAATGTCGACAGAGATTAACAAGACCCAGAAAGAAATGGATAAAATGAAAGAAAGAACGAATATAATGGAAAAGGGACTAAATGAGAATATAAAAAAACAGGAACAACAACAACTATTGACATGGACGAATGAACTCCGTTACCGTGAATGGTGCATAAAAATGAGAGGGTTAGCAGAGAAGATGAATGAAGACCTGATTAGTAGAGTAATACCAGAACTAGCAAATTTTATTGGGATGCATAAGGAGGATCTGGAAAAAGAAGTAGATAAAATCTTTCGAGTGAATTCAAACCAAGCGAAAGACAGAAAGATGCCACGAGATGTGGTAATTTGTTGGACGAGAACGAGGATAAGAGCTATGGTCATACATAAAAGTTATGATGAACAATTGACAATCAAAAATGCAGAGATAAAGATTTTCAAGGACGTGCCACCTCAAATTATGTTGGAAAGACAAAAATATAAGAGCTTAGTGCAATTACTAAAGAATCTGGGAATTAATTATAAATGGGATAGAATTGAAGGAGTTATTTTCTTTTATAAACAGAAAAGAGTTAAAGTTGACAATGTAACAAAAGTGAGAGAAATGGAACAAAAACTAAAAGAAGAATTTGGAGGGAAAAAAGAAGAGAAGAGAGAGAAGATGGTATTGAGAGAGTGGCGATCTAGAAGACATAGAGAAAATAAGAAAGAGAAGGAAACTAGGAACAAAGAAGGAAAGGAAGAGGAGGAGAACAGCGAAGAAGATCAGATAAACAGAGAGAAAGAAAGAAAAGACTCCAAAATAGAATCGGAAGAAGACGGTTTAACTGAAGAAGAAGGAGAAACAGAGGAAGCGTGTTAAGAAGTTACATAATAAACATTAAAGCAAAGAAAATAAAGGAATATATAAATAAAATTAATAAAGGGGAGGAAGGGGTGGCAAAAAATAAAACATATAAAGATTGTCTGGACTGTTGAAAAAAAAGAAAAAATGGTTAAACTAACATTGTGGAATGTTAAAGGTATTAACTCTAAATATAAAAGAAGCATCATATTTCATCAACTGGAAAACTGAAAAGTGACATTATATGTATACAAGAAACTAAGATAAAGAAAAAAGAAGAGAGACTTATTAGAAACCCAAAATTAGGATATGCATATATCTCAGCAACTAATAAAAAGAAAAGAGGAGTTGTAATTTATGTAAATAGGAAATATCAATCGCAAGAAATTTTTAGTGATGAGGAAGGAACCTACCTAGGAGTAGAAGTGAAAATTGAAGATTTAAAAATATTAGTGGTGGGAATATATGCACCACTGGAAAGGAGAGATAAGTACTTTACAACTATAAATAATGAATTAAAGAATTTAAAGTACAATGAGATTATTATGCTAGGAGATTTCAATGCGGTCTTGGACCCAAAACTAGATCGATTATCGAATGAAGGAAAGAAGATACGAGAGAATCAAGGCAAGCTTCCAAGATCTTGTTTTAATATTATAGAGGATTATGGATTGATAGATATGTGGAGGTATAAGTACAACGAATCCAAAGGTTTCACCTTTTTTTCGGAAGTACACAATTCTTTTTCAAGAATTGATTTATTTTTGGCATCTAAATCATTAATTCCGAGGATTGGTACAATGGAGGTTCTAACAAAATGCACATCTGATCATAACCCGATAGCAATAGAAATAAAAACAAACAAGAAAGATTTTTTATGGAGATTACAGGATGATTTATTGAAAAGTAAGGAGAATATAAAGAAAATAGGAGAAATACTAAAATATTACTTCAAAGAAAATAGGATGGAAGGAATACATAATAAAATTATTTGGGATGCTAGCAAAGCGGTAATTAGAGGTGCATTTATCAAATTAAGGGTAGAACAAAAAAAGGAAAGAATTGAAAAGGAACAGAAAATTAAGGAAGATTTAAAAAGAAAAGAAGAAGAG
>CM034708.1:121434077-121459737 GCA_020142125.1 Phrynosoma platyrhinos
AATAATAATAAGGAATTAATATTTAGTCACTTAATAGGTCTTTTTTTTTCAAGTAGAAACGTAAACGAATGTTGAAAAATTAAGATGATGCGGTACAGATAGATAAGATGGGGTGTCAAGGAATTAGGCATAAAAAAGGCAAATATTTATTTCTTCATACTGGAGGTGTACTTAACATTTAAATGAAGCATCATATATGATGAGTGTTTTATGTTTAATGTTAGTAGATAAGTGTGATAGATTTATATGTTAATTAATTTGTGATGTTGTAGGTATGTATGGATGTCTTAAGTAGTGTGTAATTTATATTTGTATTTGTATTTGTATTTTGTAACCTATGTATGAATGTGAGAATGTATATTTATTTGTTTTGTATAAATAAAATAAAAATAAATAAAAATAAAAGTGGTGTCTTAAAATATTGTGTGGATGACTGTGACATTTTGACGGTAAAAATTCAGGTAGGATTCCAGATGATTTTGATAGTCATATACAGGGGATAGAAGTCTGTCATCTTAAGCACATTTATAAAGGAGAAGTCTCCATTGAACTCCATGGAATTTATCCTGCACCATTTGCTTTTTGATATTATAATTTTAAATTAATTTATTTAATGTAATTTTAATTGTATTCTCTTCTCTTTCCATATTTTTTGTGATCCATACAGAGGACATGCTAATAGGCAGCCTACACAACTATAGTTAAAAAGTATAAATAATATGTGGTTTGAGTGCCTGACATATTTTCTTGAAAATGGAAGACTTTTGTCTGACATTGTCTGTCTTGTTCCCTAACTTTATCTTTTGTAGGTCTGTGTGGTAGCCTTATTGGGTTTAGTGATGCTTTGTATTTCTTACCAACCAGATGAGAAGACCTGCATCCAGTTTGCCATCAAGGTACAGTTTCTTTCTTTCTTTCTTTCTTTCTTTCTTTCTTTCTTTCTTTCTTTCTTTCTTTCTTTCTTTCTTTCCCTCCCTCCCTCCCTCCCTCCCTCCCTCCCTCCCTCCCTATTAAGCTGAAATGTCTCTGAAGTTGGAGGACTGATCTTTAGAGATCAGAGTGTAGGGGTCTCAGTGGCCCACATTGTTCCCCACTTCCACTTCCACTGACTAATAAATGTAGGCAAACATTTGCAAATATTTGTGGGCGTGATTATAGATCAAAGAATTCAGTTTTTTGCAGGCACACTGATTGTGATGGATATACTGCTAATGAGTATTACTAGTCAGTGAAGGTCTGTTGTGATCTCCTGTCTTGCAGAAGCAAATGCTTGTGTTTCTTTGGTACCTCCTACTCAGTGATAGATTTAAACACAGTCTCCCTTATCGGAAATGCTTGGGACCAAGTGTTTTTCATTCAGGATTTTTTAAAAATTTTGAATTATTTACATATACATATTTAATGAAATAGCTTGACGATGGGACCCGAGTCTAAACATGAAATTCATTTATGTTTCATATATACCTTATACACATAGCCTGAAGGCATTTTATACACAATATTTTAAAAATAATTTTGTACATGAAACAAAAGTCCAAAAGACACTGCAGAAATAATCCAGTTTGAGACCACTTTCACTGTCCTGGTTCACAGCTAGGGAATCCTAGGAATTGTAGTTAATTGTAGCACCAGAGCTCTCTAACAGAGAAATCTAAATATCTCACAAAACTACAATTCCCAAGATTCCCTTGCACTGATCCAGGGCAGTGAAAGCATCTCAGACTGGATTATTTCTGCAGTGTCTTTTGGACCAAAGTTTGTGTACATTGAACTATCAGAAAGCAAAAGTATTCCTGTCTCAGCCACCCATGTGGACAATTTTTTGGAATATTTCAGATTTCAGAAATCCAGATAAGGGATACTCAACTTGTATATGGGATGGGGAACTGGCAGGTGATTTGTGTCCTTGTAGCAATCCCTCTCCTACCTCTAACTCCTACCACTGTTTTATCCAGGTTAATGCAAACATTGATGCCATTTTGAATAGGGATGTGAAAAATCCTTAGCCTCACTTTTCACTGTATTTTCTCCAAATCCAGTCTGATTTAACTCAGATTTCACTTGCATTCCCATCCCATTCTTTGGTTGTATCAGGTTATGATAGAACATATATTGACATTTGTACACACTTTACATACATTTTCCATAGTGCCAACCTCCATTCCCAACTTTTCCTAGTGTATGACTTTTGGTAGATGTTTCCACCATTGCCTGTGCCTATTTTTCAGTTAAGTTGTCTCACAATGAGTCCCAGAGACTGAGAAATGGAGAATATGAATAAGAATCTTAAAACTGATTTTCACCCCTCTCTTTAATCTTGAAAGGGGCACTCTCTGCACCTCTGTATTCAGGTGAATTTTAAAAATATATTGCTTCTGTGGAATAGTATAATAAAGATTTTCCCAGCCAGTGGCCAGATGTACATTCTGGCTGCCACAGGCAACCTCTTGGCTTTTTGTCTCACAATGCTGGTTATTTTGCTATCCAAATTATTTATTTGTGCATTTGCTTGCTTAGAGGTATATACAATTCTTTTCTGAAAATGTGTGTACAATAACAAGGCATGGCGAGATTTTTTTTAAAAAAAATCTTAATTTTTATTTATTTTTGCTAGTGGAATCACACAAGGAACATGTGTAAGATACGGTGCACAGTCCAACGTGTCTCTTTCCCCTTCTTCACCCGTTTCTGCTATAGCAATAGCCATATCAAGCAATGGGGAAGAGAGCAGATCCAAGCTTCCTTGCTATCTCTTCACTTTGACAGCTTTGGAATTGCTTCTGGGTCTGTCATGTGACTCATCTGCTGACAGGATATCAGGGTTACCTCGTGCTTTTTCCTAAACTGCTTTGATCCCCCAATTGTTTCCGCTTCACTTGACATGTGGAAAATCTTCTGCCCTGCCATTCCTCAAAATCATTCACTAACCATTAGGAAGGTAATAGCTATTTTCTTCAAAACTCACATGGTTCTTTGTTTCTTGGAGTATTGCCTGAAAGGCTAGAAATATGTCTTTTTAAATGGTTGACGACCTAATTTCTACATGCTAAAGACATGATTTTTGTATAACTACCAAGATTTGTAACAACTTAAGAAGAGCTCTGCTGGATCAGACTGCAGACATATCTAGTTTGGCAGCCTAATTCCCATAATGATCAGCCACATGCAGTTGGGAAATCCCTATACAATAGATGAAGAGTCTTTCCAATTGTTACTCCCAGGGAACTGTTGTTCAGGAACATATTGTCTACAAATCTGTTAAAGCACTGTGATTCTACTTGAATTTCCATGCCTGCAACTTATGGAATGCTGGGGTTTATAGTTTTTGGAGGCACTAGAGGATCTCTGTGGCTGATAATTATAACTCCCCTTCCCTACACTGCCAGTCCAAGAATTCCATTGGATGTTGCCATGGCAGTTAAAGTGGAATCATAGTGTTCTAACTGTTGTTTGAAAGGGCCCCAGGAGCTTTCATGAGAAATAGGCACTGACCCATTTAACCTCCATTTAAAAAAGGATCTGGGAGATGTAAACTGATAGTTAAAACACATTGACTGTTGGTTGGTTAGTCCCAATTAGAATAGACCTACCAAATCAATTGTTGAAAATAAGAGTCAAAACACAGGTGAATGCAATTTAATGGTTCTGCTTTACTCAGAGTTAGACCAATGTCAGGTAATAACAGTGTTTTTACTTCATTGGGTTCCCCGCATCTCATTTATGAGTGAGTGACTGCAGTACAGGCATTTAACCACTGTAGCACCAGGACATGTGTGTAAGGTGAGGAATCAGCTTCCACAACTTTTGTGATAACCTCTCTAGTGAGTCTTTATGAAGGCATGACTTGGATAAAACTGGGGAGAGTAAGCAGATGAAATGTCCCCTTCCTTTGTCACCATTAGGGACTAATGGTCTCAGTGAATGTTGTGCAATTGTACATGCCCAGGCATGTGGGCAACATAAAGACTGATGCAAACAGGGGAAAAGCCAGCTTACTCTGAATGGGTGCTTGCCTTGCTCAGGCATCCATCCGCTTGGGAAGGAGGCTTGGAGGGATGTATCCTTCCCCTTTCCCAGGTGGATTGGTGCCTGCCTTACTCAGGCAACCCTCCACCCAGGAAAGGGATGAGGTTGGTGCATGCACTCTTCCTGGCTTCCTGAGCTTTTTCCTCTCAAGGGGAAAAGCCCCAGAGGGAGGAGGAGGAGGAGTGTGCATGCACCCGGCCTTGACCTCACAAATAATCACGAACGTCAAGGCTGTGAATGTGGAGGTCCGAGTGTCCTATCCTCACAGCTGATATCATATATAACAAAAGGCCTTTGCAGACTGCCAGAAATAGCGCACATTAAATTGAGGCACTGCCCTGGCTCAGTGCTAGGGAATCATGGGAACTGTATTTTTTTCCTGAGACATTGAGCCTTCTCTGTCAGAGAGCTCTGGTGCCACAATAAATTACAGTTCCCATGATTCCCTAGCACTGAGCCAGGGCAGTGCCTCAATTTAATGTGCACTATTTCTGGCAGTCTGCAAATGCCCAAAGTCCTCCCTATTTTTTCCTCAAGTTTCAGCTCTAAGGGCTGTAACATATTTAATAAGTATATCTCTGGATTTAATGGATAATTAATTTTCAATAGATTTGTTATAATTTTATGTATTAATGTTCAAAATTTTTGCATGCATAATAGAAGGTACCTCTTTCCCTACTGCATTTTTGTTGGGTTTAAAATTGTTTTATTTGTTATTATTTATATGAACTGTTTTATGGTTACTATTATTTTAATTATGAGATGTTTAATACAGTTTTGGGGGGGGTTGGTCTTAGGGATTATATTGTATGGGTTTTTATGTAAGCCGCTTGGATTGTTTCTTTCAATAAGCGGGATATAAATAAATATTATTATTATTATTATTATTATTATTATTATTATTATTATTATTATTATTATTTCCAACATGTCTCTTTCATATTTGTTTGCATTTTTACTAATTTAACTGGGGCTAAGTACTATCTATAAAACATTGTATTGAAATTCTCTCTTAACTTTTGATTTTTTGTAAATGATAAATTCTTGCCTCATATCTTTCCTAGTGCTCTAATTGAATTGTATGCAATGCATTTTGTGCCAAGATAGATTATCTTTAATTCTTTTGAATCCTGGTTTTGTGGAATCCTAGTCCAACACTCAGATTACTACAATATTCAGGCTTCTTATCTTACCTTAATTTAGGTAAAGTGACTGAGAATTTAGAAAACCCCAAGTCCCCAGTGTGCTTAGAATTATGTCAGACCTTCTCTGTCAAAGAAATTTTACTTTTTAAAATTTGTCCAATCGGTTTATTTCCTCTTAAAATGGAACCAGATAAGATTTGGTTAGCCTTTTGTCCTCTTATCCACTTCTACACACTGTTTCCACTGAGGATTTTAAAAACCTCTCAAGTCCTCAGTTTTCTTAGAAATGCCAGAAATTCTCATACAAAATTCTACAAATTTCATTTTAAAAAATTGGTCCAATTGTTTTATTTCCTCTTAAGATGGAACCAGATGAGATTAGGTTAGCCTTTCCTTCTCCAAGCACTGTTTTCATAAACTGCTTTCCCAAAGTTTGCATTCACTCAACAATTCTATACATTTTGCCCCACAGCAAAATGGCCTCTTTGGGGAAGGGATTACAACTAAAATGATTATGTAGAGAGAAAAGTTTAGACCCCTTATTCGGTTCTGCACTTTCAATCCAAATCATGCCACAGTCTATACAGAGTATTTTCCATATATAAAACCTGCAGAACTTCTCTCTTGCCCATTTGGGTCCTTTGTTTTTAGTTTCTCCTATTCCTAAATGTATCCATCCTCATCCCCCCCCCCAAGTACAACTTTCTCACTAAAATTTCAGCTAAAATTGCCTTCAGGTTTTGTTTTGCTTTGTTGAAACTTTCATCAACAAACTGCAAAAATAAACAACTAGTCATTTTAAGTTAGTTTGTTGATAGAATATATACAACTGCTTCAAGAATAATCAATAAACTCAGCTATTTCCCCCTCCAAACTTTGTCACAAACAGGAAGATTGATTCATACTGTAGGTGGAAGACAAATATACCTGGCCTATGGATTTTTATCAAGACGTACACACTTGGAAAATCAAGGTCACAAAGCTGCTTTTGTATTGATAGTTGACTCATGTTGTTGCTGCAAAAAAAGAGAGAGCTCCATATTTAAAGAAACACATTCTCATCCATGTCATGATGCTGATGGAAACATAAGAAACCAAAAAAGAAAATGGTTTGTATTGAATACAGGGGAAATATTCTCCTTCCCTCGTAATGATAAAATTTGAGGTCCTGCTAGGAAATGGCTTACCTTAACTGTAGAATCAAGAATTCCCCCGTATAATGCATAATTTACTTATGGGGTTTACTCCCCCTCACTTTAATACATCATTAATCATGATAGTAATAAATAAGCTCCCTCTTCAGAAGCCTCCAAATATTAGATGTTAACAGTCTAGCTATCTAACTAGCTGAATTTACTGAATTTGCAAATATCTACACAAACAGGATGGAAAGAACTCTGCACTTTAAATGACTGAATGTGAAACTGAAGTTTGGTTCATTCAGACAGAGGTCAGTGCTCAAAAGTCTGAGTTGCAGTTCCTCTATGTACAGCCATGTATTGTGCTGCTGGATTAGAGATGTCATCTGTTTGTATGATTGTTTTTCTGAGCAACAACTTCAGGACAAGTAGTTGGTATATAGTTCTTTCCATGCTTGAAATATCTGTACTTATAAAATTGACTGATGTACATGGTTGAAATTTTTATTTTCTGTTCTTTTTTAAATGAGCATTTCCAAAAATTCATCAGTTTCTTTATATACAGGATGGTGAAACAGCCTTGAGATTTAATAAGCTTTAAATGTGGGAGAAAGCAGACCTGAAATATTCAATCCATCCTGAAATGTTGGAGACAAAGGATGGAGGTGGCTATTGCCAGCATGTGTTGCTAATTGGTGTTATGCCAGAATCTACTTGGAAAGAAAATGTTGTACTAGAGGGGTGGAACATTGGTCTTAGTTGGTTGGGTTCTGGTAGTTATATTCTTAAATGTAGAAAGAATGTAAAAAAAAATATTCAACATCTTAGATGATTGGAGGTTAATATTTATTTTACATAGTTACAATAGTTATATAGTTTATTTTATATAAGTCACAGTGTTGAAGCATCCCAGTCAATATAGTCACAAATCTGAGGTCTGCTGTGTGTATGTCAGGGTCCTCTTTGTGTCCCACCAGTGAGAATAATACACTGTGCAAGGTTATATTGGAAGGGGCAGGAGGCACTCTGTTAAGTGGTTCCATTGCTATCTTCAGGACCTACGCCAGGGAGTAGCATTGGGATTTCTGTTTGTCAAGCTGTGGGGTACCATTTGTCTCCTATAGTGCTTAATATCTGAGTAGTAGCTGCTGGGTGGGATCACTAGGCTTTTTTTTGGAGGGGGAATATGGTGGTGCTACTTCTCCTTGTCAGAGTCAGACAGAGCTGTGCAGGTGATGGACCAGTGCTTGAATGCTGCAATGGGCTTGATAAAAGCCAATAAACCTAAACAATCCTGATAAAGTGGAAGCTACATTAGAGAATATTATATTATATTCTCAGGTCAGGAATTTGGTAAATGGTTTGTCTTGGATCAAGTCAAAACATGGCTTTTTATTAAAGCCTCTGGGGCCTAAACTGTTCTAGCCTTTTAAGCTGTTTTGACTTGATGACTTATTTAGTACAATTTATCCTCTATTATTTTAAATCTGGCATTGTATTAATTGTTTATATTGTTTTACTTGTACACTGTTCTGAGAGCAGATATGCATATACTAATTAATCTAGCTACTAATTAGCCTAGCCCAGATTGGGTAATGTACAACTAAATGCTGCCCAGTGTAAGAAGATGTAAAGTGATGCCCACAGGAGCAAAAAGATCTTAACTCCATGTACCTATTGATAAGGTCTGAGTTGGTAGCATACTCTTTTTTGGGGGGATGTATATGAAGTCATCTGGCACCAGTGGGATTCATATAAGAACCTTCACTAGATTCTGTGTATTTTTGCAATCTAGACACAGCTGTCTGTGGCACTAAAAAGTTGTTTGTTCCTTTTTTTTTCCCCCAGGTTGCATATTTTCTGCTGAGTGCTCTGAGTCTGATAGTCTGCGTTTTGGCAGTGGCATTTGCCTCCTACCGCTATTCCCAGATCACACAGTTCACCTGTGAAGCCATCCCTGAGATCTGTCGGTGTAAATTGGATACAGTGGATCCCCTCAGCAGGACCTTCATGTTCCAGAATGTATTGGACTGTGCTGACATCACCAGTACTTTCAGTCTTTACCTGCTGATCCAGATAGTGCTTAACCTCCTTGCAGCCATTGTGGGCTTTGCAGTATGCTTTGTGATGTGGAAAGACAGGTACCAGATCTTTTATGTAGGCATCCGGTTTCACTCATTAACTGCCCCTGAAGGGCAACAACAAAAAGTATAGGGGCTTAGGGGGTGGTATTGAGAAGAGCAATACAATATTGTCCTATTACCACCAAATAGATGAGTGTTTATACAACTGGAGAGTGGAAGGGGAGAAACAATGAAACATGCTTAATGAATATAGCAGTTCAGATAAATTAAGATAAATATATTATTAATTTTTAAAATATAACTGTTGCCAACCCCCAACCCCCCGCCATATCCCCTAAATGCTTCAGCGATAGGTAATTCCACTCCTGTATTTCTAGGTGGATTAGGAACTGTAGGCTTTACTGAGTTGTGCATTGGGAAGACACATTGAAGTGAGGATGCCACTGTGTCACTTTCCTTGCATATTCCCGCCATCCTTGCAGTGCAGCTAGTAGTAGGTATTTCCCTTTTCAAGGTGCAGTTACAGGTCATTTATTCTAGCTCATCATTTCTTTCTTCAGTAGCAGTAGTTCAAGGGGGAAAGTGTGACCTCCATTTAGTGTAACATGTGGACCAAGGGCAACTATCCCAGATTAAGTGCAAAAAAGGTAAGCCCCATGTTTGTACAAACTTTTTCCTTCTAAAGTATATGTTTCACACAAGTATGTACACAAACACAATTTTTTTTTTACAGAATGGCATAGAATGTGGTCTTGTGTACCATACTATTAGCAGATTGGTTGCTCTCACTTATAGCTTTTCCAAAAACATGTATACTTTCTGAGATTGTTAGGGCAAACTGCATGATTATGTACAATGGGGGATATATACTCATCCCATTATGTTTTACCAGCATGGTATGTAGCCACACAATCTGCCCACTCAGTCTGCAGCATAGACAGAGGATATACTGCACTATGTCATTGACTGTAAACAAATCTTATTATTAGAAAAAAGAAAGAGCTACAGAGTGAGCTTCTGGCCCTCTCTTTGGAACACTTTACCTGTTCCATATACATGCTTCCATAATGCACCAGCAAAAGTATGTCATATACCTGATACATTTAATTTCTTCTGTTAGTTATAAAGGATTCCTATAAGGTTTGCTGGTATTATCCCAGCAATGTGATGGCCCCAAAGATAGTGGAACAGGGTGAGCACAACACTGCCAGATTCTTGGTGCTCCCTATGTCATGCACAGAATGATGACAACATTCTCAAAAAAGAAAAGAAACAGTAGGCTCCCACGCATAGAGAAGAGGCACTCAGAAGGTACGTGGGTAGAAACATCCAGGTGGAAGTGAGGAATTAGGTAGATTCAACCTGGTATCAGGCAGTAGACACTTAAGGCCTATACAGACTGCCAGAAATAATCCAGCTTCAGACCACTTTAACTGTCCTGGTTCAGTGCTAGGAAATTATGGGAATTGGACATTAAGCCTTCTCTGTGAGAGAGTTTTGGTGCCACAATAAACTACAGTTCCCATGATTCCCTAGCACTGAGCCAGGGCAGTTAAAGTGGTCTCAAAATGGATTATTTCTGGCAGTCTGCATAGGACCTCAGAAGTTTGTAATGTGTCACACTACATTGTTATAGCACTATTATTCTACCAATACTGCTATGGCTTTTCTGTGGCATTCTGGGGTTTGCAGCTTAGTGCAGCCTAAGAGCTTTCTTGGAGAATTAAGAGAATACTAAGTGGCCCTCCCTCAACTGCAAATCCCAGGATTCCACAGGAGGCATTTGTAGCAGTAAAAGTAAAAGTATAGTGCTGTATTGTCCTATAATTGTGATTTCTGACAACATATTGAAGTATGGCCACCCCTCTGACAACTGTGATGGGTTAACAATGCTAGGTTTAAATTCATGGTCAGAAATCACAAATGACCACCTATCTGATGGTCAGATGCACCACATGAGATTTCTTTTGAGAGATTATTCCATTTGCCCAGCCCCCCTTTATACTTTATATTAAACCCAGAATACCCATTACTAAGTGATACTATTAAAATCTATTCTTCAAAATCAGCTGTTGAATATAATTCATTTTAAAAAAACAACTGAGAAGAAATTTGTTTAGGCACCTTAATCCAAAAGAGTTGATGGTAAAAATTCTTCATTGGCTTCCCTGAACTCTGGATTATATCTTAAATTCTCACTGAAGTTAGTAAGGATAGCCTTAGAACATTGAAATATGGCTTTAAGGACACTTCAGTTGTCTTTAGATCCAATCTTCATCTCTTATTCTTCTTCAGATCCACATTTTTAACTTTCTTCCACAAGTGAAATTTAAAGTATATCACTTGGGATGGATCATGTCTGATTCTGTTTAGTAGTAGTGGCATCGAAGTTAGTGGAAATGATGTTCCCCTGATCCCCTTTACAATAATCATTATTGTAATGCAGTAAGAATTATTGGTCCATTACACACAAAAGCCAGACTGAATCTTGATTTTAGTTGGAAAAAACCTACATTGAAAAAAAATATCCAACACCATCCTTTAATAATGTTTGGCATGTGTTGTGTGAAACAGCTGCCTTACTCTACCTCACCCAGAGACAGTAGTTCTGAGTCTTCCAACCACTACACAGCTGTCAAACTCCAGGAGGGCCCCTACTGCTGTTGTGTACTAAAGGAGAAGGGGGAGGGAGTGATTCAGATCATTGAGAAACTGTTGATCTCAGGTTGGTTGGGGAGGGGAGGAAAGTGTGCTCTCAAATGGAGTACGTTTGCCTTTTCCTTCCTCTCAGTGCCCAGAGCAGCCAGATCTTCATGGTTTCAATCGCCTCTCCTTCCTCTTCCTTCTAAAGGAAAAGAATCAGCCCCTCCTGGATCTTGACAGCTGCTATGCAGTGGGAGGTTTCTGGAGGACAAGAAAATAGCCCTCTGCATCCCATTCAAAATGGGACATAGACATACACAAGCTGCACGTAAGTAACTAACAGGATTCCTGCCCTGTATTAAATTAGGAAAGCTACTTAATTCCATGTTGCAGTCAGTGGCTGGGGTTCTGGTGATGCACAACACTCACTGTTCCCGTTCCCCCTTTTCCCAAGTTGTATAGAGGTGATTAGGAAAGGGAGGTGAAATATACCAGCTCTAAGTATCCTAGTCTTCAATGCCTTATTTCTTTGTGGCCACAGTGTCTGCAGCCTCTCCCCTCTTGCCACAACTGCTTACTCTACAGTTAGTACTCCAACAGGCTTCTGGTCAGCAAGACTAATATGGAGACAATAAACCATTCTCTTGGCAAGAATGCTTAATCATGAAAGAGCTTCCATCCCCAGTAGGGATGGTTACGCTTGCAGATCACCATAACATCTCCCCATTGAATGCAGTCCCCCTTCAGTATGTTGTGGATCCCTCTGTCAGGGTACACTGTAAACATCTGTGGTTGGAATGCAAGGGCTGTTTGAACATTATTTATAGACGCACATTTTAAGACTCGCATTCTAAGGTATGTGCAAATGGCACTCATGAATGCTTAGACAAATGTCTGTTTTTACAACACCAAATTCTATGAGATTAAAAAGAGCCACCTTCCTTGGAAATTTCAGAATTTCATGAAATTTCTTTCATTTCAGAAAGGGTCTAACTCCTCTGCTTCTTAATGCCTTCAATCATAAAGAGGCACACAAAATGCATAAAGACAACCATTTCTTGATCAGAGGTCTTCTGGTGCTAATGCCCTGCAAACATCAGGGTTTTTTAAAAAATATAATAATGGCAGCAGAACGACAATCTTGTCATTTGACCAGGAGCCAAGATGGTGACCATCTTGTAAAAGCCATAAAAATACAGAGTTTTGCACAACTCTCAGCTGTCACCACAAACATTGTGCCGTGGGATGAAAGGCAAGTACCAGGAGAGACTGCTCTCTATGGAATAGCTGAGAAACAACTTTGCCACAACAGTGTTTGCCAGCAATGATGCCCACGCCTCCAGACTGTGCCTTCACACAATCACCTTGTCAACCCTGTCCCACTTTGTGTGGGAAGCTCCTTGGCGCTGTGCCTCAAGACCAGAGCTGCTGTAGTACTTGGGAAACTATCCACAATAAAAACTCCCCACCATGCACAGAACCTTCCGTTGTCTGCCAAATGGTGTGATATTTCCTTGGAGCTTCTTAACATTATGCTTGCCAGTTTTGTTCTGAAAAAGCTACTAGGCTCTTTGTTCTATATTTAATATTCTGGCTGTCAGCTTCACCCTTCTTTCTTGAAATATTTCCACTCTCAGTCCTGCCTCCATGCTTATGGTTGGAATGTGTTTTGAAATATTAGTGAAGGGTGTGGGTTGGGGGTGTGCAAGGGAGTCAATGAGAAACAACAATTGAGACCTACTGAAGCATAAATATTGTTGACTGTCTGAAGGAAAGAGTTTATGTCATGTGCTTCTGTTCCCCCCCCCACACACACACACTCTCTCTGTAAGAATCCAGTGGGCCCCATGCTCAAATTATTTCATTTCTAAAGCTATTAAATCTGTCCCTCCTTCAGTCCCCTGTTCTCCTGACCCATGGCAGGAAGACACTTGCTTTTAAGGCAATAATCTTCAGATCTGTTTTTTAGGCTACATCAGAGTTTTTTTTTTAAAGAAAACTTAACAAGGGTTCCAAAATACAAGGGCCAGTAATAGGGCCAGCTTGCTCATCACTACTAGTCTTCCTTTTCAGTGGTCAGCAAGAGCTGAGTACTGGATGTTGCCCAATAGAACATGTCTCAGAATTTTTCATAGGACTTCCATACAACACGTGGAGCAGTTCTCTAGCAGATAAATGGGTGTGGAAATGTTTGTACCTTTTCCTCAAAGATGGAAACTTTGGAAACTACTGTATTACTGCACTGGTTTTGACTAGGCATTCCTGGCCCATAATGAGGTTTTGATCAGACCTTAAATAAGGTGCCACATTGGTATTGTCACCTTTTTAAAAACTTGTTTTAGAAGTGAGTTGCAGCTGGCTGACCATCTGAAAAGACAAGAGGGAAAGTGTCGCCTCAAAAGAAGGTAGCTGGAGACTTGGAATCTCCACTGATATGAGCTTCTGCTTGTGAGGGAAAAAAATGGGCATTTATAGCTCACTTTGCCATGGCAAAGGCAGATGGAACTTGATCAGCAATGATCCAGAAACTAGTGGTGGATCACATGTTTTGTGCATGGAAGATTCCAGAGTCATTCTCAGGCATTTCCAGATAAGGCCAGCAAAGACTCCTACTAAAACCCTGAATAGTTATGGAGACAATACTGACCTAGATGGACCAGTGGTTATCATATGCTTGGGATGGCAACAACTTCAGATATTGACATGTTAACCATTTTTGGTGCTGCCTTCTTTGATAAATAGGAGAAAGTCAGTCATGAGTAGTGAGCTTCATCTACTAATCTGCAGCCCTTTCCAGCATCTGGTGCTACTACATGCATGCTGATAGCTGTATTCTGTGAGCCTCTGCAGTGAAAAGGAGGCATTATCACCAGTACCAGTTTCAGGTTAGGAATGAAGAGTAGATCCCAGTCCTGGAAACTCTGACAATCCTTGTTGTTCTACATTATATAGCTGAGTTGGAACTCAGGTGTACCATTTGGGTACAATCCATATTGGATATATGACATGTGTATTGAACTTGCTTACATTATAGGGAGGACATCCCATACTTCATCAGACCATTGGTGCATCTAATTTGCTTGACTGCAGCCTGTTTATTAGAAAAATGTTTTAACAGAGATGCTGGGAATTGAACCTGCCCTCCCCCATGGGCAAACCATTGATCTGTGGCCCCTCTTCAAAGGTACAAGCTCCTTTGACCTTGCCAAAAACAAATTCTCTTCAACTTCAAACCAGCAACTATAGTGACACGACAGAAAAAAAGGTGCTTCCTGAGGTATTGCTGGGCCTTGTAAGTTGTCTATTCAGCGTTCTAGACCCATGTGGGATAGATGGCACAGGGTCACTGCAGATGGCACAGTCTGCATGTGGCCCAAACACCCGTGCAGTGTGGTAGCTTCCTGTTTGTAGGCAATGGCCCTTAAAGTTTCTAGTTTAACAGTAAAAAGATGAATCTGTGGCATGATGAGACTCTCCTTTGCAGATCTGATCCTTTTTCCAATAGTCAGTTATGAGATTCAGCCTGCACAGTACCTTACTACAGCAACTTAGGAAACACTTGTCCTAGGGTCTATTCTTCCAGATCAGGGGTAGGCAACCTTTCCCCTTTAAGGACCAAGGGACTTCAGCTCCCAGAATCCCGGGAACTATTGGCCAACATGGGACTATTGGCCAACATGGCTGAGGCTTCTGGGAGCTGAAGTCCCTCAGCCCTTAAAGGGGAAAGGTTGCCTACCCCTGTTCCAGATCATTGGTTACTATCTGTATATCAGAACCAAAGGGGAGAGAGAGAGAGAGAGAGAAGGCAAATGGTCTCATTCCATCCCTGGCCCAGCAACTGAGAAAGAAGGAGCCCCATCTAGCAACCATGACTCTGAAGTCTTATATAGAACATTGTAGGAGGAATTAGAACTTAGAAAGGTTACCTTTTGGATTACAATTCTCATGATCTTCTGATAGCCTGGCCAATGTGACCCAAATAGTAGCTTTTCTGAGATGTGGAATAAGCCCTGAGAAAATTGCTTCTATACTGTTGTACTACTATGTGAAGTGGGCCTGCATGTTATATTCATTGGCAGTTGTGCGTGATATCTATCTATCCAGGGCTTTCTTTCTGTTTCCCTGAGATTAATTTTTACCCAGTTCTACTTGCTACAGACCTGTATTGATTAAAAACTGGCACTTGCCACAAACTACGTACAATATACTTTATTCTGAGCAATTTAATGTATAATCCATTTATTATTACAGTATATATTCTCAATTATGTGGTAATTATTGGCAGAATACATGCAAAATGTATACTGTAGCAGCTATATTAAAAATATGTATATGCTTTTGATGACACTGGGTCAAAAGATATATAAAATGCTTTGAATAATTATTTTTAAAACTTTGTGCGCAGCTTCTATTTTATTTATTAGCAGAGTTCTCTCATTTTCTGCAATGGCAGCTGTGTTTGGGAAGGTATTGTTGTGTTCCTTCAAGTTGTTTCCAACCTGTGTTGGGTTTGTGCATAACACACACACACACAGTTACACATGAGGAGTCTTGCTGGAGTTTTGGCTAGGATAGAAGTTCCATATTCAAGGCCTTTTTACACTACACAATTTATGGCACATTGTTGTTGTTATAGGCCTTCAAGACATTTCTTACATAGCAAACCTAAGGCACACCTATCATAGGTTTTCTTGGTAAGATTAGCTCAGAGAGGGATTGTCTTTGGCTTCCTCTGAGGCTGAGAGAGTGTGATTTCCCCAAGTTCTATGATTCCACTTTAATTGCCATGGCTGGATCCTATGGAATCCTGGGGCTTGTAGTTTAGTTAAGCAACACTGGCTGAGAATTCTAATTACTCCTCCCTTAACTACAAATCCCACGATGCCAGAGCACTTAAAGCAGAATCATGGTGTTACAATTGTGTAGTATGAAAGGACCTTCAGGTCAAGAATTTCACTTTGAGAACAAGTCAATGGTAGTGTATCCATATGGGGATAACAGTGGCTGGTCTTGTAACTTCATCAGTGTGTGCGACTTCTCCAAAGTTACTCAGTGGGTTTCCATGGCTCAGCAGGGATTGGAAACCTGATCTCTCAAAGTCCTAGTATTATATTCAAACAACTACACCACATTGGCTCTCCACTTTATTGCTGTCGAAACAATGGAATTGAAAAGCCAAAAATAAAAGATAATATAAATAATCTGTTCGAAAAGTAAAAAAACAAAATGTATATAACAAAAGTATTCAAAATCAGTATATATACAAAAGATACAAAATTAACAAGAGCAATAATGGCAAACAGAATGATACAAAATAGCAGCTATATCAAATAATACAAGCTACATTGAAGCAGGGTAACACAAAATATAATGCAACAAGAAAAAAGGCTAAGAGAAAGTGAGTGTGAGAAAGAAAGAAAGGTAACCTTAAGAAGTTGCAACAGCTGATTAGGGTAATACAGCTGAAAATCATTTCTATTTCAGTAGCTCACCATTAACCCTATAATGACTAAAGTTATAAATCTTGTTCCTATTCCAGCAATTGCTACTTCAGCAGAAATTTTAAGTTCTCACTGTTCCAGTAGACCAGGGGTAGGCAACCTTTCCCCTTTAAGGGCCAAGGGACTTCAGATCCCAGAATCCCAGGAACTATTGGCCAACATGGGGCTATTGGCCAACATGGCTGAGGCTTCTGGGAGCTGAAGTCCCTCGGCCCTTAAAGGGGAAAGGTTGCCTACCCCTGCGTAGACTTTTACTCCTAAGAAGGTTTTGTAGTAGGAAAAAAATCACTGCTGGCTACAGAGGTCCAAGCACTACAGTCTTCTCTTTTTCCAGCATTATATTCATTGAGTTGTATATACTCAGTTGTGTTGAGGTACAGGTACATGCAGGGGTGTAACAAGACCATTTTCATGAAGGGAGCAGAGACAAAACTGTGGGGTTCAGGAGGGGCTTGGCATTGGTCATTATGAAAGAAGATTCTGTAGGAAAAGATTTTAATAAGTAATGGGGAAAAATACCATCCAGTTTCAAAACAGCATCCAGTTTTAGCCCATTAGAAAGTAAGTTGTGAAACTTTGAAAAGCCAAATCAATTTAAAATGCGGTATTTTCCACAGGCAAAATATTTGTGTAAAATAACAGTGACTAGGAAATAAATGTATATTGCGTGAGTCATCCTACTATAACAATATGAACTGTTAAAAAGGTCTATTTCAGTAGCTCACCATTAACCCTATAATGACTAAAGAAGTTATAAATCTTGTTCCTATTCCAGCAATTGCTACTTCAGAATTCTCGGTGAACTTGTGGAGAATCTGTTCACTTGAAAATGGAATATGTTACTTTCCAAAGAAAAACAGTATCCTACATTGCTAACTTAGTTATGAACACATAAGTAAAGGAGAAAACTGATAGAGGAAAAGTTCCTATTTCTTGTTCTATTTGTTGCTTAAATTGTCTGGCTTTTTAAAAGCAAACAAACTTTTCCTTTTCACAGACTAGCCAGACCAATTCTGAGAAAACCAAACAACTATTTTATTTCTATCTAAAATAATTTTTTTTAAAAAAATCAGGATAGATTGCAGCAAAAATCTCAACTTTTCAAGCAGTCTGCATAGCTAGTTTTGAATAGTTCTTGTACTCTGAATGGAAGAGGGAGCACGTGGTGCTTATGTGCTGGAACAATAATATTATTTTAATATTATACCTTTTAAAAAGAAGGCATGCTCATTCAAGTCTCCAGAGCCAATAATGAGCAAAGACACAGAACAGATCTCTCATTGGCCAATTTTCTATAGCATTATGAAATCTGAATGTGTATTGGTCAAATTGTCTACCCATCTTCCTCCATCCTCCCACCCCCACCTAGAGATCACCCTATGAATATGCTTTCTTAGAAGTTCCAGTGGGTGAGAAGTGAGGTTTTTTGCAGCAAGATATCTTGATACTTTTTAAAACTTTGATCAGGCCTTAAGCACCTTCTTCTGGGTCAACTTTCCAAACCCATCTGCATCAAGCAAATGAGGTCTATTGAGCAGGAGACTGGGGCACAAGGAGGAGAATTACTTAGATTCACCTGTCCATAGACATGGAGAGAGAAATCCTAAAGGTGCAAGTGGGGTTCAGGAAAGGAAGAGGCACTAAAGACTACATTGTAAACATATGATGGTTAATGGAGTGCACCGAGGAATTCCAGAAGAAAATCAGCATGTATTTTATAGACTACAGCAATGCCTTTGATTGCATAGATCACAAAAAACTATGGAATGCTCCTAAAGACATGGGAGTGCCACTACATTTGATAGTCCTGATGAGAAATTTGTACTTAGGAGAAGAGGCTATACTGTCAGAACAGAATATGGAGAAACAAAACAGTTCCCAAGTGGCAAAGGGGTCAGGTAAGCATGCATTCTATCACCTTATTTGATCAACCTGTAGGCAGTTGTCTTCAACTGCATTCAACGTGTACAGGTTTAGGGCAGGTTTAGACTAGGAGGAAGGAGTTGTGAAGATTTGAAGATGGAACATCAACAGTCTAAGCCAGGGGTTCCCAAACCTTTTGACTTGCAGAGCCCTTAAGAGGCCTACCCTATGTTTTACAAGTTAATGGTGTTTAGGAGTATATATAAGAATATATTCTTGTTCTTTAATTTCATTCAATTTTTATTTATTTCATTTTCCTGGAGCATCTGCAGAGCACCTGGGAAGTGCACACAGAGCCTTAAGGGCCCCTTAGAGCAAAGGTTGGGAACCCCTGATCTACGCTATATGGATCGCATCTTACTAGTAATGGAAAACATAGACTTGGAACAATTGTTGTTGCTGTTGTTGTGAGCCTTCAAGTCATTTCCTACTTACAGCGACCCTAAGGTGAACCTGTCACAGTGTTTTATTGGCAAGATTTGTTCAGAGGAGGTTTGCTATTGCCTTCTCCTAAGGCTGAGACAGTGTGACCCACTCAGTGGGTTTCATGGCTGAGTGAATTGCCCAAGCCATTATATTCCTTATCACCATGTATGGATGTGAGAGCTAAACAGTGAATAAAGCTGACAGAATAAAAATATCATAAACTCATTTGAGAAGTAGTGCTGAGGATACCGTGCATGGCCAAAAAACCCCCCAAAAAACAAATTAATCCTAGAACTGATCAAACTTGAACTTTCCCTGGAAGACAAGATGATAAAACTGGGGCTATCTGTCATGCTTAGCCAGCTGGAGGAGGAGGAGGAGGAGGCTGAGCTAAAGTCTCAGATGGCATCTGTGTCTGAAGCTGCAGCAGAGTCTGACCCTGGCCCTAGTGTAACTCTGTCAGCTCCAGTAGAGTCTGTGGCCTCCCAGGAGGCTCAGCAGCCAATGAAAGGGAGGGAGTCTGCCATTTGAAGAGGCTTTGTGAAACACCAAAGCAATCAAGATCAGCTGGACTCCTGCAGCTTAGGCATTTAAGTAGGTGTAGGACGCCCAGCTCGGCATTAGAGATTATCTGAGCTTCTTGGTGAAAGCACATTGATCCTGACCTCCCTTGTTTCCTGGCTGGGATGTTGCTCCTTGGATTGCTGATTGCTTTGTCTCCCTGGACTCTTTGACCTTCGGATTTTGCCTACACGTCTGGTCGCTCTCTGGAACCCTGGACTCTCTGAAACCCTGGACTCTGGCTGTGCTCTCTGGTTTGGATCTTTGCTTTGGATTTGCACAGATCTTTACTGCTTCACTTGTTTGGGGACATTATTTAGTCTGGTGTGTGTTGCTATCTGCATGCTTTGTCACATTCCCAGGACACTATCATATTTTGGGCACATGATGAGAAGGCATAACTCACTAAAAAAACCATAATGCTGAGGAATTGTTTCATATTCCCAATTGCTACTTTAGTCATGATTGTGATACTATTGCCACGACTGTAACACCTCCTCAAACCTTCTTTACCAGAAAACAGCTGCATGGGATTTAGGAGATCCATTCTGATGGTGAATGGAATGTGGGTGAATAATGTTTCTATCAAGGCTACGGGAGCTGGGCCAAGAGAATTTAGTCAAGTATATTTAACTCAGGGCCTTTACAGACTACCAGAAATAATGCATTTTGAGACCACTTTAACTGCCCTGGCTCAGTGCCAGGGAATCATTTATTGTGGCACCAGAGCTCTCTGACAGAGAAGGCTCAATGTCTCAGAAAAAAACTACAATTTCCATTATTCCGTAGCATTGAGCCAGAGCAGTTAAAGTGGACTCAAGCTGCATTATTTCTGGCAGTCTATAAAGGCCCTCAGTAACTGATCAGGATTCCAGACTACAACATGGTCCTAGGATAAATTAAGTTAAGGAGGCTCCCACCTGCACCTGTACCAACATATTCAGAACAATCCAGTCTAGAACTCTACTGATGATTTTTGGGAACATACAGGGGGAAAGGGGGGTGGTGGTAAAAAACTTTCTTTCCATAAAGTCCTTACAGTAAATTACCTTAGCCTTTTTTTTTTTTCATTTTATTAATATTTAAAAACAAACATCATATTGCTTCTGTATAATTACATTCACATATCTTATGTAAATTCTTCTACTTTTTCCCTCTTTTCAAGGACAAACTAATACTTATAATTCTACTTAAACCTTAGGCTTTTAAAAATCATGACAGGTGGCTTTTATGTTGTGTGTGTTTTAGCTATGGACACCATCACACGGGAGGAAATTAGGAGTTTAGACAGTAATTAACCCATGAAAATCATGCAATTGACATTAAAATGTGATTAAAATGAGATTAACAAGAGCCATTAGCCCATGAATAACCAGGGAATAACTAGACAATAAACGGCAAAAAGTCATTCACAGGAAAGTCTCATGAATAATTTGTTGCTGTTTCTTGCTTTGTTATTCATGGGATAATGGTACTTTGATCATGTTTCATCTTGACATCATGTGAATACCACTAGTGCAATTGTGGGATTACCATGGTTAATCACCGTTTATATTTCCAGTTGTCTCCCATGTGATAAACTCATGTTTTTAATCCTATTTTATGTTATTTTAACTAGTTTATTTTAATTGGGTTTTTTTTAATTTGTAAAGTTATAAGGTTTTTTTAAAATCTTGTGAGCCACCTTGGGTCTCTTTTGGGGAGAAAGATGACATAAAAATCAAATAAATAAACAAATAAATAAATCAAATTAGAGTTGAGACCCATAGCTTGGAAAATTACTTTGGACTATAGCTTGCAGAACCCCCCAGCCAACACATTTAATGAATCTTATGACTGGTGGATTCTGGGAGTTGTAGTCCAAAAAAGTAACTTTCCCAAGTTCCATCCAAGGCTGCTTGTTTTGTCTAGACCAGGGGTAGGCAACGTTTCCCCTTTAAGGGCCGAGGAACTTCAGCTCCCAGAATCCCAGGAGCTATTGGCCAACATGGGACTATTGGCCAACATGGCTGAGGCTTCTGGGAGCTGAAGTCCCTCGGCCCTTAAAGGGGAAAGGTTGCCTACCCCTGGTCTAGACTGCATTCAATCATTTAGTCACATCATGCTTACACAACTGGCTATCAATTGCATCCCTAACATGAAAAACCATGGCCCAAATCCCATTGCAGTGTTGTGTCTTCATAAGTAGACTTACTGTTATTTTACTGTGTAGCAAAGCTGACAATTAGGAATGGAAAAAGGAAAACATTAACCTATATTTTAGCTATGAGGTCATTTCAAAGTACCTGATGTGAATGGGTCCTGATGTGCATCATGCTGGTCTCAGTGTGCTTTGCATCAGTCCCAATGTGCAAAGTGTCTCATTATGCATTTTTGCAATTCAGTAATTGGGTTTCTGCTACTAAGCTAAGTATATGTAAAGTTGTGTTATGTAAAAGGTCATATAGGATTCTAGTACACATTTCTGCTAGACAATGATTTCTTATCACTGGCCTCTGTCTGGCTCGTCATTACCCTTCCAAGGCAATGTTAGGGTGTAGATCTTGCTGGGTGAAAAGACGTAGAATAAGCTGGGGAAGTTGACTGGTGGAAAAAACCATCTTGCCATCCATCCCCTATATTATTATGAATGACAGCCATCAGAGTGACCTTGAGTCCCTGAATAGTAGAGAATAGCACAGATTGCAGTTCACTTTCAGAGCTGGGAAGAATTTTGAGTGATTCAGTATTTGACCCAGTTTTACCAATGTACCCTGCAGACAATACATTTTTAAAAGAATTGGCCAAAGTTAAAAGGAATACGTGTCTTAACAGGAGTTTCTCTTTACCTACAATTAGGAATGGGAAAAGGAAAACATAAACTATATTTTAGCTATGAGTTCATTTCAATCCCATTTACAGAGTCCAGCTGTTCCAATTTACCAGGGACAATCCCAATTAACCCTCTGTCATCCCACTTTTTAAGCTGTTTTTAAAATATCCCAGTTTCTCTCTCTTCCTACCTCCACTTTCCCCCTTTGTCCTCAACTTGTGCGTGAGCACCTTGAAGTTGCCTTATTATATAAGTCACCAAGTTGAATTATGGCTATCCCATGAATTTCATAGGGTTTTCTGAGGCCAGGAATAGAGGAGGTTTTGCCAGTTTCTTCCTTTGAAATGCAGCCTACAGCAGCTGGTATTCATTGGCAATCCCTTTACTAACCAGGGCTGATCCTGCTTTGCTTCCAAGAACAGAGGGGATCTGGTGCCTCAGCTTGCTTCTGCTCAAAGTACAAAAGTAGTTTGCACTCAATTAACTTAGCAGGAAGGAGAGGAGAGGTAGAATCTTCTAGTTTGTCTTTTCTTCATGAATAACTTTCATCATCATGATCACACTTTCATTTATCCACATGTGTCCCAGTTTTCATCTCAAGTGTTGGAGGGAAAGATCTGGCTGTGTCCCCCCTAACCAGATGCAGACCAATGACTTCATCTGCTGAGACTTCCAGAGGACTACAGCAGATCTCATGGTCTGCATCTGGCTATGAGGACATAGCCAGACACTTCTCCAATCCCCCTCACTCTCCACTAGCAATGAATAATAGCTATGGCAGGCTCTATCACAGAACAATGGTGAATCCTGGAAGTGGAGAGGAGAGCTACAGCAGAGATCTGCATGTTCTTCCATGTAGGATCTTGGCTGATGAATGTGTATGCACTATATTTCCTCCCCCCCCCCCGCCATACATTCACTCCATATTAATTGCATTCATGTCACCACCAGTACAACCATACATCCTCATAGATTTGCACTCCTCACATTCCTATTCTGACACAGCCAATTGGATTGCAATAATGAGAGACTTAGAGTTACTGTTATCATTTCATTCCTAGTGATGGGCAAGATTCTAAAACAGCTACTTAGGGGGGAAGCAGACGAGGGCGTCCAGGACGCCCTGCGACGGTGCGCCGCGGGACCGCGGCATCCGCACCAAGGCGCACCGTCGGCGCCTCTGGAAGGAGCGCTAAATCAGCGCTCCTTTCAGAAGTCAGTGAAAGTGCACCCTAAAAGCGTTGGGCGCACTTTCCCTGACTTTTCTGCCGCAGCGTGTCCAGATGCTGCGGCGGGAGGTTGCCCTCAGAGCGCCGGTCGTGCAGAGGGCCGGCTGCTCTGAGGGCAACCTTGGGAGGAGGAAGGGAAGCCGATCGTGTGGCTGCCCCTCCTCTTCCTTGCCTCGGAGACGACTCTATTAGTCATCTGCTGAGGCCCTTAGTTAAGTATACTTAATTCAGGGGCGAAACAGACCACATCTTTGCGCTGGCTTCCAAGCAGCTTCAGAGCATGGCGTTTTGACACTACACATTCTGAAGCTACCTGGAAGCCAGCGTCATGCCACCCACCCACTCACTTGTAGGCCATCGTCATGGCGCTCTGGCAATGTGGTATTTAGATGCTGCATGCCACCCAAGCACCATAAAGCCATGGTGGCACAGTGCCGTGTGTGCAGTTGCCACAGTGGCCTCAATCCACTGTTTTGGGGTGGTCTGTTTTGCCCCTTAGTAGTGTCGCAAGAACCAACCCATCCCCCATCTTGCATTACCAGGCAGATGCTGCTGCAAGTGATGAAGATCTGTTCTCCTGTTGATCAGGGCACAGCAGGTTGACATTTCCACCTCTCTCCTTCCAGCAATCCCTGGTGCAAAAATCAGAAGCAGAGTCTCCATAATAATTCCTCCTCACACCAGAGATCACTGTAAGAGTGTAATGAAACCAGACTTTCCAGCTGCAGAGCACTCCACATCCCCAGTTGCCTTAATTAGCTGTTATTGGTTTCCAGAAGGAACTGCAAAATGGTTTCAACTACTTCTATAGGTAGCTCCTTGAGACCCAGTCCATAGAATGAAAACCTTATTACGTCATAGGGAATGTAAAATTTGGCTTCATTAAAAAAAAAAAGCCTTAAAGCATTTTTTGGATGGGAAATATTTGTACAACCTTCTTTGGGGCTGTTTAAAAAGGGGACAATGCAGATAATTTACTAATTAGCAAATAGTGTTATTAGTACTACATACAATATGTACTGCTTTCATCTGGTCTTAACCATAGTGATGTGGCAGCAGAAATAAAACACCAGGAGCATGTAAAAATCTAAAGCAGGGGAGTAGGTACAGATTGGCACAAACTCCCTGTTTCTTTTTGTTCCCAGGTCGCTATGATTAAGGCATACTTGAAGCACAGAGACCTCCCCCTGCCCCCCCCCCAAAAATTACCAATTACCATCTGCAAGATTTTGTGACAGACTTTTTGTCATCCTTGCAGATAGATTTCCAAGCTTATACAGTCGCCCTTCCTTTTTCATGGGCTTAAAGTCCACGGTTTTGCATATTCAGTGCATCCCTGCGCACCTGTGGGGGTGCACCCCATTCAAGCCTATGGGGCTTGAATATTGCTGAATTTCCATTTTCATTGGGGGGTCCTGAATGGATCCCCATTAAAAAGGAGGGCTGACTGTATTCAAAACTATGTCTTGTATGAAGTAATTTAATTTGCAAGAGTGGGACTTGTGTTCTTCTAATTGTTGAACTGCAAGTTTCAGCAGCAGTGGGTGGGATCTTCAGTATCAAATAAATGAATAGCCTTGCACATAGAAAACAAGTGTGTCAGCATGAAAGCAAGGGTAAAACTCATGTAGATACCATGAAGTGGATATGTAGCCCTTTCATATGTACTTTTTGGCAGCCAGCATGATGTAGGGGTTAGAGAAATGGACTAAGTCTAGAAGGTTGAAATTGCTACTTGGCCATGAATGTCCTGAGAAGTTTTGGACCCCTGTCTCCAGCATAATGTATCCTACAGGGTTACTGTGAGGATTAAGTGGTGGGTGAGGAGTGCCATATATGCCATTTGAGGTCTTGGGAAAAAAGGCAAATTAGTATTGTTGTTAAGAACATTTGTTGTTGTTGTTAACTGCCTTCGCGTCAATCTCGACCCATGGCGACCCTATGGATGAGACATCTCCAGGCCCTCCCTGTCCTCTACTGATCTGCCCAGCTCCTGCAAACTCATATTCGTGGTCTCTTTAATAAAGTCCATGTAGCCTTCCTCTCTTTCTACTTCCCTCCACCTTTCCTAACCTTATTGTCTTTCCCAACAATTCATGCCTTCTCATGGTATCTCCCTAGTTCGACAGTCTAAGTCAGGGGTAGGCAACCTTTCCCCTTTAAGGGCCGAG
>CM034708.1:121459837-121469848 GCA_020142125.1 Phrynosoma platyrhinos
AAGGAAGGAAGGAAGGAAGGAAGGAAGGAAGGAAGGAAGGAAGGCTCATCCAAAGCAAAATGTTGATCTCTGAAAGAGTGAGAACTAACCGTGAACATGTAGGCACATCAATTAAGTTTCCATTTCTCATTTTCCAAACAATGAGTAGATATGTTCCATTAGATATGGCATCTCTAAACTCTCAACAGTTTCTTGCTATGCAAGGCACACACTGACTGCGACTAGTTCTGAACTCTTGCCAAAGTTCATAAAGTAACAACATGTCAGGTAATTATGTTGGAGTGTGTTCAAAACAAGGGAGAAGCCATGCAGAACCTACATCCTCCCTCCCTTGCCAAGTCCTATGAATGTTCTTGGTGACAAATCACTGTGGCAGCAAAGGGAGTGAACTTCTGCAAGACCTCGTGACTTCTGCCTTTATTCCAAGCCACCCATGGACAGTTCCTTTGCTCTCAGGTTGACATTCATCAGCCAGCTACAGAGGTGTCAGCTGTGCATGATGAAAAGCTTAAATCTTCCTGACTCTGACACATAGTTGTGGGGATAATGAGCATTTCCAACCAACAATAAGGGGGGGGGGGGAGAAATATCCTGGCATAATTAGATTTCTCTGACAATATTTTTCTCCCTGCTCCCCAAATTTTGTAAACCTGTTTCAATTCACGTTGCAAGGGTCACACACATACTGTGGCTCCCGATAGGGATCAGGAAACAGTATTTCAGAGCTCTTTTTAATTCTCTTAACAACACAGCCTCATTGTTTCTAAATCAATAAAATTCAGAGCTTGGCAAGGTAATTTTTTAAAAAAAAATTGTTATAGTTCTCTCCCTTAACTCAAAAGTAACTAAAACCATTCTGAATGGTACAACCTGCTGATATGTGGTACAAAATACGCCGTTGCACTGCCCTCCTGTTCATGTTGTGTCACCTCAACGCTCACACTAGAGCACAAGAAGATAACACACATGCCAACACTTGAACCATATGACATTCCTGCTGCACAATCCAGTAAGGCTGTTCCCAGTGTCTATAAAAGTAGTTTAAAAGGTTGCAGTTACATGCAGAAGGAGAATCATGAGCCCTCATTAAGTTACAATTGTTCTGTAATATACTAACACTTTTATTGTTGGAAAAGCAGTGGAACAAGGAACTTATTAGTAATTAGATACTTCAAAGCTCTGATAAAATCGGATATCAAGAAATAAAATGGAGGAGTCAGATAAGAATAAAAGCAGCAATAGTACAGAACCAGATTATGCCAAAAAAAAAAAAATCCTGGGAAAAATAAAACACCATTGTCTGGCTACAACAGATATAAGTATATAAACATAAGAAAAACTTTGTTGGAGCAAACCAAAGCTATACCTAGCCCAGCATTCTGTTCCTATCAGATGCCCGAGTGAAGTCTACAAGCAGGACATGAGGAAAACTGCATCTGTTTGAGGGGTCTGAGAACTGGCTGGGGGATTCTGGGAGCTGCAGTAGAAAAAGACACTTTCCCCATATTACGGGGAAATGTAGTTGTCAAAGACTAACTTATTTCAGAACTAAGCTGAAGCTTTATTCATAGCAGAGGTTTTTGAACACACAGATTCTCTGACATATATTCTGAGGAGTGTACCACATATATGGATGCATGTTCAGTAACACTGAGGTTCTGATGATCATTTTAAAAAATCTCTTTAATAATCAGTATCCAGTGGTTTGTCAACAGTCTGATAATAATCCATACTTTTTATTTTTAGGAAGAGAATGGTCAACTGTGTTGGGACAGGGCCAACGTTTACCATTATGAATTCTCCCTGTGGTCCACAACCACATATCCAGGTGCACTGGAAGTGATAGTGCATCACTTCATGCTGCCATTTTTGTCTAGGCAATACCTGAACCTGAGAGTGGGAGGAGGTTCTGGGGATAGAAAAAGAGTAACTGCCACATTTGTGGGCAGGCTTTGGTGGTGGGATACACCTGAAATTCAAGCCATTAAAAAATTCTCAAGATGCTTCAGGGACACCGGCGGATTTTAAGGCTGTAAAAATGGGATATAAATGCACATGTGGCCCACAGGTCATAATTTCTCTGCCCCTGGTTGAGGAGAAAAGGCATAGCAGATCTATCTTGAATATTTCAAAACAAACTTATCTGATAAAGAAATCTAACAGGTTTGTTGTTTTGTTGCTGACAGAAGGCTATTTGCGAGCTGGAACTGATCAGTGTTCTCATCTTCCAGGTAGTTTTATTGGCCCAAGTGGAGACTTTGGGTCTGAGTAGTTCTTGTCTGGAGGACAAAACCCTGTCTTCTAAGTTTTGCCAAGTCATTGGCTATGGAATCCTTCCTGGATCAAATCTTGGCTGCCCTTATTATCAAAGCTGTGCCAAAGACACAGAGGCTGCCTTCGTACCCACAGTCCACAGAAGAGAGTCTTTAAGCTGCTTGCCAATTTGTATCTTAGGCCAAGGTTATATGTGCCCTTCCAGTGATTTAGGGATGGGTTTTAGGTTTGGCAAGTTGAGGCATCAGGTTTGCCAGATCCCATGGCAGGGAAGACTGCCAGCCCCAGCACCTCCATTTCCTTCTAATGGCTCTAAAGAGCTAGTAGTCACAAGGAATAATAGTGTGTGTGTGTGTTTTGCGTATGTCTTCAAATTGTCTGTCAATGTATGACAATCCCACAAATTTGATAGGGCTCTCTTAGGCAAGGCATACGCCGAGGTGGTTTGGTATTGTATGGGATGAGTTATTGTACAATGGCTGCTTTACCAATCTGATTACTCTGCTAGACAAATTCACTACTATCCTTCACATTTTTCAGTATTTTAAACCTCTGTCTTCTCCTTGCAGTGACTCAGGGATGAGAGTATGAAGCTAATTCTTAGGATCCCAGGAAATTATGATAAAGCAAGTCAACCAATTAGTCCATGTAGCCAATGGCATCACTAGGGCTGGTGTCACCCAGTGTGGTCACTCATGGGGTCAACCCCCCCCATTGACTTCCTCCCATACCACACCATACAGAATCCTCAGTAATATTTTTGTAATATTTGCTTATCAATCATAATTTCCATATATCACTGAATGTAATGGTAATAGTTGTGACATAAACAACTAGCAAAATTAAATTTATACCTTTAAATCATGATATCATACACACATAATAAATGTGTTTACATATACATAGTTTCATGAGGTTAAAGTGAAATTTTGGTAAAATGTGATGTTTTTAAATAATTTTTTTAAAAAAATTGAAAATTGAAAATTTAATTTTAATTTAAAACAAAAACTTGGGGCCTCTCCTTTCTCTTTCCACTGAACCTCACCCCACTCATACCATCTTTTCAGCATTTTAAAGAGATACAGGGAAATGCCCCAGCCTTTTTCTGCCAAAATGTGGATGTCTGAGAGCAGTGGTGTCCACACCCCAGTGACACCACTGCATGTAGCCCAGATATTAACATTTCTTCTGACTTCACCAAAGACTTCAGCTGAAGTCTCTTAATTCTGCTACCAGAGATCCTTCTAAATTTGAGATCCTGAGAATTTTGTAGGCTTTAAACCAGGTTAGGAATTGTGTGGTCCTCCAGAAGCTGTGAAGTTGTTGAGAGCCAGCGTGGTGTAATGGTTTGAGCATTGGACTAGCCCTCCAGAGACTAGGGTTCAATTCCCAGCTTGGTCATAAAACCCACTGGGTGACCTTGGGCAAGTCACATGCTCTCACTCTGAGGGGAAGGCAATGGCAAATCTGTTCTGAACCAATCTTGACAAGAAAACCCCATGACAGGTTTGCCTTAGGGTTGCCATAAGTTGGAAATGACATGAAAGCACACAACACACTCATCAGAAGCTATTGGATTACATCTCCCAACATTTTTCACCATTCGCTATATTATCTGGGACTAACAAGAAGCATGGTCCAACAAAATCTGGAAAGCCGCACAATTTTTCATATCTATTTGGCTATTATTATTATTATTATTATTATTATTATTATTATTATTATTCATCGTCATCATCATCGTCATCATTATCATTATTATTATTATCCTGCCCCTCTGCAGCGCAATATTGATATCTGTAGGGTCAAACGCTTCTATGAATCATCTACTCCCCCTGAAACAGGGATAGGAAAACTGCTTTGTTTTGTAATTTCTCTTTAAGAGGCAGGTCCAGAAGGCAGTGGTCAGGAAGATGAGAAGCTAGGCTCTATGTCACTCTCTCAGTTGTTTTTAATGTTTCTTACATGAGGTATTGTTATGGATTCTAGAAGAGTTCAATACAATAATGTTACTAGAGACATCTGTTTATAATGCTGTCTTCCGAAAATGGTTTGGATCAAGGGTAGGCAACCTGTCCCCTTTAAGGGCCGAGGGACTTCAGCTCCCAGAAGCCTCAGCCATGTTGGCCAATAGTCCCATGTTGGCCAATAGCTCCTGGGATTCTGGGAGCTGAAGTCCCTTGGCCCTTAAAGGAGAAAGGTTGCCTACCCCTGGTTTGGATCTTTCCAGGTTCCTGTTGGATGATTGAAGATTGTTTGTGTGTCTTTGGGCAGTATTTGAAAGGAATTCCCAAAGGGTTTGGATTTATACCAGCTCTCCACTGCCTGCTATTCTGTTCCTGATATTAAAGAAAAGAGAAGTTATATGAGGTTGCACCTGCAGCTAGTGGCCTTGAGTGACCATCCCTGTGAGAGACTGAGCTTGCAAATATCATTTCCAAACCAATACAGGGCTGGCCTTATCATGAGGTAATAGGATTGCCAGGGTGAAAACTGGCTGCTTGAGTAGCAGAGCCTCCTGAAATTCCCTTTTCTACCAAATCATTAAAAGTACAGGTGCTCTGTCCAGTTTTGAATGTGGCAACCCTAAGCCTCAGGCAGCAGATCATGGTTGGTGACTTTCACAGTCCCATAGTTATTCTTCCTGATCTCCTTGGCTACTCTCTTCTTTCAGTGGATGGAGCTATATTCATTCACAGCCTGCCCCTGTGCCCCCTAAACTAGCGTGCCCATGGAGTGGTGGAGAACAGTGTCCCATCTCCGTGGCTGAAGGGAAAAAAATTAAGGTGCAGTCCAGCCACCTCTTGCCTGTGGACTTGTAGGGGAAAACATCTTGCCCTTTGTCTCAAACAGCAAAATGTCTTGACTAGTGTTCCTCTGGTTGCCCACTGAACTTGTGTCATTTTTGCCAGTCTTCTGTTGCATATTGCTCAGTGCTCCTTCCCCAAGGGGTGCATTCTATAGTTTTCAGAAATGATGATGGTGGGGGGCAGGAAGTGGCGGCCTTAGGTTCAAAGCACTGTTGAATTTGGGAGGTGCAGAGGTTCTCCAGGTGGGCTATGCCAGCCTTGAGTCTTGAGCCATCATCCAGAGGACTTCTTCATTGGCTGCCCCAAGACTATGGAATGACCAGCCGGAAGAGATCCAACAGCTAGACCAGTTGTCGGGGTGGCGGCGGCAAGAGCGAGAGAGAGAGAGAGAGGCCGCGCTCCAGGGCCACACCCGCTCCCCCTCCCCCCTGGCAAGAGGCGCGTGGCGGCGGCGACCAAGCGGCCGAGCGGCCAGAAGAACCGGGCCTATAAAGGGCCCCAACAGCCCTCACTTGGTGGCGGCGGCGGCGGTAAGAGAGAGAGAGAGAGAGAGGCCGCGCTCCAGGGCCACACCTGCTCCCTCTCTGGGTGACGGCGGAAGAAAGGAGGGAAGTCAACACACCTGGGTCGGGCGAGCCCCTCCCCTCCTCACTAGTAGCTTTCTTGTGTGTCATAAAAGGTTCATTCAGTCTGTGGTTCCATAGCCGGTTGAAGTACTTTAAGTACTTTAAGAGTTTTTATAATTATAGATTGATTAGGGATTTTATATAGTATTATTATTATTATTGTGGTCTATTATTACTGATATTATCATTACTTTTTGTATATTTTATACATTTTATATACTTTCTATATTCTTATATATTTTTAATATTTTTGATTGGGGTCCATTAATTCAGTTTGGTCAGTTACCGGGATAATTTACGAAAATATGGTAGTTAAGAACAGCATTAAGCAGAAAAGGAGGTCAGCTAATAAAGAAGCCCGTACTAATGTTAAAAGGATTAAGAAACCCACCAAGAATTTAGGAATGAGCCCAATGAACTCAAAATTAATGGAGGCTGCTACTACCTTGAAACAATTGAAAATGGAGGAGCTATTTTTGTTTAATGACAATGATAAGCCTAGTCCTGAAACATCATTTCTTTCTTTACAAGAAGAGTCAGTCCCAGATACTGACCCAGATATTGGTACTAATCATATGACTGATTTAGACACTGTAGCAAGGAATTGCTTACTTACCACCAGAACAGTGATTGCTATTTTTGATAAATTAACAAGCATAGATCAGAAACTTGATGGGTTGAAAGATCTTATGACTAAGTCTAAATGTCAATCAAATTCAGGAGCATTATCAAATAAAAAAGACTCTGAACAAACCCAAAACAATGCTAAAGTTAGGAGCAATGATAAGATAGTGCTAATGCCAAACAGCATAGCACTACTAGTAGCCAACAATCATTATAACTATGCCAGATGGCATAATAAGCTTGTTATACTGCATTCACTATCTCTTCTTTTACATCGTCATTTGCGATATAATGAGCTACTTGGAATTGATTGGCTGCCTTCCTACAATAACACCAAGAGAATTGTTTTGAGATTTAATAATGCTACAATACCCTCTTTGATAATGAAAAATTGGAGTTCACTCAAGGAATTTTCAGTTACGCCAGTACGTGTTTTTTGTAACCTCAATATTCAGCCTTTGTTTAAATCTTTCTCTAGACGGGAAGCTTTCCAACAAAAAGTGAACCTCAATGAGGATGTCAGGGGGATAACACCAATTCCTGAAAGACTCCTTGATGATGATGGAAAATTGGCTGAAATGTTTGGTTCCCTCTCTAATGAGGAACAAAAGCAAGTACTAAACAGGTTTGATGCCGTTAAATCTATGTTAATGTCAGTAACTATGGCAACCAAGTCAATTAAGGACTTATTACCCACTAGCTGTTCCTTATTGGATTCCTCGATACAATCTAAAAATGGACTCAAACGGCGTATAGGTGAGGAGGAGGATGATTTGATCCCTTTAATGTATATGTCTCCCAAACGCCCAACAGATTGTCTGGCAGATCCGCTTATCCCATTGAATCAAATTTCTCCTAATCATAAGACTGGACATCGTAGTGAGTCTATACAATTAATAACACTGAATACTCCTAAGTCCATTAAGAACACACAACCATCTAAGATCAAGAAAAGGAGGTGTCTTAAGTCTAATCCCTCCGCAGTTAAAACACTAAAGCAGAGTCTATCTGACAGTTTAAATAGTTTGGTACCAGAGAAGGGAAATATATCTTATGAAAACACAATTGATAATGAACTCCAAGCTTTCAAGCCTCAAGAACAGTCTGTAGCCTCAGGCAATTGACATCTAACTGATTGGTCCTCTTTGTTTATCATCTCATGGAATGTAGCTGGTTGGAAACCTAGATGTAGGGACCCTACCTTTATGCCTTTTGTTTGCAGACATAATATTATTTTGTTACAGGAAACATGGCTCACTGAAGAGATATCCATAGAGGGGTATAAATTTATGGGTTTAAATGCTATCCCTGGCAAAGGTAATGGGAGATTATGTGGCGGCCTGGGGGTGTTGATATCTTTGGCACTTAAGGTGCAAATAATTAAGGTCTCTGCTTTAGAGCAGTAAGCCTTAGCTGTCCTCTTGAAGTTCAATAACAATCTATTATATTTGATTAATATCTATATTCCCCCACTTCAAGGCCGGGCTAAAATACTAAGTGTTTGGAACAAACTTAATTCCTTTATTAAAAATTTGATGTTTGAGATGCCAACAGCTAACTTTATTGTTGCCGGGGATCTTAATGCCAGGCTTGGTGCCGATGATGTATCCTTGTATGCTAAATACAATTGTCAACCCCCGTCTCCTATAGTCATCCCACCTATAATGTGTCGTAAATCAAAAGATATCTTCTGTGACTTTAAGGGTCTTTGCTTAGCTCGCTCCTTTGACGAATTAAATCTAATTATCTTAAACGGTAGTTTCAAGGATGACCATCCAGCCGAATATGCACATTGGGCTGGTGCTAGTCCATCGGTCCTTGATTATATGGGGGTCTCTCCAAACTTAATTTCTCATATTTTTAAGTTTACTATTGTTAGCAGACCTGATAGTGATCATTTTCCAGTCTTTTTGCATTTAAAATTCCAGGACAGCCTTACTTTGCCTCTTGATAAGATCTCAATTTTTACTAATGATATTAGTCTAACTCGAGTCAAATGGTCCCCCCAACTGTCTGATACTCTTACTAAGTTTTTTTCTAGTGAATCAACCAAGCTGCTTTCCTCTACAATAGTGGATGCTAATTTGGACTCTGTAATATTGTCAAATTACAATACATTAATTAGTTCTTTACAACCACTACTTACTGCTTCCAAAAGTAATTTTGTTAGACATAAACCATTACGTCATCAGAGCTGGTTTGATTCAGAATGCAAAGAACTATGGGCATACCTTAAATATTTGTTTAAACAACATAAATTAGATCCAAAACAATTTTCTGTATCCGAACTACTAGAACAGAAGAAAAGATACAAGCTCTTAATAACACAAAAGAAAAAGGGAGCCATGATAGACTCTTGGAACAAACTAATTATGACAGTTAGTACAAATAACCCCAATCTGTTTTGGAAAGAGGTTGCGCCTTCGTTTATTAAAAATGCAGATAATCTTACAGCTCAGATCCCAGCTCATATATGGGAAAGTCACTTTGTCAATCTTTATGACTCTCCTGAAAACAACTCAAGCTCATTAGTATCGGACCTTATGATACAGGTTTCATCTCTCCCCCTCTGGCCACCTGTGTCGCATTCCGAGATAAAGAGTCTCATCACCCAACTCAAACCGGCACGTGCTCCTGGTGCCGATTTCATAACCGGTGAAGTACTCAAAAATAATCCGGAATGGTGGGTTCCCGTACTTTCTAAAATATTTACAGCTATTGATAGATCTGCCTCCATACCAAAAGACTGGGGTATGGCCATCATCATTCCGATTTATAAAAAAGGTAATAGAACTGATCCTTTTAATTTTCAACCGATTAGTTTCTTGAGTGTGGTGAGCAAGCTGTATACAAAACATCTGTTAAATAAGTTTTTAGACTGGCTGGAGTCTGAGGATATTCTGATGGCCAAACAGGCAGGCTTTAGGCCTGGACGTTCTACTATTGACCAAGCAATGATATTGCATTATCTTGCCGAAAAATATCTTCATTATGGTCAACCTCTATATGCGGCATTTATAGATTTTAAGTCTGCTTTTGATTCAGTTAACAGATTTAGGTTGTGGGAAAAATTACTGTGTACCAATATAGATAAAAGACTCCTTTTGCTTCTCATTAAGGTTCACGAGAATTCTAATATCAAGGTTAGATGCAGTCCTCAAGGACATGTCTCCATGGCAATTCCTGTTAAGACAGGTGTAAGACAAGGATGTGTCCTGGCTCCTACCTTATTTAATTTTTATATTAATTTTTTAGTTTCTGCTCTGAATAATCTTTCTTTCCATTCTCCAAAGTTGGCTAACAGACATATCAACTTATTGCTCTATGCGGATGATGTTGTCATTCTCTCGTTATCTCCCATAGGACTTAAAAGATCTTTAAATTCCCTCACTTTATTCTGTAAAGAGAAGAAATTAACAGTTAACTATTCTAAGACCAAGATTCTTACCTTTGCTCATCATCCCAAATTGATACAATGGACACTTGATAGACAACACATAGAGCAGGTTAAGATTTTTAAATATTTAGGAATTGTTTTTCATCATTCTGGTAGGAGAAATGCCCACTCTGAACTAGTTATCAGTAATGCTCAAAGAACCATAACAGCAATTCTAAGATTTTTCTTTACTAAAGGCGCCCAGTTCATTCCGGCCGCAATTAAACTGTTCAATGCCAAG
>CM034708.1:121469948-121486021 GCA_020142125.1 Phrynosoma platyrhinos
TTTTATTGTAACTTTGTGCTGGCCGAACGGACGTAATAAATAAATAAACAAACAAATAAACCAGTCGTCGGAATATAAAACACATTTGAAGATCTATCTCTTCCGGCAGGCCTACCTAGGCAGTTTTAATCATGAATTTCATATTTAATCATTGTTTTATGTATTTTAATACAAATATTATGTAGAGATGCATTTTAATATAAATAATTTTGGCACTAAGGAAAAATAATAAATTGCCGCTGGGTATATATATTGGTTGATGTACTGTTTTTATTGAACTGAATTGTTGTTTTAATTTTTATTGATTTAATACTGTTTTAAGGGGGGGGAGGGGTTGTTGGGTCTGGGTATTGTATATGTTTTTATGGTTGTAAGCCACCCTGATTGGGTTCCCAAAGGGTGGGATATAAATAAATTTTATTATTACTATTATTATTATTTTATGTAATGATTGTGTTTTTTAACTATGCTGTAACCCGCCTTGAGCCACGAGGAGAAGCAGGTAAGAAATAAAAATTATTATTGTAGGAATGCATGTAGGTGCTTTCTCACACTATACAGTTAGAGCATTATGATTCCATTTTATGGAATCCTAGGATTTGCAGTTTAGACACGAATATTTAGAATCTTCGCCTGAGAGCTGCTCTTGTATCTCCTGAAATTACAAACCCCAGGGATTCCATAGGATGCAACCTATAATCATGTAGTGTGAAAGGGCCCCGGGAGGGATTGCATGTCAAGCACCCCCACTTTGAATTCTTCTTGCATCTGCACCTAGAAATGAGCATTTCTCTCATGTGAGAGAGAGCCATAGGCCAAAGGAGGTTTAGGAATACTGTCAGTGCAGAAGGAGATACACATCTTGGCCCATTGGACTGGCTGAATATTTCTTCTAATGCAGCTCTCAATGGGTGCTGTTCAGGGGCGTTCTTTGGGAGTGCACACAGTGTGGACAGCATCAGGTCAGACCCTAAGGGGGATGACACCACTGCTCCCCAAACATCAGCCTTTTGGCAGAAATGGGCCGCGGCATTCACCTACATCCCTTAAAAACATGAAAAAGATGGAGTGGGGTGAGTCTCTAGAATTGGATCAGGTCGAATATTCAGGAAGGTTTAAGGGCTACAGTCCCAAATAAGGGCATTGTCCTTCCATATGAGGATCCTGTCCCCCATATAAATTTTCCTATAGTCCCCAAATTTCTAGCATTGCAAACATGGAGACACTGAAAATTGTTCATGCCTAGAGCTCTCATATTTGCTACATTTTCATTCCCTTGCCTGCCCTTTTTCTTGGAATGCCTCAGGTGTATTTCTAAATGGCCACTTGCTTTATGTTTTAAGTTACTGTAACACTAGGAATTTAGGGAGTGAAGGAAAATTGCATTGAGGAGGGGCAGAATTCTTATTTGTGAAGTTCTCTCATTTTGCCCTCCCCCCATAGCTATACCACTGGTTTAAGTCATGCAAAACTGTTGACTTTATTGAAATGAAAGGAAAATTGCCTGCTATTGGGTATTTAAAAAAACAAACCAAAAAACTTCCACTCTCTTCCCTATGGCTTCCAATCTAGGACTCCCTCTATTTCCTGTTCCCTAAATGCTTGCATTGACATTGTGGGGAAGACTGGCTGTCGTATTCGAAGTGGCAGCCCATTCATGCACACAGAGACAAACCGTGTTACTGGAGATGATCCATTTTTTTTCCAAATCAAAAGACAAATGTTTTCAGTAATCACAGATCCCTCTTCAGTCTTGAAATGCTGTCAACAAGAACCTGGAGCAAGGACTGCCACACACATGTACTAATTGTCTTCTGTTGTTTTGGAAACTTGCCCTGGAGTAAATTTCACGGCTTACAGACTGATCATTCTGGCTGAAAATCTTTGCTTGTGATTTAGGCAGCTGGTGCATTGACACGCTGCTACTTATTAAGCTAATCAGGATGGTTTCACTTGTTCTTCTGCCTTCCTCTCTCTTCTATTTCTTTTTCTTGTTTCCATCTGGCAACGTGAGGTAGCTACTTCAAGGAGCAGATTTGGGGTGTCATGAAAGGGCAACAACTTGTTAGTTATTTACTAAGGAGTTTATCACATGTGGGGAATTGGTAGTTTAAACTGAGATTAACTCATCAAAATCATGCAATCAAGATTAAAACATTATTAACATTTTCACACACAAGAGTCACTATCCTGTGAATAACCAGGGAGTAACCAGGCAATAAACAGCAAAAAATCATTCACGGGAAAATCCCATGAATGATTTGTTGCTGTTTATTGCATGGTTATTCATGGGATAATGGCACTTTAATCACATTTCATCATGATTTCGTGTGAAAACCATTAGCACAATTGTGCGATTATCACAGGATGTTCCTGGGATAACTACACTTCGAACGCGACATCATGTGAAAATCTTAATCGTGAATACGCAATTTTGACAGGTTGATCACTGTTTATACTTCTAATTGCCCCCTATGTGATAAACTCCTCATTGTGTTTGTACCAACAGGGATGGGAAGAGACACTAGCAGAATTTTCCACCTTATGTGCCAAAATCACTTGTCTGGCTTTATGTACAATTCACCAGAACCTTAATAGATGGGATGTCTTTCCCTGTTCTAATTTAGCAAAATGTCTTGGGCTGATCCTGCAGCAAGTGTGTGTGTGATGCACAAATGACAGTAATGCCCCCAATAAGAATTCTGCTCTTCTGTCCCACAGTTTCTAGCACCACAGTGGTCTAACACTGATTGAGCATTTAGAAATGAAGTTTAGCCATCCAAAGAAAAGAGGTAGGCAAAGGTAGCAAGGGAATGAACACAGCTATATATCTGGGCATGGATAATTTAAAGTGTCTCAATCTGCAATTGTAGAAATTTGAGGACTGAAGGAAAATTTCATTTGGGGGACTGAATGCTCATTGGCAAGGGAAGTGCCCTCATTTTGCCCTCCCCTGTAGCTACAGCCTTAAATCTTTCTGAAAATTTGTTGAGAAATTACTTTTTCAAACTGCTTCTTCTAGAAGATCCCGGTGGCCCTTCTGGCTAGTGGATTCCAGGGACTGTAGTTCAAAAAAATGTAACTTTTCCAAACTTTCCTGGGTTCATATTTACTGCTTGAGAATTCAGGGCATGGGGTTGGAAGGAGTGTTGTAACAGATTGTGCAAAGAAGAATGATGATAACACACACACATGTATGTGCATCTGACTGGGCATTGCCAGTCAGTATTTTATTGGAATTTCTTCTTTTGACTAAACCACAAGCTTGGAGGGAACTACTGTTGTTTCATATTTAAACACACACACTCGCACAGAGGGAGAGAAGAAGACAAAATGAGACTGTTTCAAACAGTATGTCAAGAGGCAAAAATAGAAAGCTATTCTTTCTTCTCTAAAAGATCTCTCAGCTGAAATATATAGCAAATTTGTCTACGAAAACCCCCAACTGCCTCCTTCTCCAGTCATCTAAAACATACAGTTGGCCCTCTGTATCTGCGGGCTTGCCACTCACAGATTTGAGTATCTGCGGATGGCAAGCCCCCATTGTTCCCAGTGGTGGCGCGTCCATACTGCCACACCACCATTGGAAACAATTGGACTCCTCAGACATTGGAAACCATCCAGGCAGCCGCTCCCCCACTGAAGCTGAGCAAAAAGCCATGAGAGACTTGGAAGGCAGCCCTCCTCTCTGTGGGTGCCGATGTGGTTGGCGGGATGAGGCCATCACAGCTTCCATGCCCGGAGGGTAGAGGGCCCCCTCTGTCCACTGGGACACTTGTGTTACCCCTCTCCTGGGCAACCCTTGCCTACCACCCTGGCATGAACAGATGGGAGGCTCCACTGATGCTCCCCGCCAGCCAGCCCTGCCACTGCTGGTGCCTCCCAGTGCCCAGCCAGGGTCTCTTCTTGGCCCCTGACCACCAACCCCACCAAGGGGCCAGGGGTGCTCCTTGACACCACATGGCAGGGTCTTCTCCTCCTCCAGACCCCCAGCTGGGCACTGGGAGAGCCACCACTTGTGAGGATAGCAGGCACAGAGCACTGTCTGTGTTGGACCTAGGGATGGTGGATGGAGAGGGACTCTTCAGGGAGAAGGATCATTGGCGGAGCAAGAGTGGTTGCCTACCTGGGGGGGAGGGGATTGTGTGTGTGTGTATGTGTGTGTGTGTGTGCATGCGCCTTCAAGTGAGCTCATGTCGACCCTCTGGGGATTTTCCTGGGCAAGGGACCCTTCCTGTCCAGCCCCTTCTTTCTCCAAATCCCCTCCAATTGACCAGACATCTCCTCCCTCCCCAAAAAGCATCTGGATTGCTCCTCCCAGAGGGGGTCCCACATCAAGGGGTGGGTTGGCTCAAGGCCAAGAGACCAGATGTCCTCATAACCCTAAAAGAGGACACGGCCTTGTGAAATGGGGAACATTCAAGAAAAGACATGACCAACTAAAAAGCTAACAACATCCATAGAAATGTAACTTCATGCATTTTCTTAGTGATGTTCCAAATGGAGGACTTTTTGGAATCCCTCCTGAGCAGGTTGAAATGGAAGACGTGTCCTGGAAAAGGAGTAAGGGGATCAAAAATTTAAGAGATTCAGGGCAAGTCCAAGACATTTTGTTGCTTGATATAAAGGACAAGATGGCCCACTGCTCCCAGTCAGTGTACAGAGGTTCAGTGGGCTTGCAGCTGGATCTTTGGGCTAGCTGTTGAAACAGTGGCTAGTAGCAGTGGGACAGTGGCTTTTGCCACCACTGAAGGCATCAGACTGGCTTTGGGGTGGGGGAGTACAAACTGCATGGCACAAATGGCTCTCTTCATGTTGGAGTTTATGTTTATTTGTATTTGGGATTTTCTTTGTGTGTGTGTGTGTGTTTTCAAGGGGAAAAGATAAATGTGCAGTGTGGCTTTGTCAGTTTAGTAGGTCTGTAGAAAAAGAAGAGGACTGCTGTTACTATTGCAGGAAAGCCTACTGCCAGTAGATTATGATGTGGCTGGATCAAAATATTCTTATTTCAGCAAAATTTGGCATTTGATCTAATAGTGGCAATTGCCTTTCCCTACACTCACTGCCCCTTGTAACCACCATGCCACAAAACAAAGCAGTAATATACAGACAACACATAAGTACACAACAGCTGCCAGCAGTTCTCTTGTTCTCAGAGGGAGCATTCAGAGATCAAGGAAATTGACCTCAAATATGGGGTCCAGTTCCATACAAAATATGGTGTTTGTATGGAACTGGACTAGTCAAGGCAAAAAGCTGTTGTCCTAAACAAAACAACAACAACCAAACATAAATCCAGTATGGCAAACAGAAAGGTCTAAGACAAAATAATGAAAAAAAAGTTACATAAGAAGGTATAATTATCTAAAATAAGCAGTACATATAGAAACAGTAGTTTTCTGGCATCCATAGCATTACAGTCTATTGGAGCATCCAGGATATAATAAGTATGGAGAAATAACATCTTTAATAACTTTGAATATCTTTAATTAATATATATATATATTATACAATAATTTATTGCATAATATAATCCTTATATTGGATGACTTTGTGCAAATAGGCAAATTATTGTGCTGTTACAACAGGTATATCTGGTAGATTATTACTTCACAATATGGTCTTCATTTATTAATACATATACTAACTATATTATATTTTTCCATTTTTTAGTTTTATTTTTCACTGAGGAAGACGTTTAGTCGAAATGCATTTGGTTTTATCGTTATTTTGTATCTTTTATATTACATATCCTCTGGAAGTGCATACCGTATTTTCCGGCGTATAAGACGACCCGCGTATAAGACGACCCCCCCCCCATTTTTCCAGTCAAAATATAGAGTTTTAGCACCTCCATCCTCATTATCTTTATATCCGGTGTATAAGACGACCCCCCCACTTTAACCACAGATTTTGCAGGTAAAAAAGTAGTCTTATATGCAGGAAAATAAGGTATACTTCTGCTCTTTCATGCACTTTGAATGTTGAATATTTTTATATTGTATATGGCACTTGAGAATTCAAATCTTCTATGTAATTGGCTGTGCATCTATTTTGTTTACATATATACAGAAAGCATATACATTACTTGTGGCTTTTACTTTGTGACACAGTGTATTGTCTTGTCCACACACTGTTAACCTGGATACTAAAAAAACTACTGTTTCTAGATGTACTGCTTATTTTAGATAATTAAACCTTCTTATGTAATTTTTTTTATTATTTTGTCCTAGACCTTTCTGTATGCATTCATGTTCACAGCAAGTGATGAACAAAAGTACCATTGCATGTTTCCTTATTTAATGCATAAGAAAGTTACCATTTCTGAGAAACTGAGCTTACTCATTAGATAGCTTGGTGGCTTGAGCAAAGATACAGGAATGGGAAATCATGAGCAAATCACTTGCTCACGGTGTGACCCTGGGCAAATGGTTTGACCTCTTTATGGCTGAGTCCAGGTGGCTGCAATGAACAGGGACCTGCCTCAAAACTAAATGACAGCAATTTTGACCACTGCTCACTTGGGATGACACAACATCAGAAGTCCACAATGCTGCACTTGCTCCTATGTAAAAAACATAAGGTAGTATCCTTGTTGCATTTCTATCTTAACAGCATGTGTCTGGGGGGTTTTCTCATGCAGAAATGCTTTGCCCTCTGTTTCTTACACCTGAAATTCTTGAGAAAGTATCCTGGTTGTGCATTTGATATTTCAAGGTTGAGAGCACACATTCTAAATGTTTCCTGTTTCCAAAATTCAAACTTTAGGCCACTTTGGTTTATTTGGGCTCTTAGGTATCAACAATACAGATCTCCCAGTAGGAGTACCTTGGAGGATTGAAATCTGGTCAGACCTGAATACAAAAGCATAAGATTTAATGTTCAAAGAAGAATGGAGCCTCACTCATCTGCTGCCCTGACATAAGTGACTGTAAAAAGAACCAGTGTGGCGCAGAGGCATGGGAAGTCCATCTTGTAGTCCCCACTGAACCATGAAACACACTTTAGAGATCTTGAGCCGGTTACTTTCTCTGAGCCTGATCTACCTCACAGGGTTGATAGGAGGATGAAATGGGGTAGAAGAGAGCCATGCACACAGCTTTGAACTCTAGAGGAAAGGTGGGATATAAATGGAACTATTGAATAAAGAATTGCAACCCATTGGTTGCAAATTAGGAGAGAATGTTGTTTTGGAAGTGCTCCTTTTCCAGCAAGAAAGCAACAAGGAATGCTCCTTTTCCAGCAAATCCTTAGAATAACATTAGAATGAACATCTATATCATGATAAAACTCCACCTGAATCTTCATTCCCCTGTAGAAAGGGAGGCTGTTGTACCCCAAATTATGATAACCCTATCCTAGGGTTTTCTTGGAAACATATATTCAGAGGAGGTTTGCCATTGCTTTCCTCTTCAACTGAGAAGAGTATTAAGCTTATTGCACTATATTTTTGGTACGTAATGAGTATGTGATGAGAACAGAACGGAACGTATTTTATAATAATAATAATAATAATAATAATAATAATAATAATAATAATAATAATAATAAAATTTATTTCTGTACCGCCCAATGGTTACCCAATCCAGGTGGTTTACAAGTTAAAACAAATTACAATCACACGGTATGATCTTCATTGAGTTCCCGTTCTGTGCTCTGACAGTCCCTAACACGTTCCAGGAGGAGAACTGTAAAAATGCGTCCTCAGCCAGCAAGAATGCTTTCAGACCATTCCAGATGATGTGTGTGCGATAATCCTACCCAGTCTCAGTCTATCCTCGTGTTCTGATTGGCTAAGACAACCTCCTCCCCTCCTGTCCTAGAACATCAATAAACTCAACTCAACTCTTCCAGTGTTGATGCAAGCAGGGTGCCACAGGAAATTAATTTATTTTATTTTTGTAGATTGAATTGCGTCGTGTTTATGAGAAAAAAACAATGAATGCTCACTACCTAAACCTCTCAGTAACATTCTTTCCAATGCAGACATAGGTGTTTTCGCTACAGTGAGCATGCACCAATGAGGAACAGCTGAGGAACTACTTTAGCACTAGTACTGGTACAACAGTAAATGCAACGCGATAATATGTGTTCTCATAAAGTTACTATCCCATTATCAATAGTCTAATGTGGTAACACCTGTTCCCATATTGTTATGTTCAAGGGACTCGATGGGAACGTTACAGGTACTGGTGGGATAAGCTTATATGACTTGCCCAGGGATTCAAACCGTGGTCTCCCAGAATCCTAATCCAGCACTCATACCCCTATACCACATGGGTTCTCACAAAGAGAGGAACCATAGCCATACTCAGTGGGTGCTTAAACATTTTTTTCAGACTAATTTTGCAGAACAGATTAAGCAGTGACTTGAATATCTATTACAGAATCTTAACAGGAGATAGATACATGGCAAGTCAGAATAAGATCATAAGCCCCTAGTCTATTTGTTTCAGTTCTCAAGATAGCAATAATGTGTTCAGCATGATTCACATGTGTTTATAGCAGGGGTAGGCAACCTTTTGGAGACCTGGGCCAGTCCCCCAAAGTCCAGGTCTCTGCTGGGCCGAGGGGGGAGGGGAATGGCGGCGCGTGTGCTCACGCGTGTGCGTGCACCCTCCGCTGCCACGCGCAACCCCCCCGCGTGTGCCGCCGCCACCATTGCCACGGCGCATGACGCACCCACCAATTTGTTCTCCAAAATGGCGGCCGTGACGCATTTGTGCATGCGCAGTACTCCTGCGCATGCACAAATGCGTCGCGGCCACCATTTGGAAATCAAAATGGCAGGCATGGCGCACGCAGCCGCATGGATGGCAAAATGCATGGCGGCAGCAGTGGCGGCGGCAGGAGTCTGCCTGGGCCGGTAAGTCCGGTGACCTGGGCCGGAACCGGCCCGGGGGCCGAAGGTTGCCGGTCCCTGGTTTATAGTGCAGACAATTTTGGTGCATCAATGCCTTGAATTTGCACTAGTCCATGGCAAAACCTTAAGCTGGACAACTCACACATCCTCAGCTAGGAAAAGTTTATTTTACAGAGCAGTGTGGAGGATGGACTACAATTACCAGAATACACCAACTATCAGGGACAGAATATTGAATGTAAGCTGGATTTAAATAATCAGGAAATAATGGTTCATGAATTCAAGCAAGATAAAGATGGTGGAGAAATCCTACCAATTCTGCACCCCATCATAGAGTGTGCTAATGTTTCAAATGGTTCAGATTGATTTTTGAAAGAAACACAGAGGCAGAACAGAAGCCGTACCAAGAATCAAGGCTGAACATTTAGTGCTAGCCTTGCCTTTCCTGACAACTTCGTCGATTTGATTTCTTAACTTCAGTGTTCCATTCTGTGAATTCTAAGTAGCTGATTTCTCAGTCTTGTGAGACCTGAGAGCAGGCTCTTGGTGTAGAAGGGAAGAGGGAAGAAGATAATAGAATAATTATTGTTCTGGGTAGAGGAAAAATGTAAAGGCTGGCTGTAACAACTGAGAAGCTCTGAGATTGCAAAGTTCAGAGGCAATTTGTCTTGGGCCCTGTGGCTTCTTGTTTTTAAGGTGCAGAATACCAAAAGGAAAACACCTGATCAGCTTGTGACAAAAACATCCTTCCAGAATTCAAAATACTATAGGTTTTTATCTCTTTGTAATTGCTTCTTAAATCTGGGAGATTTTGTCCCTTGAACTGGGAAATGTACAGCATACAAAGTTTGTAATTTCCTTCCTTGGCACGCTTTCATTATTATCCTTGGCTTAATATTTTTTAAATGTGCTAAATATTCATTGACTCCCTTAAAATGCTGGTGTCCATTCTCCTTTGCTGCTACTTATGTCTGGGAACGCCTCTTTCCGGCAAATTTCCAAATGTATGACTTCCCCCGAGTGCTACCTTAAAATAATATCAATTCTTTGATGCCTGGAAGAAAATGGAAGCTGGAGGAATGATACTGAATATATTTAAGATCAAGATCTCCAGTCATAAAATATTGTGGGGCTGACAGATCAATTCAGCACAAACATATATTTTTTTTAAAGCTGGTGTTTATTTATTGACTATTGGAGGAGTTGCAGGCTTAATGAATCTGTGATGCTGGATGCATTGATTATGTATGAAAGAACTTTAATGTGAAATTTTGTGTTTTTCTTTAGGTTAGCACATGAAAAATTGTGCATGTGTGTGGGAAGCTTTGTATTATTGTAAAGGAACTATTCTGGTTCTACCTAAAACAGAAATGGTTTCTTTTTGGAAGTAAGAAGTGTATTAAAGTAGAAAGGACAAGGAAGTCAAAGAGCATCAGGAGACCACCATTTAAAACAATCATAGCGTCATCAAGAAGTTCTACTTCCTATGCTTCCTCTCAAAGGTAGATGGCCCTTCCTACAACCTTAAGTCTTAAATCCCCCAGCTAATATTATATACACTTTATCACTTGTATGAACTATGGACTGCTTATGCAGAGCATTTCTTTACACGGGGGTTGCACAGGCCAGCTCTTCCCTTTGCAACACTTCATGTTTGCTACGGAATCTTATCTGTGCAATAGGGATGGAGAGCATACTTTAAAGTATTTGAGAAATGCTTTTAAAATGTGTTTCTCAAGTGTTGGGAGACCATGTCTAGAAGAATCCTGTACTGATGAGAGCCAGAATCGTGTTGGAGACTTACATTTTTGTAAGTGGACTTATGCCTGTAGGAATTAGAATTGGGGAGTTCCATAACATCCATATCCAGTAAAGGGCTGCTGTTGTGTTACTCATTGTGCCTCAAGATACAGGATAGGCAATGCCAATGTGCATCAAGACACTCCTGCTGGTATCCCATTATGAATTTTCACAATTCACTAGCAGAATTCTTAGCACTTGTGCTACATAGCTAAGCATACATAAAGGTAACTAACACACACTGTGGTAAGAGGATTCTGGCTGAGAAAATAGCATTTTTTTTCTACAGGTAACAGCATTTTCTGCAGAGGAAACATTTCTGCGCAGGAATATTATTTTCTGCACAGGAAATGCTGTTTTCTGTGCAAAGATACCATGTGCAGCTTTTGCACAGAGTTCAGTCCCAAACTGCAAATAGTATTCAAAAATTTACAGTGGGAAGAAAATTGCTAAAATAGCCAAGAGTTGCATCCCTATGATGCACTGGAATTACTGGAACCAGGATTTTATCTTTGTCCACACAATTGAAGATAGATGCTTATAGGAGCATGAATAAGGATTTATGCTGAATATATCATGTAAACTTTTAAAAATGGAGATGTTTAAAACTGCAGACTTATTTTACGATCTGTGACTGGAGAATTACCTACATTAACAAATGAAGATGGTCTGGTTCGGAACCTGCCAATATTGTAAATGGTGTGATGATGAACAGTAACAAACATCTATTCTAGCTCATAGTGCAAGAGTGGGAATCATGTGGTCTTCTAGATGCAGTTGGACTACAACTTCAAGCACCCCTAATATCACAGTCAGTGAGGAGGAATTTTGGTAGTCATTGTCCAAGAAAATCTAGAGAGTTGTATGATTCCCACTGTTGCAGTAGTCTACGTTTCAGAATTGCGGGGATAGCACTGATACTCAGTCCAGTCAACGGAAGCAGGCTTCTGGCTGTAGGTCCCAAATCCAAATACCTGACCATATGTGAAAGAAGGGTAACAGTGTTGGTGGATTCATCCCTTCATTCTACTGGCCTTTAAAAAGGTTTTCTATGCACACTGACCCTATGTTTGATTGAATTAGAACTAAAGAGTCTTTGTAATGGATAAGGGAAAGTTATAGGGAGATATATTTATGATGTAATTATAGTGCTACAGAGCCAGTGTGCTGTGGCAGTTTGTTGAACTATGATTTTGGAGAACAGGGTTCAAATCCCCGCTTGGCCATGAAAATCCACTGGGTGACCCTAGGCAAGGCACACTATCTCAGCCTCAGAGGATGGTAATGACAACCCCCCTCTGAAGAAACTTGCCTCTCTTTTGGGTTGCCATAAGTCGGAAATGACTTGAAAGCACACAACAATTATAGTGCTACAGGTAATACTTGTCAAACCAGGCATTTAGTACCAAAAGGAACAGAACAGATAAAACTAGTCTTGCCTTTCCAGTTCCCATAGAAAACCTTTATTCACAGGACTTCAATAACAAAAGCATCCACTATTTTTGAAGTTGTCTTCCCTCTCCAAAGCAAAAATAACCATCTTTATAGCAATTTTGTTATGTTCCAGACAGTATGTATTGTTGTCTGCAGCAGCAATGAGAGCAAAGGGAAGAGCTGAACAACACTGAACTGTGTCTAGCTTTAGTAGGTTATATAAAGTGACATCAAAAGTATTAACGTGAGATTTCTGATGCAGCTCTCCCATGCGACACACCTAAAATGTAGGACCAAAGCATCAGTGGAAACCATTAAGTTCATACTGTGACAGCTTGTTCCACTTCTTTTTGTTTCCAGACTTTACGTCTCTGCGCTTTCCAACACTAGTGAATGGAGTTGGGTCACCTGAGAAGATGTGTACAAATCCACCCATGGAAGTCCTTAGAGATGGCAGTGTTAATAAGGTCAGAAACAGAGATCAGCCTCAGGGATCTTAACATATTTTGCACACAGTCTGCAGCAATAGCTGGCAACACTTCTTTCAGAATTGTTAAACTTTTTGAATTTCTGCTTTAGGAGTTTAGTTTTGTGAGCTGAAGTTATGATAAAAATGTGGGACATGATCCAGCCAGAGTTAAGTACTTTTAATAGTTCCCATTGATTTTAATAGAGATCATTTAGGCATGTGTTGAACCATTGCAGCTGAAAAATGATGGCTTTGGGGCAGTCACTCTTTCCCCCAGGAATACTCTTGGGACACCTGATGTCCAACTTTATTCAAAACTGGAAATATTACATAAAAGTGAAATGAGGAGATAGTAAATTATACATTTCATCAAAATGTACATTATGTGGCATTGCTTAAAACCATGTTCTCCGCTTTTTATTAATCTTTTAAAATCTATCTTGTTGTTGTTCTTGCTTGGAGTAGATCATGGTTGGTTGGAGCTCACAGTTTCCTCATATCTTATGGGAGTTGATGATACATACTAAATTTCCAGTGCCGCCCCCCCCCCCCAGTAATTTGTGAATGGCAATATATCTTTTCCACCACTTTGGATGATGTGCTGAAAAATCCAAAACTATTTATTTGTGTATGTAACATGCTGCCTTTCTCTAAGAGCAGGACCCAAGATGGCTTACAGAGAGTAATAAGCTCATGAGCTATGGGCTGAAAGTTGGTGAATGCTATTTAGTGTGGCAACTTCTGTTACTGTATTTTGTATGAAGTAGATAATTACTAGATTTGGCTCATTATTATTTATTATGATTGGCAAAGACTCAAGCAAAGGTCTTTCAAAGCATTGTTGCTTGAGTTCCTTTGAATTTGTGCTACCGGGGACTCAAAACTAGATCTTAACATAGATAGCATACAATGTGTTCAATATTGGAGTGACAACTACAGTATATCTGCCTGAGGTGCACAAATCAGCTGGTCTGTAACTGTAGATTATTGAGCCCTCATTAATAAAAACCATTCCTACAAGGATTACACCTGCTTTGTAGACTGACTTTCATTCTGTGGAAGAGTTTTGTCAGTAGACCCATCATACCCTCAGAGTAATGGAAAGAGGTTGTCTCTAGGCACTGAAGTTATATCTAAATACAGGCACTTGCAATCTACTTCTGAGCTCATTTCATCTGGTTCTAATCAAAAATTTCATCTGACTTTTTAGGATAATAGACATCTATAAAAGGAAAATTTGTGATTTGATAGAGTGTAGAAGAATCAGTTTTCTTTGTCAACCCTATATGTGTGGCTCTAAAAATAAAAACCCATGCATTGGTAGACCCAATAGATAACCAGGCTAATGGCATCTGGTTTTGAAGTCTATTGTCTACATAATTCACTGGACAGTGTGAGTGATGAAGGATGCAAACCACCAGGTAAGTCCAGCTCCCACACATATTTAAGAAAACAAGAGTAGTATTGTGTAGGAAATGTAATAAGCGTGACATCTAAATCCTCAATGGCATGATAACAGGACTTGCAAAGTGTTATACAGAACCCCATCATATGGCACAATCTTGAGAAATCACTTATAATCACACTGATGCAGAATATATATATTCATGGCTTCCAATTTTAACTTGAAAAAAAGTAGAGAATTTTCTTCCAATGTCCCAGTGCTGCTAAAACATTTAATCAGGGCTATGTGTTTTATTTTGGTAAATACAATCACAAATGTCTTTAACAATTCCTCTTCAGCATTTTTATTTAAAAGCTTAAAAGCAGAGAGACAGAAGTATGAAAGACCAGGTTTTAATGACAGCTAGTGTGAATTGGCTGCATTTTACTTCCATTTGTAGGTTCTATCTAGACCTTGAAATCTCCTGGCTTATTGCAGTAAAAAAAGAAAAGGAAGTGGGTGAAAAACATCCTTGATTGAGAGATTATAAAACTCTGATTCTGAATCAGAACCCAGAGCCTAATTTCTCTCATGACTCTGGAAGTCATCCTGAAATGTGCAATGCTGGATTAATATTTTGTTTTCAGGCCAGCCCTTATCTCCAGTGATGGTCACAGTCTAATGGTGGAGAATAATGAAACAGTCCATTCCTGTGTCAAAGGAAGTTCAACGCATGCAGGAATCTTATTTGAGGAAAATATTGCACAGATACAGAATGAGAAGAGGCAGGGGATCTATGTCACATAGCTTCTCTGTGTGGTTTAAGCACACCATAATGATCCCATTTCAATTCGTTCTGGAAAATTATCTCAAAGCTGTTTGTCTTCCTGAAATTAATTTTTGCTACTAATTATAAAAATATCTCATTTTCTCTCCTCAATCCTTAATGTGGAACGTGGATTTTAAAACAGTTAAAGATCACCATGAGGTGAAATCTCCATTTGCAGCCCCATTAATAAGGAACATCTAAATCCAGGAGCAAAGAAAACATTTCCAGTTAAAGTTGTCAGTGGTTACATGAATACATTTCAAGTTCTCTGAGCTGCACATCTATTGTGCTCTACTTTATAAATAAAGATTTGCCGAGCTGAGAGCTAAAACTCCCTCAGCATCATAACTTGTCTCTGCAACCCTCTTTTTTGAAAAATAAACTTCTGTTTTTGAGGAAAGCTTTGCTCCTCCTTCCAAGGCTAATTGATTTGTTCTAATATTATGACTCTCTCCAATGGCACATTTACGGTAATTTTTAGAAAAGCAAATGCCAAGCAAACATGACAAATGATGTTGGCCAGTAAATGCAACAAAGAACTTCTACAGATTCTGTTGAACGCCACATTAATAAACTATCTCTTCTGTCCCCTGTTTGCTCCATTAGTTTTACAAGCGTTCTTACGACAGCAGTCAAAATAAAAAGAGCCAAATTCTATCTTGCCTTTGCATCTGCCGACACTCTCTGAAGAAGCCAACTGAATTACAAGAGAGTGTAAACCAAGGCCACATTTTTTTTTGTTTGCCTGAGGAAAGAAGCAGACATGCCCCCACCCCATTATCTGTAATGTTCAAGCCCATGGCCCCTTTCAACCGTGAAAAAACAGTTACAAATTGTTCCCAGAGCTAAACCACTTAACATCTTGGCACTCAGTTGTTTGTAACTTCATAACAATAGGCGCTGTTCAGCACCCCCAATCTCGTTCTGTAGTCAAGCGTGAATACTGATGAAAGGCTAGTCACGGCTTCCCTCCATGCTATCAGTGTGGTGGCATGTGATGGTTCACATGGGGTGCATTTGATCCAAGAAAGCCCAGCCTCTGCTTGTTTTTCCTTTGTTCTGTCATCTAGAGGTGGAGAGGGAGAAAAAGGCGAGATGAGCTTCTGACTGATCTTTAGAAGAGAGGCACATTGTTACGACTATCACACAGAGATTATTTTTATAAAAAAAATCTATAAGATATGACGATGAGGAAAACCAGCAGAGAATTAATTTTGATATTAAAAAATGAAAGTTTCCTTGCAAGAGACTTTGCTTAAAAATCAACATAACTTTTGGAAGATAACTTTTGGAT
>CM034708.1:121486118-121496441 GCA_020142125.1 Phrynosoma platyrhinos
ATACAGACAGCCAGACCGTAATTACTGGAACTTGATTTTTGATCTCATTTTTCTCAAGCTTAGTGTTTCACATCCAACATTAAATCTTCCTTGGCTGGTATAAAAAAAACTATTAAGTGAGCTTTAACTAGCTTGAACCATTAACTTCACACACAAAAAAGTATGCAGTCTTGTGCACACTACCTGGGAGTAGGTCCCACTATATAGAACAAGACAAAGAAGCAGGCACAGTGTTGAAATATTAGTTGATTAATTGATCCAAACTAATTATAATGAGTACAAGTTTTAGTTGGCACTGCTGAGTTAAGTGCATGCTTGCACATTCCTTGAGGCAGCTTTGAATCTGCTAATAGCAATGAAGTGTGCAGAGGTCTTATTCTGCTTATGAATGGGAGCTCTACCTACCCCCCCAAATTGAAGCTATGTCAAAATCCTTCCAAAATTTAGTTATGGATTTTATAATAAGTTTTTGGTAACAGATAAATGTATTTTTAGTTACTGTTTTTAAGACATACTGTGAAGGCTGATTTACATCCCACTCTTCTCTCCGAAAGACATAGCTTCCAATTTGCCAGGGAGGGCCCTGGAAAATTCTCTGCAGTCTCACTTTCTCAGCTGCTTTTAAAATGTCCTGGTTTTCCTTTCCTTCTTCCACGTTCCTATTTAGTCCCCAGATTACTTCAATTGCACAGATTAGTTCAAAGTGCTTAGTTCAAAGTGCACTCAGTTAACCCAACAGGAGGGAGAGGAAAGGGCAGAGTGTGTCCATGTTAGTATGCAAACAATTGCAGCATCTCCCAGCTTTGGAACAAAACATCCTCTGCTGTATAGCTCCAAACTTCAAAAGGAATAAGCACAGCATGCTGAAGATCCTACATCAGAGCATACCTCATCCTGTGCAGTTTTGTGACCCCCCCCCCCACATCCCCATGGCAGTCAAGCCCTGAGCTGCTGCTTACTAGTGGGGAGAGCAGATTCCAGATAGACTCAGCTTGGGGTGAAGGAGAAATGAATGTGAACTCATGGACTGAGTGCACCCTCCTCTTCCTTCCTCCTGGAGTCCAGAGCAGGCTTATCTTTATTATTTGAATTGCCTCCCTGGGCCATTAGAGGCACCCTGTCAAAAACTGGGATTTACACATGTACTTGTTACTAACAGGATAATCTCTAGAAAGAAAGAAAAAACAAAAGAAGGGGAGAGCTCTGCCACCTAAATGAAAATAGCTTGATGCTTCTCCATTCATCTCCTGCATCTCCACTCATCCCCAACTCTCTAGCAACCTAGAAATGGTTGAGGGGTGCAGTGTGCTGCTTACAAGATCCATTTTGGAGATAGCTTTGTAAGCCATAACTATGGACTTTATTGCATGGTCCCCGTTCTCACCTCAGTCGTGTTAATGAAAAGAAGTGCATACATAGTTTGGGAGCACTTCCTACAGCATGTCCCTTCATTTGTGTGACCCAGATATTACGGGCCCCTCTTGCTCTCTTCTGCCCTCATCCTTAACCAGAACTCCTGTAGACTAGTGCTATACCAGCACGATTGGGAGCTTATTGATGGGTTTTTGCCATCAGTGGCAAGGTGTGGGCTAACCACGGTTGGAAGACAAGGCAACGATGAGAGGGAGACAGTGTTGTGAAACAGGTATAACTAAAGGCTCTATTATCGAGCTTTTATGGCTGTTTAAAAGCTGTGTGTGATAAACTCCTATATATCCTGATGCAGGATATTGGTCACTATAGTTCTTAACTAATTACAATTTATTTATCTCTCGAGGCAATTGGTTCCATTTTTGAACTGCTTTCACTGTCAAGAAGTTCACAGAATCATAGAGTTGGAAGAGACCACAAGGGCCATCCAGTTCAAGCCCCTGCCATGCAGGAACACACAATCACCACACTCCTGACAGATAGCCATCCAGCCTCTGTTTAAAAGCCTCCAAATAAGGAGACTCCATCACACTCTGAGGTAGCATATTCCACTGTCGAACAGTTCTGACCATCAGGAAATTCCTGTTGAGATTTAGGTGGAACCTCTTTTTCTGTAGTTTGAATCCACTGCTCCTTGTCCTAGTCTCTGGAGTCATGGAAAAAAATCCTGTTCCCTTTTCAATATGACATCCAGAAATTTCTTCCAACATTTAGTTGGAACCTACTTTCCTGTAAATTAAAATCCTGAAACCTGATCCTAGCCTCTGGGGTAGAAGAGAACAAATCTGCACTCTTCCCCCTGTTACAATTCTTTAGATATTTAAAGCATATAATCTTGTCAACCCCTCAGTCTTTTCTTCACCAGGCTGAACATGTCCAATTCCTTTAAACTTTCCAAATATATTTCATTCTCCATATTTCTTACCATCCTTGTTGTCCTTCTCTAAACCTGCTCCAACTTATCTACATCCTTGTTAAAATGAGGCAACCAGAACCAAATGCATTAGTCCACATAAGATCTGCCTAACTTAAACTTACAATATAGTGGGACTATTACTTCTCTTGACTTTGAAACTATGGTTCTGTTAATGCAGGCTAAAACATTATTTGCCTTCTTTTTTGCAGCATCACATTGCTTGGTCATGTTTAACTTATGATCAACAATAATCTCAAGGTCCTTTTCAGGTGTACTACTACTAAGCCATGTATCCTCCATCCTATAAATGTGCATTTGATTTCTGTGGAGTAAACAATTTTGTCTCTGTTGAATTTTACATTTATAATAATAGAGCTATAAAGTTGGAAGAGACCACAAGGTCCACCCAGTCCAACCCCAAGTCTAACAACCCCAGTTCAACAGAGACGTTTGCCTCTGCTAAATTTTATTAGTTTCAGCCCAGTTTTCTAGTTTATCAAGGTCCTTCTGAATTCTGTTCCTATCCTCCAATGTGCTAGATAATCCTTCCACTTTTGTATCATCTTCAGGATTCCTTCTAACCCATCATTTAAGTCATTCATAAAAAATATTGAAGAATACTGGTCCCAAGAACCTTGTGGCACTCTATTCAAGACTTCTGTCCAGTTTGAAACACAGGCATTGATGACTCTTTGGACACAGTTTTCCAACCAGTTATGGAGCTATCTAACAGTGTTTCCATCTACTCTACATTTAATCAGATGCTAATCAAGTTTTTGTTCCAATTTTAGTATATGTGCTGCCCATGGGACCACTGCTAATCAAAATGTAATCAGAAACTGTATCAAATGTTTTGCTGAAGTCCAGATAAACAACATCTACAGCATTCCCACCATCTCTTAAACTAGTGATCTTATTTAAAAACTGTATAAGATTAGCTTGGCAGGATTTATTCTTGACAAACCCATGCTGGCCCTTTTTGAAGAGAGGGACAATGTTTGTTCTTCTCCATCTTCTGGCACTTTGCATATTCTCCAAGATTTCTCAAAAATGAAGGCAAGTGGTTCAGAGAGTACATCAGCAAGTTGCTTCAGTATGCTAGGATGTGGTTTGTCTGGACTTGCATATCTGAACTCATTTAGGGTAACTAGGGAGCTGTCCAGATGCTGGATCAGGGCTGCAGCAACCACATGCTGCAGCCCCATTCTGGCATTTCCATGGCGCAAAAAGAAGCCACAAAAAGCAGCTCCTTTTTGCATTGCATAAAGAGTGTTTTACCTGCAGCGTCAGCGGCTTTTTACCACTTCTTTGGCACAGCATGTGTAAATGCTGCACTGAAGACACACCCTTTTGCCACATACCATGCGGTTGCATGGACGGCGTGAGAATAATGTGGGGGCAGAGTCGGGGAGGCCGGCATGTGGTCGGTATGCTCTGACTCCATCCCCAGACTGATCTGTACAGGTCCATTGTGATTTCTATCTCTTTATCAATTCTGATTTGTGATCTGGACACATTACTAACATCTCTGCTGATGCATGGATGCACACAGTTCTTTGGGGTTGGGGTAGGGTACTGACATAAAATAGGTATTGAGCAGTTCTGCCTTTTTGGTGTTTTGTTAGCATTTTATCTTTCTTATACAGCAATGGCCCTGCCATTTCTTTGGGTATTCTCTTCCTTAAAATGTATCTGAAAAATCAATTTTTGTTGCTACCTGCTGGCCTGTCTTAACTCATTCTGAATTTTAGCTTTCTTTATATTACTCCTGCAAGCTTTAGGATACACATCTGTACTCTTTCTTGGTAATTTGACCTTCCTTCAGTCCTTTCTACATTTCTTTTTTTATGTTTACTTCCTCCTTGAGTTTGTGGTGCAGCCACATTGGCTTTTTCAGATGTTACCCATTTTTTCTTCATCCATGGGTTGTTTGTGGGATTTATGCTTCTTGTAGCTCCTTCTATATAAACTCCAATCCTCGTAGGGTTTTTTTCCTTTAGCATTTCAAGCCATGGGATTCCACCCAGTGTTGCCCTGAGAGTGGTAGAATTGGTGTTCCTGAAATCCAAGGTTCATGTTGAGCTATAGTCAGATCCACAGCTCCTTAGCTTCAACAGTGTTACAGCATCCAGTGCTTAGAGACCATTCACTGGGCTGAATAATTAGATCAACCAACTAAATGTTTTGAAAGTGCTAATTGACACTCATTTTCCAATCTATGCTTACATTAATTAATTACCTGTGAGGCTGGAAAAAAGACTTATTAGTAACAAGTCTCTTTTTACTAGTATGTATTTACTTTGATCTACCTAAGTCATTTATGTACAACTCACACCTTGCTTTGTAATTAAAATTTAAAATATACTCAAACCTGTTCTTTAAGTTCAGCTAGTTGCCCAGATAGCTGCTTGACCAAGCTCATGGTAGACTCCAATCTCTCTTGGAGGTTTCTGATCTCATTCTGCTCACTGTCACCTTCATTACTGACCAGGGACATAGCTCTCATTCGAGGGAACCAATCTAAATTCTTTTCCTGCATGTACAAGAAGAAGAAGAAGGTTAGTTGAGGCTTGATTATTAGCTTGAATTTTTTTAAAAAAGAGAATCACAAGGACCAGAATCCTGTTCGCTGGTATTCCAGCAGTTCCTCTTACTCCAAGATTGTACTGCAATTCCAAACGTTCCCCACCATTGTCTGTACTGACTAGAGCTAAGGGAATTTACAACCAGCAACATCTGGCAGGCCACAATAACTCCTGTTTTGCAGGTTCAGATAATACCGAAGAATTGTTTTGTTTTTCTGATACCATGTACACAAAAAAAATGTGCTATAAGTACAAAATAGATGCTAAGTGGGTGGTTGCATGGGGGAAGAGACAAGTATTTAGATATGTTGTATTAATTTTTAATGCACTGTCACCTCCTGAAATGCAACTGCATAATTTGCAGTTCCCAAATCTACTGTGTCTTACGTGTCTTTCATATTACAGAGTTACAGCAGGTTGTTGTATGCCTATACTGTTGTATGGATTTCTGACTTATGCTAATCTAAAATGAACTTATCATAGGGTTTTCTTGGCAAAATTTGTTGAGAGGGGTTTTGCCTCTCACCTTGGGTTGAGAGAGTGTGACTTACCCAAGATCACCCACTAAATTTCTATGGCTCAATGGGGATTCGAAATCTGGTCTCCAGTTCTAGTCCAACCACTATACTACACTGGCTTCCACTTTAACTGCTGTGGTAAATATCCCATGGAATCCTGGTATTTGTAGTTCAGAGATAGATATTTAAAATTTTCTGTCAGTGAACTCTAGTGTTTCAGTAAAGGATACCTTCCAGGGTTCTGTGGGGTGCAACCATAGAGTCAAAGTGGATCGTTTTGCTCTAGAGACCCTAGTAACTTAAAAAAAACCCAAAAGCCTTTATGTTATTTCTTTGGTCATATCCTAAACTTTATTTGGGAAATGGTATTTAGGGGTCAGGCAAGGCTACATTCTATCACCCTACTTGTTCAATCTGTATGCAGAAAATATCATAAGAAGAGCAGGTTTAGACTCAGAAGAAGGAGGAGTGATGATAGGAGGAAGGATCATCAACAATCTAAAATATATGGATGACACTATACTACTACCTGAAAACATCACATACTTGTACAAATTATTAAGAAAAGTCAAAGAAGAAAGTGAAAAGGCAGGCTTAATGCTGTACATAAAGAAAACAAAAATAATGACCATGGAGAATTTACACAGATTCAACTTAGACAATGAGGTAATCGAAATAGTAAAAGAATTCCTATATTTGGATCAAACATTGATCTGAAAGGAGAATGAAGTCAAGAAATAAGACTAGGAACGGGTAGAAAGGACTAGACAAGACCTTAACATGTAAAGAAATACAACTGAGTACTAAAGTTAGAATCATACAAGCCATTATATTCCCCATCACCATTTATGGGTGTGAGAGCTGGACAGTGAAGAAAGCCAACAGAAAGAAAAGAAACCCATTTGTGATGTGGTGCTGGAGAAGAGTGCTGAGGATACTACGAAAGGATAAAAAGACAAACAAATGGGTCCTAGAATAGACCAAACCTGAACTCTCCCTGGAAGCCAAGATGACAAAACTGAGGCTGTCAAATTTTGGCCACATCATGAGAAGGCATGACACATTAGAAAAGAAAATAATGCTAGGAAAGGTAGAGAGTAGCAGAAAAAGAGGAAGATTTCACACCAGAGGGCTAGACTCAGCCAGTGAGGTAATAAAAAATAATAGGCATTGAAGAAACATAAATATAGAAAGGCTTTGGGGAATACTTGTGTCCTAAGAAGAGCATTTGTCATGGAGGAGACTGGCATAGGTTCCCTATCAATTGTACAGCAAAAGCAAATCTGTATTTGTGGAGTATAATGGTTTTCCAAATGTCTGATAGGGATTACCTGGAATGGTTACCACTTTCCAGAAAGAGATGGCATATTTAGTTAAACTCCTCTTTTCTCACCTTATCAGGATGTAGATCTTTTTAGCAAAGGATTCTTGTTTCTCTATGTAATAATTTATTGACCCCCCCGCAATACACCTTGCACTATCATTCCAATCTGATCTGAGAAGAGCTGCTACATGGCTATAAGGGCATTCCTTGTGTGTGGTGTCAGCATGGGCCAGAGCTGTCCTGATATTTACTTTGCCAAGGTCTGAACTGGTGCTCTAAGCCACAAATGTTAATGTATATATACACTATAGTCCTACGAATGCTGTGTCCAGCAAAAAGCTCCATGTGCACCTAATTGTGTACAGCAGGGGTAGGCAACCTTTTTGAGCTGGGGGCCGGGTTGCTGTCCCTCAGACAATTGGGGGGCCAAAGCACCAAAAATAAATAAATAAATAAATAAATATTAAAAAATTATTTTTTAAAATAAAAAAAATATGCATGCACACTCTCTCAGCCCCAGAAAAGCCATGGCAAAACCCTTGTGGAGATTTTGCCAAGAAAACCCCAAGAACAAGTAATAACAACAATAATCAAATATCATTATGGTGGGCAGTGGTGGTGGCGGCGGCGGCGGCAGGACTGGCCTTGGGCCGGTCCAAAGGCCTCAAGGGGCCGCATCCGGCCCCCGGGCCTTAGGTTGCCTACCCCTGGTGTACAGGAAGCTCTGTGGGATACCTGCAGAACAGATGGAGGACAATGGTGTGAGGATCTCAGAAAGTAGGTAAGTTTAGAGCAACAGGGAATATCAGCCAAGGTCTTTCATTTGAAGATGTGGCTCTGGAGACACAAGTACACCTTTGTAGCTATGTCTCCCCCTCAAAACCTTCCTTTCTGACACTGCAACCCTGCTCCCCCCATACAGCCATGTCCACGTTGTGCTCCTGAAAAGGTAGATTTGTGGGACTTTTGGTTATTGCACATGCAACAATTGCAAAAGTGAATTGTAATGGAATAAGACAGATTTACACCATTGTAATTACTGAATAGGATGCCAGCAAAGGTTTTGCTTGAACAAGAGACATTCAAGCAACACTGGTGTAATGTGCAAAGCAGTTTACAGGGGCAGGTGCATCAAGATCACAGCCATTTTAGGTGGATATTATAGCAGTTGCTAACTCACTAGTTTCAGTGTTGCCACCGTGTAAATGAAATACTAATACTTCTTTCACAGCCTTCCTCAGTTTTACAACAAATATTTTCTGGATATATGAGGGGAACTGGATCCTAAAATCATGACCTATTTTATATAGCTTCCACAGCCATCTTTTTTTAAAAAAGATACTTTTAAGGATTTAATTTATCTCAGGCTTTAGATAACATAAGACTAATAACATTTTTGTGATCTGATCACAGACAATAATAATTTGGTTCAGTTCACGATTCAGTTAATCCCTAATTTGATACATGTTTATCCTAAACTACAAACTCTAATAGCTTTCTGCCAATCTGGTTTGACGTTTTACTGTCAAGACTGTGTCTGATAAGCAATCTGCACTGAAAAAAAGAATTAGAGATAGAGGAATTAGGAATTGTTATGCATCTATATGTACTGTGCATGATAACCCAAAGAAAATAAAAAATAACCCCAAGAATTACAGATACATTTTTAATACGCTAAGTACACAAATATGTCCGAAGGTTTATCTGAGGTTAACATACCCATACCTCCCCACATACACAGTCTCCATCTTGCTAACATAGAACTGAGGTATGGTGCACTACCTGCAGTTTATTACAAAGATATCATTGTGCAACATACAATATATACATTATTACAACATGGAATGCACCAGAGTGGAATACAAGCATAAAAGTAGTACCCTCTAAGACTCCACATCCTCCTTTATCTTCAGCACTAGTCACTCTTAGATACTGGAAACTAGACAAGGCAGACCTTTGGTATGAGCCAGTAGGGCCGGGTTGTTTTAACAAGGGGTGGGGAACCTGTGCCTCTTTAACTGTTGCTGGATTGCATATCCTATAATATTTAACACTGGCTATCCTTGTTGGGTCTGAAAAGATGAGCAGTTCAACATCTGGAGGGCTATACAGTTCCTACACCACAGATTAATAGCTCCTTTGTCCTTCTTGCCATGCATATAGAGTGGTTTCTTCTTTTTGTGGTACAAAGATTACTTACATTCACTCAAATAATTATGCAGGGGCAACATCTTATTTTATTCAAGACACAGACAATGTAGGGAACCATTACAGGAAAACAATGGAAAGTGAATATGTCTAACACTACCAACCACCTGTTTGTCACAAGGGGCTTCAGCTGGTGAGACCAGGACACAGTGGGATATCTCTGACCAAATCTTCCGATCCTATACTGTATCTCATTCTAAAATGACTTGAATAACAAGAAGAACATATGAAAAGCAATGCTAGGTCAGGCGTACTCTTGTTGTAGTCTAAAGGTTGTTGCAGTCTAATCTCCTGGTTGCACTTTGGTCAACCAGTGTCCTACCAGAAAAAACATGAATGCAATGGAGTGCTGTAAGTAGGGAAAGTTTGTCGGAGGCTTAAAAAGTGACCATTACCAGTGAATAAAGACACTAGTTAAGGAAAACTTTGGTTCTCAAATGCCATAGTGGATCTTTACAGTTACACCAAATCTAAAGGTCAGAGTGCACTTTTGAAGAGGAAAAAGGGGCACAAGATGGGAAGGCAGCCATGAAAGAATGGCCACCCCTTTGTAGATGGGTTAATAAAGATCACTGAAAGACAAGACAAGGGCTGCACTGGAAAATTCCCACCAATTAAAATGATAAAATTGAGAACTTAGGTCTTAGTTGTCTTGTTAGCAGTCAAATAGTGCAAAGAATAAACACAACAGTCTAATAATGATTTTACAATCTTGTAGGTTCTAATTACTTTATTTGCAATTGCCTTGTAAGTCATTTTTATCCAATAACAATAGAGTTGGCACTCTGTTAGAAGAAAGGAAATAATTAGGTAAATTAAATTTAGCATAGTATTGGTTTCTAAACCTTTAGGAGTGAGCATTTCTTTCTTTTTTTAACTTTTAAATTGTTTAATGTTTGCTTTGATTTCAGGTATGCATAAGTCTCTTTTATGCCTTTTAAACTAAAGCAATATGATTTTCATGCTTTTAATACATGTCTGTATTTTCTTGGGAAGATTTCTTCAGAAGCTTTTTGCTTTGCCCTCCTTTGAAAGAGTATGACTTGCCCAAAGTCACCCAATGGGTTTCCATGGCTCAGTGGGAATTCGAACCCTAATTTCCAGAGTAATAGTCCAGTGCTCAAATCTCTATATCATGCTGGCTCTCAAAGATAAAATTAGGGAACAGAAATGTATGACCTTTGAATATCTATAAGGAATACTGAAGGGATGGGGTGAAAGCACAAATAAACAATCAAATCTTTTAATCCAACAATAAATTGATATAATTTTTAACTGATACAATGTTTCTAAGGACGTTATCACATGGGGGAAATCTGTTGGTTAATCTACACAAATCCC
>CM034708.1:121505910-121520943 GCA_020142125.1 Phrynosoma platyrhinos
CATGTCCTTATATGGCCAGCGCAACAAGAAACCCCTCCTGACACATTGAGGGGTGTCTGTCACAAACTTTTCTACTGGATTTCAATTCCACCTGTAGCAGGCAAGACCAAAGGAGAATCAAACAAGAATCTCTCCACATACTGTCTATTCAAGGTACAGGAAGACTCTGCATTGTGCCAAGGATTCAGGGAATGCTCTTGAGTTTATCACATGTTTAGTCTTCAGTGTTCCTCAGTGTAAAATAGAATCAATGTCCTTTAAATGGTATAAATGAATCCTGGCTGGAAATAAGACTGAAAATGATCCGGAAAAAATATCTCGGTCATAGGAATCTATAGGAGCATGGTTCTGACTTTTTAAAATATGATTTTAAGGAATGTTATATTGTATATGAATTGGATGTAGCTGGTTTACAGTATCAAACATTCAAGTTCTAAAAATGACTTTCCAAAAAATACAAAAAATACAAAATATTGGATTTTCAGGGCTAATATTAGAAGATTCCATAATCAATTATAAAGCAAAATGTTTAAGCAAACAACATGCTGTCTTTTTTATCTATCCCTGTACATATCATCTAAATAAAAGTTCATTGAATGGTACATACAACAAACATTTTGCACTTTGTCCTTTCTATAGATACAAGTTGATTTATTTCTTTTTCTGCAGCTAATCTGATATCTTCATTCTATATATCTTCTCCCTCATGAAAGATGTTGCAAATCTTTGTTGTTTTTATTTTGTACGAACACAGAAGGGAGAGATGATTTTATAAATAAGCGTTGCAACTAAATAAGAAAAAAGAATTGATAAAGAACTCATTAAAAAGATTCCTAAAAGACTAACTGTGTAAGATGTTGTAATTAGTCAAGTTCAAGACACTTATCCAAAGCAAATAAAATGGTTTTGTAGAATGCCAATAGGTAGTATGCAAGATAAAGGAAAAATTATATATAAAACTAGAGATCATATAATCTTTCCTTTTTCTGAAATGTGGATGAATGGTTGCTGGTTGGCTTATCTTTAACATCTATAGAAAATAAATGTAAATGTAAATACAAATATAAATCTCATCTTAGCCATAAATTCAATGAAGATGGTCTTAGACATGTACCCCTTTCTATTTCTTAGTTCTTTTATCACTAAAAGAGGAAAAATAACTATTTTGTTGATCGAGATATGACCAGGAAACATTTTTACTTGCTTAAGATCTAACAGTAAGTGTTAATATTCTTATCCTTTATATATTAATTTTTGCAATGGATTGCATAGATTCTCCTTTAACCCCCCACCCAACCCCCACCCACACTGACTTGCCTGCTGAGGAGCACCTAAATATCTGCCAAAGAAATGTGGAAAACAGTGGAATATGTTGCACTACACCTGGAGCATTAGTGAAGCCTACTGTAGCTCATATAGCCCCACATGAATTCAAAGTACAAGTGAGAATGCAGTCTGTACTACTTGCAGCTGTATACAGCATACACAGACCAGAAAGGGCAGGAAAGAGTAATGTCCCAAGATTTCCTACCTAGGGAAAGATTGTGTTCACACACACACATATGCACACATGCACTATATGTTTTCCAACAATAGCTCTTTTTTATCTTGTACATTTTCCAACTGTGCTGAGACCCAGGACATTTCCAGTCACCAAGGAAGAAGGGACAGGGAAAAGAGGAGAGAGACACTGAAAAGAGTGGGTCAAAACCAGAGGTGGACAACATACAGCAATCCAGGGCTTCACACATCCCTATCAACTGCTGAATATTATTGAGCCACTCTGCAACTCCACACATTTTTTTTCAACTTTAAAAGGTCCCTTGCATCCACTAGGGGAAATTTGTCACACTTGTGAGGACTTGATCCATTTTAGACTTGGGAAACCTAAAGCATGTCAGAAGGAACACGTTTGGTTCTGAAAATAAATCTCTCAAGCCTAAAACATGCCAGGGGGAGCATGGTTTTTCCTTTTCTCCTGCACCTCCTAAATGGTGCAAAGGGCTTTATGAGTAAAAACAAATTTGGGTGTGTGGGGCAACATAGGGGTACGAGGTAGTCACACTGAGCCAAAGGCTACACTTTGTCCATGCCTGTTTTTCACTACCCAGTAATGTAAATGTCATGCCAATAATAATAATAATAATAATAATAATAATAATAATAATAATAATAATAATAATAATAATAATCCCACCTCTCCTTATGGATCGAGGCGGGATTACACAATAAAATATGCAACAGTGTACAAAATACAATCAGTAAAATCAGTACAATAAGAGCATAAATAAAATCAATGAAATAGGACAAATTAAATAAAATAAACAAGAATAAACTAAAATAAACTAGCAGGTCGTCATCAGTACCCAAAAAGTTGATTTTATAGTAGTACTATAGACATTCACTAGGGAGATCAGATAGATAGGCCTGCCGGAAGAGGTCCATCTTAAGTGCCTTCTTAAAGGCATCTAAAGTAGTGATAAGACGGATCTCTTTCAGTAAGCTGTTCCGTAACTTGGGGGCTGCGGTCATGAATGATCTTTAGGAAGTAGAACTCAATCTAGTTTTATAATGATCTAATAAGTTCTTCCCAGATGTTCTGAGAATATGGGGCGGATTATGTGGGGAGAAGCGTTCCTTCAAGTAACTCTGGCCCAAGCCATGTAGGGCTTTAAAGGTATTAACCAACACTTTGTACTGCCCGGAAGCTAATCGGCAGCCAATGAAGAGATTTTAAAATAAGTGTTATATGGTCCAACCTAGATATTCTGGTGACCAGTCTGGCTGCAGCATTTTGAACCAGTTGAAGTTTCCGAACTTGATACAAAGGTAGCCCCATGTACAGCGCATTACAGAAATCCAAACGAGAGATTACCAGGGAAAGTACTACTGCTTCAAGGTCCTTTCGGTCCAGGTAGGGATGCAGTTGGTGGATCAACCAAAATTGATACCAAGCACTCCTGGCCATCGCATCCACTTGAGATGACAGCTGTAGAGGTGAGTCCAGGAGTACTCTCAAACTGCGTATTTTGTCCTTTAGCGGAAGTGTGACCCCGTCCAGGACTTCCTGAACTTGAGGTACCTATCGCGGGTACCTCTGTTTTCTCTGGATTCAGCTTGAGTTTGTTTTCCCTCATCCAGCCTATTACCAACTCAAGACAGGCGTCCAGAGATGCAATGCCATCCTTAGTCACTGCAACAGTTGGAGACATAGAGAAATAGAGTTGGATGTCACCAGCGTACTGATAACACCGCGCCCCATGTCTCGGATGATCTCACCCAGAGGCTTCATGTAAATGTTAAACAGCATGGGGGATAGAATGGCGCCCTTTAAATGTCATTAGCTTGAGGAAGTAATTCAAATGCTTTGTTAGAAACTTTTAGTGCTGTCAGCTAGGCAAGGGAGTTGACTAGACCTTCTCAGCAGAAAAAAATGAGTACCTTACCACACTACAAATACATGATTCCATAGGAAGAAGCAATTAAAGTGGTATCAAATTGCTTTACCAGGGGTGGGTGGGTGTCAAATCGCTGTACTAGGAGGGTGGCCAGACCCTATCTTATTCTTGATCATGTAACCAGAAACACAACAGGATCAAAAAATGGGCCCCACTTAATCAAGAAAGCTTCCCATTTTTCCTTTTAAAGAAAAAAAAAAAGTCCAGCTTTCTAAAGGCAATTTTGAGTAGAACTTGGGGATGGGCCCAGGGAAGAATGTCCTCAAGACTTGCAAGGAAATGGACTGGTTGGGAAGTTTTTCTGCCACTACTAATAGCATCAGAACTATCCAGGGACTTCTGAGAAGCTGCCTAGGAAACCCTAGAACTTAATTTAAACACAAGACAAAACATTAATATTAAAAGGTGCTCGATGTTTTGCAAAATGAGGCTGACTCTTGGAATACTGGTACATGGTACTGACAGGTGGGCTTTGTTTTGCCTTCATAAATCTGGAAATAGCACCTGCAATTTCCTTGGATGGGAAATTTCTTATTTTATTTTTACAAAATTACATGCATTTGTGATCAGAATTAGCAATTCAACTGTATCAATAAAAGTAAATTGTGGAACACCTGAATCTAATCCCCAGGAATAATGACAGGACCACTTCTGTTCCAAATTGATATCTCAGTCCCCATCCATAACACATTCTCTGGCTAATTTGTTTGGCTCAGATCTCAAGAAGATATTTAGGCTTATCAACTGAACAAGCTTTTTATTTTCATTTAAAAGATCTCACAACATCAACAGTGTATTTTTGGTATTCTATTAGATTGACGTGGGAAATTATTTACATCAATATCTTTGAGCTACGGGATATAATTTCTTTTAGAGCTAATTATGCCTTGGGTGATGTGTATTGTACCAGTGTATAAAAAGTAATTAGAGGAAATATTGTGGACCTAGAATGAACAATAAGAAGCACATGGGCCTTGCTCTTATAACATGGGTTTTAATAATATCTGTTAATTTTTGGAAAAGAGTAAATGTCTAGAATAGAAATGCAACAGTTGTAACTATGGATAAATGTATCTGTGTATTCTTTTTATTTTGATAAAAAGAACAGAGATTTATGATGTATCAGATAACTCAATAAAATTGCTTCACATAATTTAAGATACTATTCCATGTGTAGCATATAGTTTAACTTTGGGCCTTTGCAGACTGCCAGAAATAGTGCAAATTGAGTCCACTTTAAGGGTTAGGGTTAGTGCTAGGGAGTCATGGGAATTTTTTTTTCTGAGACATTGAGCCTTCTCTGTCAGACAGCTCTGGTGCCACAATAAAATACAGTTCCCATGATTCCCTAACCTTAACTGTTTTTGTGTGCTTTCAAGTCATTTCCAATTTATGGTGACCTTAAGGCAAACCTATTGGCAAGATTTGTTTGGGGTGGTGGAGGTGGTTGCCATTGCCTTCCGAAGCTGAAAGAACATGACTTGCCCAAGTTCACCCAGTGGATTTCCATGGCTGAGTCAGGATCTGAACCCTGGCTTCCAGAGTCCTAGTCCAAAACTCAAACCACTATACCACACAGGCTCCCTTGAGCAATAGAACTGGGCTTGATTTTGTCTTCTAATAAACTGAAACCTCTGCTTGAGAATGTGAGGATAGGTTTATTTTTTTTAAATCCCCATTAGGTTTCTAAGTACATAAGAAGAGCCATGTTGAATCACACCAAACAACTGTCTCCACAGTGGGAAATCAGGTGCCAACAAGAAGCTCACAGGTAGAATATGAGCACATCATATCCTGCTTGTGTTACTCAACTGGTACAAAATGGAGTGCAGCAGTGTTGGACCGGGACTTGGGAATTTTAGATTCATGCCCTATTGAACCATAAAATTAACTGGGTAATATTGGGCCAGTTTCTTTCTCAGCTTGATCTACCACCCAGGGTTAGAGTGAGCATAAAGAGGAGATGCCATTTATATGAACTTGAGGTCATTGGAAGAAAGGCAGGCTATAAATATAGCAAGTAAAATAAATACTACAAATAGCAATCATTTATAGCCTTATCTTCCATGAAATTCTCTTAATTTCCCTTTAAGCCATTCATGTAGGTGGCCACCACTACATTCTGCAGTACATAGTTTAAATATGCACTGCAAGCCATAGCTTGAATATGCACTGTGTGAAGAAGGGCTGCTTTTTATCTGTCCTAATCTACAAAATTTTGGGACTTCCCAAGATTTTGAGAGTAACTGCAGTGAGTTCATAAGTATTAAGAATGTTCACTAAGCATCAATCCCAGTGGTCAAGGATGGTGACTGAAAACAATGCTTTAAAATCCTGGTGGAGACCCTCCCATATCTCACTTGGTGTTCCATATAATCTTCTCAAGGCATGCTTGAGAAAAGGATGGATTTAGTAGTAGAGAGGAATTGTGGAATGGGGTATCCAAACTGCACCAGCCCCAATTTTAGGCCACATAATGTTGTCAAATGTCTGGGGGAATTTTATTGTTGTCAAATGTCTGGGGGAATTTGTTCTATTGACTATTTCTAATGTGGACAGAAATGGTGCATTCACCCATCATTAGTCATTTGGTTTTTTTTAAAAAAAATCAGTATGAATCACCTCTCTTCAATCTGAACTTACCTTGAGTTTTTAATATTCACCAAATCTATCATTCAAAACAGTATCAAATAAACCCAGCAATCCACAGACAACATTCTATGTCATTATGCTTCCAAAAACTGGTTTTTCAAACTGAAAGCACAAGGTGCAGAGAGGCCCTTGGAGCCTTTGTTAATATTTTAGTGACTCAACTCTGGAGATCCACCATTAATGCTAATGAAAAATACATTAGTGCACTGCATCAGTCATTTTCAACTGCTAGCACTAGAGGACTAATATACTTAGTATGATATTAATACATCAATATTAATACCTTATCCCATATAGGTATCTTCTAAAAAAGAGTGGGGGGAAAATATAAACAACAGAACAACCTATCTGCTATTCTAATCTAGGCAGAACCGCACACAAAGTGATACAGGTTGTTTCATACAGCATCTTTTTCTCCCCAACCCCCGCTTGGGTTTTGCACTTGGATTTAATACCGGTAACCAAAATGAATGCAGTCTGTCAGAATGGGAGTTTATATGTGCTGGCCAATATGACTTAAATATGAATGGTGGTATATAAACTTTCCCCTGCATACACATGCTATGTTATGCAAGTGTTATACTCATGTACAGTTATGTGATGGAAATATATGAAGCTGTTTTATGCAGGGTCAGATGGTTTATCAATTAGCTACTAATTTCCATTCTGACTGGCACCAGCTCCCATGGATCTGAGGCACAGGTCTTTCCCATTACCTGATTGCTACCAAAAGTCCTTTTAAATGGAGATGTTAGAATCATTCTGAATAAAAAGCTCTACTACTAGTACTTGGAATTTTTTTGGATGACAGATCCCAGAATTCCCCTATAAATGTGGCCTCTGATTCCTATTCTGTGGTGATCCTTTTTAACTAGTTATAAGTTGATTAATCAAGTGATGGGGGTTACTGATAATGTACGTGATGTTAACCCTTGCCCTGTGTAGCATGTCTTGCCCATCTAGACAAATCATATCTGATGGTATGCCATTGGGGATGATAGACCAAATAAAGCTTTGACTCTCACCAGCCAATCAAACAATGCTTTGATTTTAACACCAAGAAGGGCTGTTTTGACTCAGGTGTTGGAAAGCAGTATCTGGTTCAATTAATGTCTTGGACTACAGCTTGAAGTAACAGGTGTAAATATTGTGAAAGATTATAATTCAAATCCTTGTTATAATCAAAGCACCTGCCAGCCATTAAAATAAATGTTGCTATGGGAGAAAGAGGGAGGCATACCCACTACACTGTAAAGCAAGCTGGAAAAGGAGTCTCTGCAGAGTGAAAGGTAAATACAGAAAAAATGTGAAGTTTATCTACCCAAGAGAATCCCACACTACATAAATATAGCCCTTTGATACCACTTTAACTGCCCATGAAATCCCGGGGTTTATAGTTTGTAAGGACTCTGCTTGAGAATACTAAAAGCCCTTCCCAAAAGTGCACATCCTAGGATTCCACAGGATGTTAACATGGCAGTTTAAGTGGAATTAAAGCACTTTAAATTGTGCAATGTTAAGGACTCCATGTCTCCCACCTTACAGAGTTCTTAGTGGCTTTTGAACAATAACCCTTGGCTATATATGGAAAGAATGAATGGATGGATCAATGAATGAATGAAGTCTAGTTCTTTTGAGGACTTTGACATCGTCTCACTTCCTATCTTTCCTCCCCACCTTCTTCTATACATGCAGCCAGGAGGGGAGTGACTCTGTAGGAAATCAGCAGGATGGTTCTTGTTTCGTTTTCATGGGAGGTAGCTGTGGGAGAACTTAAGGGCTACTGTGCTGCCTCAGCTTTCTGTATAACAATGGCTCCCAAAGTTGGCTCTCCAAATACTGGACTACAGTTTCCAGAAGCCCTAGCCAGCATGACCAATGGTCAGGGATTCTAGCAGCTGTAGCAAAAAACCAAAAAACAAACGAAAAACAAATCAAGGGGCTTCAGTATGGGAACCACAACTTTTGAACTTCCTGCACAAGGTCCATGTTTCCCACAACTGTTTTTCAGAAATGTCTTAGACATCACTCCATATGGAAAAGCAACCAGTTGGTTATGTTTATTGATTTACTTTTTTTGGTGAAATATAAGAGGCAGAAAATAAAAGTGTCTTGGGGGAAAACAGACCAGCAAAATGCGGTGTCTTCCCGACAGCTTGGCGTATGCACAATGCACACCCTCAAGATGCCAGGAACATGCCACAGAGCTGTCCTGCTGCCCACATGGTGGCAGCTTTTTGGTACTCCAATGGCATGGCAGTTAGACACCACACAGCACAGGAGCACTGAAAAATCACCACCACTGTGACAAAGGCGCCTTTTTCCTGGCACAAAAAGGAGTGGCTTTTTGCACATTGGGGGCATGGTGTGGGGTTGCTGTGCCGCCGCGGCATATGGTTCCACAGAAGCTCCAATCCAACGTTTTTGGGCTGTCTGTTTCAGCCCTTGCCTAGGTTGAGATATATACACCCCAGCTGTGGGTAGAGCTCATGCACCTCCCTATAGGGATGATGCATGCATCCACATTTTAAGAGTTGCACAAAAATGCAAAACTAGGTGGTGGATGTATTCATTTTGTATGCCGAGCATGTTATAACATCCAAAAATCTCCATTTACTCTGAATTTGTCTAGCTTGAGAAGATATTTTGCACATATAGGCCAGGATCCTGCATCATCAGACATAAGTATTATGATGGAGCTCTGTCATCATATTTACATCTGATGATGTTGCCAAGGGGTTTCAGAGCTTTACAAAACTAACAACCATTCTCTAATCAGACCAAATGATTTGTCCATTTCTACAAATTTTATCAACTTCCACAGCCATTCCTTCATAGTACGTAATGTTGAATTTTTCCATCTTTTCACATACAGTGAGCCCTTAATATTTGCTTGGTTTTGGTCACTGTTGATACCAAAATCCATGGATGCTCAAGTCCCATTAAATACAGTGGGGCAGTGAAATAGTGCCCCTTGTATAAAATAGCAAAATCAAACTTTGCTTTTTTGGAATTTATATATTTTAAAAATATTTTTCAACTTGTGAATGGTTGAATCTGCAGATAAAGAATCTGTGGATATGGAGGGCCTGTATAACAATCTTGCTAGATTAATCTTCCAAGGTTCTTTAACAAATGTACATCCATCATTCCAAATGAGTAAAGTTCCAGTTTTAAATAACTATTTATTTTTGAAATTCTCTATATAAACATGTGTATTTAAATCCCCCTCAAAAAACATACTCAGTATCCCTTTGTAAACACAATTTCCAACATGTATCTTTCATTCCTTTATTGTGGATGAACCTTGTGTCAAACTGAAAGCAGATATCAAACTGAGATATTCCATCTCTTGTTTAAACAATTTTTCTAACACCTCATAGCAACATTACAGAATTTTCTAGAAATTCGTTTTATAAATATCCTCTTTAAAATCATGACATAATACAAATCTCATTCTCTTTGACCACATATTTCCCCCATTGATCCATCTGTATGTTATAGCCAAAATTCTTAACTCATTTAATAATAATAATAATAATAATAATAATAATAATAATAATAATAATAATAAATTTATTTATACCCCACCCCTCTGTTAAAAACAATTGGGGTGGCTTACCACAGTTAAAAATTTTATGATAGACTCTTTAACTTATTCTTCACTTCATATTTAACTCTGGGCTTTCCCGCTGTCTTAAAAACTTGAACACATCCTCTTGCCCTGGTGTAAGCAATAGTTGTTAAAACAGATGTTGTCTGGAATAGAAACTTCAATTGGGCCAAAACATTTTTCATTATAAAAATCTCCCCCTAACAATAACAAATTTAGTCTCTCCTATCCTCACATGTCCTTCTCAGTTCCACTTCATATCTTCACATAATTATGTTGTGGCAATATACAATCTACATTCATTTTGACACACACACACTCCAAATTCAAGTTTCTTCCCTGATTTTAAAAGCAATTCCATCCATCCGGACAACCTGGGCCTTCTGTATTCTTGCTGTCCATTAACACAGATCCTGCCAAAAGACTTTTTAAACAGAACTTTTCAAAAATGCCAGATTATCCAAACGTTTTTCCATCTCCTTGTTTATAACTTAATTCTTTGAACTAATTCTTCTTTCAACTCCTCTTTCAGTTTGGCCATATCATCATTTCTCAAAGATCTGATATCTTCCAACATCTTCTGTAAGATTTCTAGAATAGGACATTGTTCCATTTTCGTTAATTCCAGCAAATGCAGGGTTAAATACAAAAAGCAGGACTCTTTGTGTGTGTGTTTGTGTGTAAAGTTAAGAATTTAGGCCCAATGTAGTTTCTATAGTTCCAAAAACACCATCTAGGCCAGAAACATACAGGCTGAAAAATGCGATCGGTGGCTGCGCTGGTGCGATTTGCGCCAAGGCCATGGCAAACTCATGCACCCAGCCCTGATTCGGGCCACACTGGCAAAAGGAGAAGTATTTTACGACTCCTTTTTGGTTTGGTTCTCTGGGGAAGATGTGGGTCCAGCACTGTTTCACTTCGTGTTCGGGGCGTCCATCATCTAAACGTCACTTTCGAAACACGGGCAGAAACCATGTTTTTCAGCCCGTCTGTTTCAGGTGCTAGTTGTATTTAATCTTATCTTCTCATAACATAAACAATTCACATTACCCTCGAGATCCATCTCCTTTGCTTAGCAAAATCCAGTATTATCAAGACCTAATCATCAAAAAATAAAGAAATCTTGTATCTTCTGAAACTACTGTCCCCTTTATCATTTTAAAATTTGTTGAGCCATATTCCTGTTAAACTTGCTTGTAATTAAAATATTATAATTGCCTTTATTTTCTCTGAAAGAAGTTAACTCGCTGAGGTTTTAATTTCATCACTAATCCAAAGAACTATCTTCACTTCTAAATTAAGGAGTTAATTCCTACACACTATAAGAAAGTCAGAATTTTCATAGGTCCAGTGTGTATTAAAGGCTCATTTAGGTGGCTGAGCTAGTCTTAATCCCAAGGCCTCTTCACTGCTCAACTCACTTTAGATGAATTCCACTGTCTCCTTGTGAAGAGCAGCATTTTGGTGCATGCGTGGGTAATCTCATGCTCTTTGCTTGTTTGGAGAGAGAATTTCTGGCTAGAATTTGCCTAATTGACTTATTGCTCTGCAGAGGGGTGGGATATAAATCCATTATTATTATTATTATTATTATTATTATTATTATTATACCACTGAAACTTTCTGAAGCTTTCCCTATTGCAGAGCTCACACAGGGACCTCAACCTGCCATTAGTCTTCACACAGAATTCTGTTTGGGGGGCCATGTTTGGTCATTACGAACCTTAAAATTGAATCCACGGTGGTTACAAGATCCTAAATCCTTTAATTCTTTGCTTTCAGTGTCTTTTTCACAGGAATCACTTCTTTTCTTATTCAGGGAAATCATCAAGAATGTGCATTTTAATGAAATACTTGTGACCCAGTCAGTGCATTACACAGAGTATTATGTAAGTTGGTACACTAAGATTGCAGTATAGACTACATCTTCAGATGGTAAGTGTGAACCATTTTTTAAAAGATGTTCCTCTACAGGAAGAATTTCTACTACATCAGGCGAAAAGACTGAGTTAAACATCTGTCTCTTATAGATCATTTACTCCTTGTAAGGACATATACATGTTGGAACAGCCTGATTCTTATGTTTTTGTCTGCAGTCCAAATTGTTTAGACTCTGTACAATGTAAAATTGTTTTCAACATGGAACATTCTTCCATCCCACTTCTATACAATTTAGAATCTGTTTGTTTATCTCTGTTATACTATACAAACCCACATGCCTGGTTACAAAGTCACCAAATTTGATGTGCTATCAACAGAACCAAAATAAATATTGTATAATTTTGGACCCAATCTCTCAATTACATTTGTATCCCTCAGGTGACTATATCAAAAATTTCTGGTAAAAATTAGAAAGAGTGATGATGTAGCTACTACAACTGCTATTAAAAATACAGTCACCCTTGATATCCATGGGGGATCCATTCTGGACCCGCCCTCCCCCCCTGACCCCCATGGATAGCAAAAAGTGCAGGACCTCAAATCCCATTCTTTCCTATGGCCGTGTGACATGCAGCCATTTAAAACAGGGCTTACAGTCCATGGAAGGTCAAATCCGCAGATGGCAAGACCACAGATAAGAGCCCACCAAAGTATTATTAAATATTAAAAATAATGCATACAAGAAACTCAAAAACTATTCCTTGCTAACTTGCTAACTGCAAAGGCAAAATTCTAATGGATTTAAGTAATGAAGAGCTTTGCACTATATTCCTCCAAAAAGTACTCATTAAGAAAGATAATAAGGTAAAGCCAAATCTCACAGGTAATCAGTTAAGACTTGGGGGGAGAGGTATAGAAAAGCAGAAGCATGTCCGAAAAAGGGTTTCCCTGCCCCTTTTCTAAGGAGATTCTTACTGGATGTATCAGGAGTTTGCAAAAATTACTTGCAAGGACTATAACTCCCCAAATCCCCAAGCCAAGGGGGCCATTGGCTAGAGGATTCTGGGAGGTATAATTAAAAAAATGTTTCAAAGGCCTGAATTTGTTAAGATCAATGGGAGCCATTTACATTCTATTGCTACAGACAAATGCCAAGAAAACTGCAAATTGGAATTTTCATGTTCATTCCACTGTTCAGAAACAATATAACATGCAGTACCCTGTCTTCTACAAATTATACAGTGAAACTCTATAGCCTTGTCTCAATTTCCTGAGAGTAGTAATCAAAGAAAGTGCTAATTTTCAGACCGCTCAGCAGTGTTTTTTAACCCTCCACCACCAAACATTAGTCTAATGATCCAGGATAAAGAAGAAGCAACTGATACTGTAATCTGAGCATTTCTGGTTCCACTTACATATCTGAAGAACCCACTGAGTATTTACAAGTTCAGATGTAAGTGATTATAAAACTGTGAAATTTGCCTTCATCTCTTCATTGTGCCCAGCACTGAGGCTTTAGCAGGGGCTGTCACAAATGCTTTTACAATTATACAGACAGAGACTTCCCAAGGTTCAAGTCATGCCATTCTTGATGGGACCTTTTCTTTGCTCCACAGCTCATACAAAACTGACTCACCGTGATCATTTGAGCTACGTAACTTTCAGGACCAGTGTATTCTGTTGGATCTTTCACTCTGACAAGAACTATGAAGTACAGGTAGTGCCACATATTGTGCTCAGACTTTATGTGCTCTTCAAATGAAACAGTCTTGTTATCAAATTTGTCTCGCTCAAGCCCTGCAAAAAAGAAAGACACACAAAATTTCATTGGCTACACATCCGGTCAACACCTGCCCTCAATCAACACTTTTAAAGAAAACAACTTTAACTAGAGAGAGAGAATGAACTAAGTTTGAAATGGACTTTAGCTGTAAGATTTCATCTGCATTTCATCCCTGCACTCACATGCATTCATTCCATCTGCAAACAAGACTCAGGACAACTTACAATACTAGGATTCAAGGGCTAAAAATTAAGACACTATCTACTAGGATATCAACATATTTCCTCTTCTAATCCTCAAAGAAATAACTTCTGAAACAGTAACAGATACAGGAAGACGGGTGATGTTGCCAAATTTTAGAATTCAGGTGAGTGAATTCAGATCTAATTCTTTTTAAACTATGTAGAATGAAAACCATCCAAGGTAACACTGTTTCCCTTCCCTAAAACCTAACTTCTACCAACAATAACTGTGGAAGAGGTAAGAAATGCTTCTTGAGCCTGCAACAGGTTCCAAGGCCTTTCCAATTGGAAGTTCTCTTGTGAAGACCTAGAAGTCTTAGCAAACAAGAAATCTCAGATATCTTTGTATTGTGGATTTTTTCTTTTTAAGAATTTAAGATCTAATTTAGGCTTGATGTAGTCCAGGTCTTTGCCCTCATTGAAGGAAGAGTTGAGGGAAAGGGAAGTGGAGTTTGAAAGTTGGGAGGGGAGAAGAAGGAAAAAGAGACTGAGACTGCGAGTGCAACAGTAGTGAAGGGATGGCAGATCCAGATCTTCCCCAATTTTCACTTTAAAAGCCTGAGTGTCTTGTAACAATTTTATTAAAATGCTGGTGCACATTCTAAATCAAGAGGGGAAAAAATCATTCAGTTCTAGAAGAATTAAAGCACATCTCCTTATTACCTTGTTGAATATTTCAGCCTAAAAAAGTTAAGATTTCCATCTATCCGCCTTTTGTATTAAGATCTTCCAGGTAGGCTATGTTTATATAGTCCAACCACCTGTTCTTCATATTGGCCAACCACAGGTCTATGGGAAGCTGACAAGTAGGATGTCCTGAAGCTGTTCCTCATTCCCAGCAACCAGTATTCAGAGCCAGGTTGCCTCTGATCATCTATGTAACCATCTTTACTAGTAGCCATTATAGTGGCTGTACCTTCCATTAATTTGTTTATTCCCTCCTTTAAAACCATTTGAATTGGTGGCTATCACATAATTTGGTTCAAAATGCCATATTTAAATAGGCACTATGTGATGAATCACCTCCTTTTGGGTAAATTCACACTGAACAATTATAATTGTAATTGTATATAATTACAGACAATTATATTTAATACCACTTTAATTGCTTTGCCTCTATCCTATGGAATCCTATGATCTGTAGTTTTTTTTATAGTTTATAGAATTCTCTACTGCACTTCCTTGAACCAGAGCTGTCTGGCAGAGAAGTCAAAATCTTTCATAAACTCCAAATTCCAGGATCCCATAGGATGGAGCCATGGCAGTTAAAGTGGCATCAAAGTGCTGTATGTGTAGTATGGATACACCCTTTGTCTGTTCTGAACCTCTTTCACCATTCAGCTTTATTAGATGGTCTGGGATCTAGTAAATTCAAATTCAAATTTATTTCAGCCAACTGGCCAT
>CM034708.1:121527971-121551942 GCA_020142125.1 Phrynosoma platyrhinos
AGCCCAAAAAACCTACAAGAAACTATGGATGCCAGCCATGAAAGCCTATGACTTCACAATAATATTAATAAATATTAATTAATAGTATTAATTAGAGCTAATTAATATAAATTCCATCCTCATCCTCCTCTGCCTGGCCCTCTCCTCAGGAGAAAACCAAGTGGTGGAGGAGCCTCCATCTCCATCTCTTCTCCTCCATCTGAACTTCTCCTCAACAGAAAGACGAGTGATGGAGGAACCATGAGGGGCAAGTGTTTGCCACTCTTCCTCCTCCTCTGGCTGGCCTTGTCAGGAGAAAGCCAGGCAAAGGGGGGTCCTTGCAGGATGAGCTTTTGCCTGTTTTCCTCCTCCACCCATCCTTCTCCTTGGGAGAAAGCCAAGTAGCAGAGGAGTCTTGCAGGGTTAGTGTTCACCCGTCCTCCTCGTCCACATAGCCCTCTCCTCAGGAGGAGGCTGAGCCACAGAGGAGCCTTGCAGGGTGAACATTTGCCCATCCTTCTCATCCTCCACCGCCATCTGTCCTTTTCCTCAGGAGAAAGCTGAGCAGCGGAGGAGACTTGCAGGGCGAGTGTTCACCCGTCCTCCTCTTCCTCTGCATGGCCCTCTCCTCAGGAGGAGACCAAGCGGTGGAGGAGCCTTGATGTCATTTCACATCCTCACAGAAATCCTTCGGCAGACCACATGCAGCCCCTAGACAGTATGTTGTGCAGGCCTGTTTTAGAACAATGAATAAAATATTTAAGACAAGCGTCCAAAACATACTGCAGAAATAATCCATTTTGAGACCACTTCAACTGCCCTGGCTCAGTGTTGGGGGATTCTGAGAACTGTAATTCTGTGAGACATTTAGCCTTCTCTGACAGAGAGCTCAGGCGCTACAATAAAATACAATTCCTAGGATTTTTATGCAAGACAATGGACTTTATCACACAGGGGAAATCCCATGCAGAAATGGGGTTTTAAATTGGGGGGAAAAACAGGGTTTTAAATTGGGGGGGGACTTGCAAAAATGGGTTGATTTTCACATTACGTCATTGTTAAACTGTTGTTAACCCAAACGGAAAGTAGTCAAAAGTTACTTCTTTTTTACTTTTGGAAAATCCCCAAAGTAAAAAGGAGTAGCTTTTGACTACTTTTCCATGTGAGTTAACAACAATTTAACAACGACGTGTGTGAAAATCAACCCGCCTTTCTGGGTTGTCCCCAGCTTTTAAATCCCGTTTCTGCATGGGATTTCCCCTGTGTGATAAAGTCCAATGTTTAGTCTCTGAACATTGCAATTCCTAGTTTTTCTTTCCTTTTCTCAATTCTTTTATGGGTATAAATCCTTTATGTCTGCTTAACACTATGGATGACTAGAAGCGTTAAAATAATTTAACTCTGTTGATGGTTTCTTTCTTGTTTGTTTGTTTGCCTGCTCCTAATACAGTGGCAAAATGAAAGAGGTTCCTTACATTTCAGGACCCTGTAGCTCTATTTGTAACAAATCATCAAAGAGTCAAAAAGGGAATTCAGTTTATAACCACTGTTTTACTGAACAGTACTGTTAATATAGCAAACATGATAATTTCATGCCAAAAATGTGTAACTATAACATGTTATGTATTTGCTGTAATACACTTTATTTTGCAAAAGCAACCAAGTATTTTTCTAGAACTCAAAGATATAGCTGTGTTAGTCTGTAGAATCATATGTAGCGAGATCTTGTAGCACCTCTGAGACTAACTGAAATAAAGAAGTTGGCAGCATGAGCTTTTGTAGACTCATGCTGCAAACATCCTTATTTCAGTTAGTCTCAAAGATGTTACAATATCTCTTTACATACAAGTATTCTTCTATTTATAATGGATGCTAATGTTAGCTTTCCCCCCATTTCCTTTCTCAAATCCATTTTTCTGACCTCCCCCCCAAAAAACCTCAGGTTATATTCAATAGCTTGAAAATTTCCAGAGTTTAAATCTCTACAGAGGACATCTTATGTGAACATATAGACTGTAGGTTGTGAATATCTAATTAATAAAAAATAAGTCTGAGAAAGAAGGAAAGCAAGAAAATGTTGCTATTTTGAAATTAAATGAAAGGGTTCAGGTGTTCATTCTTCAACCTGGTTGTGATGCCAGGGACAGTTGGCAGTTCTGTACATAGCAAATGACAAATTTTCCAACCAGTGCTTACATTGGTTGGGTAGCATAGTGTTCCTGAGACACTTCTGTATAGAGCATTCATCTCCCCCCCAAAAAAAGAAAGCATGCATCTAGTCCTCACACCTGCAGACATTAGTATGCAGAAGAAGGTTGAAAATTATGATATAAAGCCAAAACATTAAAAACAATGAAGCAAGTGGAAAGAAGACTACATGTATCTTTCTGTCAACTCATGTAACTTCTAAATCATTAAAATATTTCCATGGTTAACAATTCTTTAAATACTAAACATTTCAGAATACAAATACTATATAGATGGTTAACATGTGCACAACTGATAATCTGGTGTCCACCAGGTTCATTCTTGTTTTTTTGAAGGTCTATGCCTCTGATGCCATAACTGTTGCCTCACCAGAAAATGCATGTATATGAGGCAATGTTTTGTGTTTGGTGTTTTGTTTTGTTTTTTAAAGTCGAAAGCACTCTAAGGCTGCATCTGTACTGCAGAAATAATCCAGTTTGACACAACTTTAACTGCCTTGGCTCAATGCTATGGAATTCTAGGAACTGTAGTTTTGAGAGACATTTAGTCTTCTCTATCAGAGAGCTCTGGTGCCACAAGAATCTACATTTCCCAGAATTCCATAGCACTGAGCCATGGCAGTTAAATTGGTATCACATTGGATTATTTCTGCAGTGCAGATCCAGCCTTAGATTCAGACAGCAAAGAAAGACTTAAGCTGGAAGTTGAAATACAGATTAGGAGAGTATTAAATGAGAGGAGAGACCCTGACAAGCTCTGTTACTAGCAAGGCAAGCTTGAAAAAAACGGAGAAGGGAGACAGGGATTCAGTGGAGGGGGAAAGTCTCATGACTCCTGCCTCTGGAACTGGCATGAGAGGAAATAACCCAAAGGATTGGGGATGGCTCCTCTGCATTATGAAGACAATGTCTGTCTCTCAGTTCTGAATTCTTCCTTCTGGCAGTGGGGGTGGGGAACTGGCTTGACAGTAGTCTGGCTTCATTTTATTAAACAGAAAAACTATAAATGAGCAACAAGAAAAGACTCCCATTAAAAACCTCATTTGAGAAGACAGTTGTTTCTTGAAAGCTTGTATGAGTTAAGGTAGTGAGCAATTCTTTCCCATTATAAGTATAAATAGCCTCGCTCTACAGCATGCATGCTAACATCTCACGAACTTTAAAGGGGGGAAAGTGATTCTCAAGTGGTTTCCTGCTTTACACCTCTTGACTACAAATCAGAACATCATAAAATCAGACTGAACCGACTTATGTCAAAGAGGAAGCAAACCTATGCAAGAGTTTCAGTAATGTAATACCCGGTTATATAACAACTTTGGAATATTTATATTTATCGTTATTTATACTTGAAATGAAGAGACTCAATGCAAAAAGCATGCAAGAGAATGGAAACAGAAGCAGTAACTTGAACTTATGACATTTCTGTGACTGTTCTGCAGATCTGACCTGAGACATTTTGTTGCCTGAGCCAAAGGAAAAGATGGTGCCCTCTCTATGCACAGGAGTCAACCAGAATGGCAAATGAATCTTATTTCAGTACTGGTGATGTGAGAGCATTCTCTGCTGCTCAGAGAAGACTAGTTTAGGGGATTCATGAGAAGCTTGTGTGGCATACAAGGCACTCTCCTTCAACAGCGTAAAAAAACTGAAGGAAGTTTAGAGGAAATTTTGGAGGGATGAGTCCACTGCACACACATCCACAGCTGCCATCTGAGACTCTTGTCTTATTCTGCAAAATGTGGGTCTATTTCAGCAATGACTGTTACAGCATCACCCAATGTTAAAGAAAAATGCACCTCAAACTCTTCTACAGCTAAATAATTCCGGTAAAGACTGGTAGTAATAAAGAGGCTATCATTTGAAGAGGCTTGTCTGACATTACTAATCTTTTCATTGATGAACTGCTGAGAAGTGGCAACATTAAGGCAGAGTTGGCAGATACTTCAATGAGTTTGCATTAGATCCGTGGGCTGTTATCAAACCCAATATAGTCTGCATTATGTTTGGGGCTGCTATATTTTCATACTGGAGCTATTCCTAAGAGGTCACAATGACCTTTGGCAAACCAGGAGACTTTCCCATGGGAAGGATACGTAGCCTCGAAGACATGTGAAGGAGCCAGGTAGTTCCAAGATATAAGCTAAATAGGTTTGCTGATTGCTCTGTCCACCTCCCCATGGTCTCCACACATCCTCTTCCACAAGAAACAAAGGCAAAGGTGAGTAAGCCAACTCTTCCTACCTACCCCTTGCTGTGTTCCCAGCCAACTTCTCTATCCATTTATCTTGGGGTTGCCCTAAATGCAATCCATGTTTTTGTTACTCTGACATTAAGGCCATCAGTCATTCTGGAATCCCACTGTTGATCCCCCGGGAAGACCATCAGGTCTTTGTTACATTGCAAGATAACATCCAGCACCCCTTGAGGCTAGGATATCTGATATAAATATCAGTCCCAAACCTAGCCTTCTCACACACAGCTGGAACACAGTGTGTCTTCAATTTGCTGCATCACCCATGTGTCTGAGCCACATCCCATTTTCCATGGTCTCCTTTTCAGTATAGATAAATATTACCCCTTCTACAATCCTAAGCCTCCACTATCCAATTTCCATACCTCTTTTTTGGTCAGCTCTGATTGGTGTGTCTGTTTGAATTACTATCATGTGTTTGGTTGCACTCCTGAATATTTATAAAAATCTCCTTATTCATTCAGACTTGGAGTCTTCCTCAGTTAGTACTAGCGTAAATAGGTGGAAACAAGCCATAATATCACCCAACCTCTCACAAGCATCCTTGACCTAAACAACTCCCCCAACATTTAAAGAGAAGCTAACACAATTGATGGAGTCTCTCTAGTCCCCACTAACCTTCTTTTGGGTAACAAGGTGTACACATGGTCAACTGTGTATACCATCAAAACCCTTTTTTCTGTCTTTCATGGTTCTTTTTCTTCACCTTCTATCTTTTTTTGCATTTTGTGTGTTGCCATGTCAGAGGCCACATTTCACTTAGTTTTTCCTTAGCATTTACATTAAAATGCATTTATATGGATGAAATTAGAGGCAGATAGAATCACAAATAATGGCTGTACCAAAGGATTGGTAGCAAAAATGTCAAATCTCATCACCAGACACAATTTCTAATTTATAATGCAAAAGTTAGGTAGCAAAAAAGAATTAAATGACAGATACAGGGCTATCTCACAATAGTTTGCTTCCTCAGATGGAAAACCCATATGGTTTCCCACTTCACCTATATTGGGCTGAATGTGCATTAAGCCTCTTTGTGAAAGTCCCACTTTAATGCCTAGTGCTCAACTGTTTTTCTTTCACGCTTTCTTCAGAAATGATGCTCTGTAGCTCTTGCCAAACATGGCAGCCTTACTTTCTCTTGATTGCAGCAATATGATATAATATAATGGTAAACTTTGATCAAAATATCCAGAGACATACTTTTAATGCATATGCATTGCCTGAGATTCTACATTGTTGAGTTAGAACTTTGCTATAGCACCTGTGTCCTCTCCCCCAAGACTCACTGTTTTGCTGCAATACTTCCCCAGCCTTGAGCATCATAGCAAAACAGTGAGTTTTGGTGGTGGGGAGATTTGGACATTCCAGAATATCTACCTCCACAATGATGAAAAGACATACATAATCTTAATGTGCATTTTGCTTGCATATGTCACTAATTAGTGTTTTTTTAAATGAAGATCTAAATTATGTTGATGAATACCAATATATGCTGTTAGTATTTGTTTTTAAAAAAGGAAATTACATGTATTTAAACAATAATAGTAAAAGCTATAATGCTAGTACTTTACTATTCAGTATGAGGTATCACCATCACCATCATTATCGCAACATAAGAACTTTACATGTAAGAAAATAAGGGACACCCACCATTTTGGATGACGCATATCCACTGTTTGGTCCATGGGCCACCAGTGTTTAGATGACTGAAATGCAATATGTGAATATGATTCATGCATTTGTCATATAGGCATGCATGTATCATGAAACCAGGTTTGGCTGCTCTTCTCCGTACAAGCTAACTCCAGACTGTGATCTATCATGAATACTTGCTCTTAGGGATCTTTTTAATTTTTCAGAAAATGTTCATAACCAGGTGCATTGTATTTTTCCTTTCAACCATATCTGCCTCAGAGTCCAGAAATATACTCACCAGGAAGCTGTAAAAGAATTCATGCACACAGAGGCCCAGCATGCAGACAAGGACATAGGCCACGTGGTAGAGAAATGCCATATCCATGATGACTGCTCTGTATCCACGAGTAAATGTGCCACGGTTCCCCACAAAGCTCACCAAAAATACAATCTTGTTACAGAGCTGCCCAGGGAGAAAGGGGGAGGGGAGCAAGAGAGAAGAAACAAGGAAGAAATGTAACCTTTTACAAGCCTGACGCCATTGTTCCTTAAAATACCACATTAAACAATGTGAAACATTTACCAAAATTAGATCATGATATCATGATCTAATGTGCAGACACCATATACAATCCTAATGTATAGTTACATCATACAGCACTGAAAATGAAAGATGTTGGCTTTCCTCCCTGCTTCGAATTAGCACTTTAAAAGGCAAAACTGCTAATTTGAAGAAGGGAGGAAAGCCAATATTCCACACATTCAAATTAGAATGTGGTTGAAGCTAATAAGAAAACATCATCCTTTCTTAGTGCTGGGCTGAGAATGGGAGCCCTTTTAAGACACTGACTAATACCAGGTCAGCCTCTTAATCTACCTCCAGGGAGAAAGGTGGCATACTAAATAAATAAATAAATAAATAAAAATACCTAGCCCAGCATTTTCTTCTCTGCTTGTCAGACAGTGGTCTTTCAATCACCTCCTCCTAGCTAGCTAGTCAAGACTTGCCAGAGGCTGAACCTGAGACCTAGGACCTTTACAGACTGCCAGAAATAGTGTAAATTGAGTCCACTTTAAGGTTTAGGGTTAGTGCTAGGGAGTCATGGGAATTGTTTTTTCGCTCTCTGAGACATTGAGCCTTCTCTGTCAGAGAGCTCTGGTGCCACAATAAAATACAGTTCCCATGATTCCCTAACCCTAACCCTAACCTTTAAAGTGGACTCAATTTGCACTATTTCTGGCAGTCTGCAAAGGCCCCTAGTGGCTTGAATCCTATTTGTAGGCTCAACTATAGTTGACCCACACATCTATTTATTTGTTTATTGAATGTATATCCCACCTTTCCCTCAAGAAGGGATTCAAGGCAGCATGCAATTTAAAAAAAAATGAAGGTAAAACATTTGTCCACAAATGTTACAAAAAGAATTAAACAATATTATGTTTAAAAATATAATGAAAAACAGTTAAAACACTAAAACATATTTAAAACATAAAATCAGCTGTTGAAGAGTGAGTTAACACTTAAATAAATCCCACTTATCCAATGGGTCAATTCTTATTGGGTCTAACAATAGGATGCAGACTTGTATATGCAAAGCCTGTATTGTGTCACTTCTGGATTGAATTTTCATCCATCTCTGCTTTCCAATGGGAGTCTCCCCAACTCCTCTGCTCTCTTCCCTTTTTTCAGATGTCCAGGTTAACTTCCAAGGAAGTGAAGTATTTGTATATTGTCATGAACACCAACAAGCACCATGGAAAATCACAAGAGCTACAGTGGAACTCCCTTACAGTCTAAGGGTCTTTACAGACTGTCAGAAATAATGCAGCTTGAGGCCTCTTTAACTCTCCTGGATCAGTGCTAGGGAATCATGGGAATTGTATTTTTTTCTGACACATTAAGCCTTCTCTGTCAGAGTTCTGGTCCCACAATAAACTACAGTTCTCATGATTCCTTAGCACTGAGTCAGAACAGTTAAAGTGGCCTCAAGCTGTATTATTTCTGGCAGTCTGTAAAGGCCCTAACTCTAACTCTCTCTCTCTCATCCATCCAGCTATTAAAATATCTCTATCATGAGATCTCCGAACAACATAGGATTAAAACAATATGAACAATTTAAATTCCAGGTAAAAATGACAAAAAATCTAAATAGGATAAAAACATATTAAATAAATCACCAGTTTAAAACAGCAGAAAAGGCTAATTGATTTCAATGAAGGAATGTATCTTGAAAAGAGATTTATATTATGTAAATATTTCAAAATTGGTTGTAATAATAAAGCTGGTTTCTAACTGTAAAAAAAAACAGCAGAAAAGGATAAAACCTTTTGAAACCATGTACATAGCAATAGCAATATCAAGTATGTTTCTATACTGCTTATCAGTGCACTTAAGTACTCCATAAGCGGTTTACAATGTGTAAGCTAATTGCTCCCAACAAGCTGGGTACTCATTTTACCAACCTATGAAAGGATGCCAGGCTGAGTAGACCCTGGAGCCTTGCCTGGGATTGATGTACACTTTAGGAAGTTAAAGATTTAGGCCTGAAGAGGATAAAGCAGTTGAACTAAAAAGCCATTATTTTAACTTGGCACCCAAAAGAGACCAATGTTGGTGTCAACTGGGCCTCCAAAGTGGGGGCATGCCATAAAAGGGATATAATGTGTTAACTACAGTATAGGTTTTCTCTCTTCTCAATCACACTGAATCAAGAAATATCCTAAGCATCCCATTTTGTACAGATGTCCCGTATTTGAGGGCTGAAAATCCTGTACAATATGGGGCAATAGTAACCCATATTTCTTGATTCAGTTTGAGTGGGAAGAGAGGAAGCCAGCTGTGTTCACAACAGACCAATTCCTGAATGCAGTGGGATGGCCTATTACATATTACATGCTGGGGGTCCATCTGCTGTGGTTGTAGCTGGCATGGAGCCTGATTTTCCTCTTTTTCAGCTGGGCTGTGTCCCATGCTTGAAGCGTAAACTTCTCATGTTATGATTGCTGATGGATGGTCATTGTGAGATTTTCCTGGAGTCTGGGGTTCATGGGAAACATGTTATCTTACGAGAGTCCAGAGCAGGGGTAGGCAACCTTTCCCCTTTAAGGGCCGAGGGACTTCAGCTCCCAGAATCCCAGGAGCTATTGGCCAACATGGCTGAGGCTTCTGGGAGCTGGTCCCTCAGCCCTTAAAGGAGAAAGGTTGCCTACCCCTGGTCCAGAGAACGTGTGAGAGGGTCTCCTCTCATGAGACTTAAGATGGGCCTTAAATAAGCCTCCCATAGGTGAGATGATGAATGGCTGACCCATATTGACATCTTGAAAACCTGGCAACCCTACTACAGTCTGATTACCATGGTTTTAAATAATTTAAATGCAAGGTAGAGGGTATACATGCAGTTGTGACTGCACACATGAAGATAAGGTGATATCTCTCCAATCGCACTTTACTTGAAAAAAATCTGTCCCACACATCATGGGCTTAAGAAATTATACCCATTAGTGGGGAGGGGGAAGAGATTTTTTACCCTCCTGGGAGAACAAAAGAAGGAGAGAAGATTTAAAGTTCCCCACCCTATGCATTGCAGTGCCTATGACAATCCCATCCTATACCCCATTTTTAATTAAAGAAAAACTATGGCGTGATCATTAATCACATCATTAGATGTATAGCTAGATCCTTGAAAACACATGCTGTTCAGAAATTTAGCCTCCATAGTTTTTTTCTATGAGAAAAAATTGAGAACTTCCACATATGGTGCTCTGAGCCTCTGTGAAAGGGGATGTGATATAAATCCCATCAGTTGCAGAAATAATAAAATTACTGGGCCTATTTTGCTTTTTCTAAGAATATCCTAACCTTAGCATGAATGCTGTAGTAAACAGCATGTCAGAAGGACCCAGAGTGTAAAATGGGATTAAGCTCTGAATTAAAGTGAGAAGAGCATTAAAGAGCAACTTTGATTTGTGTGCTATAGATCAGCACAAATCACACATCTGGATGAACCCTGTATTTAGTTCCTCTTGTAATTCAACTTTAACATTGCCACCTGCCCAGTCTCTCAGTGTAATTTAAAAAGCCAGGTTTTCTAAAGTTAGCCTTCTGGCTGTAATAAGTTCAATTTTGGTGTTTTTGCACATTAATATCTTCCTGATTTCTAAGTGGGAACAGTTTTAACAGTGTTAACAAAATATTTATTTGGAGTAATCATTTCCCTCACATTTCAACAAAACGTATATAGCTAAATTATTGTGTATGTTATTAAACTAGCAAAACGTTTGTAAAAATGACATTCATAAAACAACAAAAAAGGAAATTCCACATAGCATCAGTTCTTAACCTATGATCCACAGACCCTTGGGGGCCCACAATATCTTCACATGGGGTTTGTGAAGAGACTCGCTTTCCCTTTCTGCCTCTTTCTACACTTGCCCTTCTTCCCCGCCTCTCACTTGGACTCACTTGTCCTCTGTGCCTTTTTCTCTGTCCACCCTCCGGCCTTTCCTGACTCTTTCTCCTGCAGCTAGCATGCATGTGGATCAAAAGCCAATCCCAGCTATTCCAAGTCTAGGTGTATAGTAAGTACAGTATTTGGTGCACTTTAGGATTTTAAATCTTGAGTTAAGTGTTGAGGGTCCATGGCAACAAAAGATATTTCTTTCTTCATCAGGGATCCCTGGTAAAGAAAAGGTTCAGAACCACTGCTACATAGCATTTGGAAAAGGCTCAGTATTGCAGTACATAAGCCATGATAAAAAAGATATTAAAAATTCATAATTTACAGTCAAAATAGTAACAGATGGCAGCAAGCTTTTCTATAATTGTTATTATTTTCTTCTACTGTATCCTTAAGTGAAGTCTATCTGTCCTGAGGCAAGTTGATCTGTTAAGATTAACTCAGAATTGCTCCCAAAAGTTCAAGTTTAATCAGCAGAATGAAAAATAATGGGCCCAAAGGGCTATGGTGAGATATTGTTTCCAGATTTTAAGTGGAAGTTCCTAAATAGATCCCTGCTAGATTGGTGGCAAATTTCAGTCACATGAAACAAGTCCAGACTCACCCTCAGTCCAATACTCCCTATAAAAATTGGTGCTTCACTTATAAGCCCTATGAGTCCTTTGTTGACGCTTGGGCTCAGGTTTCCTATATAACATAGGCAGAGACCTGAAACTGCTCAGGAAGCTGAAACATTTCTGAGAATCCCAAAGAATCTCTCAGCTAATTATTGGGGGCAGGGAAGCAACTAGATCCTATTCAAGTGGATTTCCCTCCATCTTTCATATCCACCTTCTTACTCACTTATAACTGAAGAAAAAAGGAGTGAGCAGAAAGACTAAAAAAAAAAAAATGGGTGAGAAATGCCATGGCATCTCAAGCATTTCAAGACTGCCACTTTGAGTGCTGACCATGATGAATCCCTATTTTGGGACAGAGTGAGCACATGAGGTTACCAAGAACATTAGGAGCAGTACTACTCACTACAGCAGCTTCTGGCCCCATTACACATGAGTAATCAGCCAGTTCTACACATCCCAGATGCACCACAACCAAATTATAGTTTAATTTCTGTGTTTTATCAGAAATTTATCACCACTTCACACTTGAAACAGATACAACTATACACTCTGAGTTTTCATTGTGCAAAAGCAAAGAGCTGAATTATTGGGGGGGGGAACAATCCTTAGAAGGTTGCTGTAGCTCAATGTATGGGGCACTTAGTTTGATTTAACCTGGAGTAAATGGGACTTGAAATTAAATGGATTATTTGTAAGAATGAGGAAAAACAGATAACCAATTATGAGTGAATGTCATAGTGTCATTTTTTGTGTGTACTTACATTAGCAGCACCAAGAAGAATCAATGTAGGCCCAAGGCCAATAGTATATATGGACCTGAGCATTACAGACACTAAAAATGGGCGAATACCCACAGGTTTAGGGAAGAAGAAAAGCAGGGATGTGCAGGTGCCCACTGCTATCCAGAGAAGAACTGAAAATAATGGAGAAAGAGTGCCTAGAAAGAAAGAAAAGATGGTTATTTCTTTATAATAACTACCGGTATATTACTGTTTCAAGGCCAGTGTTCTGTTTAACGCAATATCTATCTTGCACTGTAAAGGATTCTACAGGTTAGAAAAAGAGTGAATGGAGAATCATATAGATCTAATTTGAATTATATTTAAAAAAACTATAAATTGTATCATTTAAACACATTCACCAATGCAATTGTGTTGTGTTGTGGTTTTGTATTACTACAACTACATCTTACTCAGATTGATAGTTACAATTGCACAGCCAAAAGAGTGAGCAAGATTCCAAAAAGACTAGCAGACAAATCCTGCCCTATGCCTTTAAAAGCGACTTTGTCATCATACATTAACAATTTATTTTCTTTCTCCCTCTCCATGCAATGAAAAAACTTCACTGGCTGATTTCTGCAAATTAAGGTATGGTGAAAGGTGGACCATTTCTCCCAGCTGCAAAGTTTCATTTCCATCATACTGAGAGGGGAGTAAATGTACCAGCCAGTTCATGTTAACTTGCAAATAGATTCCACTGTAGGTTTTTTGGGCTGTGAGGCCATGTTCTAGAAGAATGTATTTCTGATGTTTTGCCTGCATCTGTGGCTGGTATCTTCAAACAATTCCACTGTGTTCAATAAGTCCCACTGCTTTCAGTGGTGGATATTTTCTAATAATTTGTATTGGGATTTCAGGGCAAGATTGTGATCCTGTTCCCGGCAGTGGAAAGAGACTTGGATTGTAAAAAAAAAATTCAAACCGCAAAATCTGAAATAATTCAGCAACTTGCCTTGCATATACCAAATTATTCCAGCATTAATTCTCTCAGCAAGGGCCTCTGTGATGTGTCAATCTAGCTCAAGACTCACAGCATGTGAGCTGCATAGTTCATGTTATTTTAATAAGCACCCATTGCCAAATGGTAATGAACAAGTGATATAATTGAATAAACCAACCATAAAAATTCACTGAACTGCTGAGGGGAGTTAAACAACAAGAACAGGTGTTTTTTTTTAAAACAACAACAACAACAAAGGTTGCCATCTGTCTATTTTATTTCCTGTATCAGAACTGAACTTCTGTGATTTCATTTCTGAAGTGAATTTTGATACAATCAAAATTGTTGAGGAACGGACTAGTTGGCTGAAGGAAGTATGCTTTGCATAGTTGTCCTCTGCTGTCACTTGCTTCAGCCCACATGTAGTAGCCTTTGCGTTCTACTCAACTCAAGAGTGAGGTAAGAGTGAAAGATGGCTGCAGACAAAATGAGTGAATCAGTTAAGATATGGCTTCCTCTCCTCTTCTCCCTCCTCCTCCAACTTCTACTGTCACATCACACAAGTCTCATTCATATGCTGCTGTGTTTGGAACATGTGTTCTTTGGGCTATCCAACAAAGAAAAGGGTACCGCAGCAAAATGAAGCCGTAGGTAGGTAAAAGAAGGAGGATCGGGAGAAAAGGAAAGCACCAGTCCAATCCAATTCCTAGTCATCAGTTTCCCCTTTAAGGCCAATGGCAAATTTAAGTACATAAAGAAAAGAAAATGTGGATCCTGGGGGGACCCATGGAGGCCCAAAAACAATGGGAAGCACATAAGCAGGCAGGAATGCAATAGTCTTCCTGTTATCTTGCCTTTATTATCTAATTTTCAATAAGATGACAATAGAGCTTGAAAGAAGCACTTTTTTGGATTATAATTTCCAGAAGCCTACAAATATCCATGTTCATTGGCCATGCTTGCTATCAGATTTTGGGAAGTAATTTTTCCAAGCTTTGGCAGCCATCACACCTTTAGGTATGGAGGTCCCACTTAGTTTTCATGGCCCACAGCCATTGATATGTTTTTCATGATTTTGTCTAATCCCTTTTTAAAGCCACCTTGCTGTCTGACTACATGATTGCTTGTCTTAGCAAAAAGCAGCTGCAGAAAGAAGTGATTTTCAGTGATGAAAACACAAGGGCAAGGCAAGGTGTCTGAACTTTTTTCTTCTTATCACATGTCCATTGCACCATTTCCTCCCAAATCAAAATCTGATAATTTTAGTAACCTTACAAATTATAATAATAACAGGAGCTTCTATTATTATTAGTGGCATTGGCAATTATCATATAAACCATTTCTATTTTGTAAGTGAGTTAATATTATGAGGTTATATTGTTGTTGATGATGATGTTATCAACTTATCATTGCTTATTTATTACTTATTTATGTATTTCATTTCTATCTCCTTTTTTTCTGCTATGAGACTCAAGATGCCTCACACCATAGATTAAAACAAGATATAGCTAAAAAACCAATAATAAGTTTTTAAAAAGGCAAGTTTTAAAAAGATTAAAGGTTCCCCCCCCCCTTAAAGAACCCCTTCTACAGCAACCAGTTAATAGCCTAAACCCTGTTTAAATAGAAAGCTCTTTGCCTGCTGGCAGATGAAGAACATGAGAATTGTATTTATGGTTACTGTGTTCCTTTTTGTAAGTGAACGGCTTTGAGCACAACGCAGTCTAGAAAATGTCATTTATTTATTCAAATATACTGTGACAATGACAATAACTACCTAGAAAATGCTGTTTTGTCATAGCTCACAATAAGAATGTTGTACCATGTCTCTGAAAGCTACAGACAAAAGCAAAAGCTGCTTTCAAATGTGCTCAGTTTAAACTTTAACTGGATTACATGAGGGATTGGAAAAGGGATATAAAGCCTTCTCCCTCTAGGTCATGGGTTCATCATGAATTCACATAGTAATGTGACCAGAAGTGGCTTTCACCTGATTGCTCACGTGAATCATCACCAATGGAGTGAGTCCAATTTCAAGGAGAAGCATGTGCTCCTCATTAATACTTCCTCCGCCACCCTTGAAAATTACAAATGCTCCCAGTGGCAGGCTGGCTCAGCTGATGATTAAAGTGGAGAGGCCTGACAACTAACCTTTCCTCTCAGCCCACATGGTGGTTGTGGGTCTTTCCAGGTCACAGCCCATCCATCATCAACAAACCAGATGAAGAGGAGTCTTTGTATAATCAAGAGCATCTGTCCCTTATAAGGCACAGCCTCACATGGACCTCAAATCCACGAAGAAGATGCAAGCACATACTTAATGTGCTTTACAAAAACATTCCCCAAAGCTTGAAGCCAGTTTAGATATGCAAAAGAATCAAGTGGAAAGAGCTGCTGTTCTGAATTATACTCTTTCACACTGCAGTAGTGAATGAGCCGCCTAACTGAATGCCCCACTTTTATAGTAAAAATAAATACATTCCTCATCATAGAAACATTGTATTAGAGGCAAGGCTAGACTGAACCCATCTGAACTGTTATTTTTATGGTTTCTTTTGGTTTTTATTGAATTTTATCCCTAGCTCTCACCTGTAAGAACATGTGCCAGAAAAGATTTTGCCACATTAAACAGGTGTACTTTGTGGAGGGGTGGGAGGAGAGAATTTTCTTGTTCTATACCAGCTTGCAGTCTTGTAAGCATTAACATTCTTCTGCACGCTTGTCTAGTTCACCTAAGAACTCTTAATAAATAAAGTTGCCATTTCAGCACTAGTGCAACTACCCATTCTGTACTTCACCCAGCTTTTCAAGCTCTGCTTAAAATAATTAGAGCTTTGTAAACAATGGGTAAGGATATGGTTAACAAAAACCAGAATGGCTATGGGATGGGTTCTTCTCACATGGTGCTCATGATAGAAACTACTGCAAGACCACTGAGTCTCAGGACATGTCCACATGCTTTAGGTTCTGGGGTTGACTTAATCATTCCAAGAATGCTGTTGTTTAATAGACTTCTGCAATCCCAAGAGCACATGACAGGAGCAAAATAGCTAGTCAGCTGCAGTGAGTTGAGGGAAAGAACCAAAATGAACAAATGACAGGAGTAAATCAGATGTGTGGAAGATGCAAGCATCTCAGTGAACAAGTCTGCACATGTTAGAGGCGCAGGGAATTCTCAGTTAAAGAATGAAAGAAAGTTAACAAAAAGGGAACTTGGATATTTTGGTTCACACAAGAGATTGATGAATCAGTCTACATATGATCCATATCAATACTGTCTGACAGAGGGGCGGAATATAAATAAAATTTATTATTATTATATTATTATATTACAAAATATTGTTTTGCTCCATGTCTGTGCAATTTTTAAAGTAAATACAAAAATCTGGAAGTCTTTATCTTCCTTAAAAGAAGCACTTGTGGTTTTATTAGAAGATTAGTGGGTAGCCTTTTAACACCATACTGGTAACAGGCTGTAGCCTTTTTTTTAATGCCTTCTAGTCTAGTTTAGATGCAATAACTTGGAGAGAATTTGACATGATGATAGTGATGTTCCATCATTTGAACTTTCTCCAGAAAAAAGAAAAGATGGCTGCTCCCAGTGTATGAATGGTGGCAGCCAATCTTTATTCTGTACAAAGTTCAAGGGAAAAACAACACCATGTCCTGTCCTTCCAGGAGATTTTGTGGCCCAATCTGCAAGGTATTTGGAAGCTGTTGTGTTTTTTAACAGATCCAAGAGGCTGGAACTCTTTAGAAAGTCAGTTAAAGTGTTAAATGACAGCCCATGGACCGTATCACGTCCTGTTAAAGTTTGGATTCTGAAATGTTCACCATGTTCCGTGAATTTATTTTAGAATGTAGACCCCATGAATTTCATAAGTGTCTTTTAGTGCAAACATCCCATTTCATCATACGGCCCCAGCCTTCTTTGCCTCACTGTCCCTATATTTCAAACTACCATGTCTCAAATTTCAGAATTTATTTATACTCTTACATATGCAAAATACAATCAATCTGGTTATCTCGTGACCAGATACCAGACATCTAATTTCCTTAATCAGAACAACTTAAGTTAGAACCTTTCTTTACCAATAATAATAATAATAAAATTTATTTGTACCCCGCCTCTCTGAGCACAATCGGGGTGGCTGACAACAATTAATAGAACATACAGTATAATCCAAGAAAACTCAATACCCCCCCCTTAAAAAAGTATTAAACCAACACTAATTAAAACATCTTAGGTTAAAATAACATACAATAATCAAACCAGAACAAAAAAATATAATAGGGCAACAAGCGTAGCGGCAGCATCCAATTTAGGAGAGAGTAGGGGGGTTCCTGAGGCCGCAAAATCTATTTTGGAAAGGCCTGCTGGAAGAGATCCATTTTAACAGCCTTTTTAAAGCTGTTTAGCATTGTAATCTGACGGATCTCATCCAGCAAGCTGTTCCATAATCTGGGGGCGATTACCGAGAATGCCCTCTGGGAGGTTGCAGACAGCTTAGATTTTAATGGCTGGAGCAAGTTCCTACCAGAGGACTGGAGTGCGCGGGAAATGTATGGGAGGAGGTGGTCCCAAAAGTAGGTTGGACCCAAGCCATTTAGGGCTTTAAAGGTAATAACCAACACCTTATACTGGTGTTGTATTGGTATATTTTTGTTCTGAATTACACAGAGTAATAACACTACATCCCATTAGCCACTTTGAATCTCATTTTTGGAGAAAAGCAGGATATCAAGCTAACAATTAAATAAAATAAATCTGGTTCAACAGCACTTTCTGCCAGTTCTTTTTCAGGCACAACATAAGATCATCAATTTACTTTTATTCTTCAATGGTCTTGTCCTGTGTAAGCATAAGACACCTCTATTTCTTTATGATTTGTGCCTTCAGTAGTGCTCCATGTTTCCTCATTACAGAAATCAAATTGCTTGAGACATGAAGCCAGAGTGGTTTCTCTGTTGTGAAACTCATATCCTGTCATTTCCTTGCCAGAAAGTTCTGCCAAGAACCATCCTTGTACAGCTATTTACTTGTTTGAAACATTTCCCTGGCCACAGATGATTTCTGAAATACTGAAATTTTCTTGTATTTTGCTGCCTCCATAATGAGCTGAACATTTAGAAATGAAACTACTTACCTTCATCTCCATCATCTCCAAATGGATAAAAAAGAGCAACTGCTAAATTGATGAAAACAGCCAGATTGAAAGATATACTTCCCCAGAGGGATATGTGTCGGGAGAACCAGAACAGAGCTGGATTATCTAGGAAGGAAGAACATTATGATGACCTGGTAGTAGAAAATGTGTTAACCCAAAAGCAACAGTTTTAGAGAAATTGGGGACAGAAGTGACCTTACCATTAGGCAGAGTGAGGCCAGCTGGTTTAGGTGGCAGCTGTTTGGTGGACATCAGTAAGATGCAGGGAGAATCAAGCTATTGATGACACCTAACTTGTCTTGCACTGTAAGCTAATTTTCTGCCCTTAGGTGTGATGGAGGACACTGTCTAATTGGCAATGTTGATGCAAGGCTCAACAAACACTATTCCATATGTGGAATAGGAAGGAGGCGCCATTTTTAACCTTTGCCTCAAGTAGCAAAACTTGTTCTTAACATTAAGTCCTAGCCAGTCCTGGATTTCATGTCTTCAACTGAAAATTATTTTAATTAAAAAAGTGAAAGAAGTCAATCTTTGAAAGGACTCAGGGGACTAGATATGAAATTAAACACTTAAAATGAAATGAAATGACTAGAAATGAAATGAAATAAGTTGGGGTCCTTTCCCATAATGAAATGAGGTCTTGGAGAGCCACTGCCAGACAGGGTCATTTTGGACAGTGTCTTTGCACTGCTTCCTGCTGAAAAAGGCTTTGCCACAAATGACTGCACATTTACCTGTGATCCCATACATAGGTAAAACTTTGCTTTATGGGAAGAGAGTGACAAAGCTATTCAGAAACAAAAAATTAAGGTGGAGGAGGATGAAACTGGTGTAGTTTATCAACACTTCAGGGAGGAATAGGCCAGACTGCGAATCCACAAACATGGTGGGGGGGGGGGGGAAACAGAGGCTATGTTATATATTATTATTGAGAACATTTATGTAAACCTTTTTTCCTATATTCATTTATCTATACTGGGCATCCAGTTCTTGTGAGATTTGCAAGAAAGAAATAGGAGCAGCATTAGAACAGAAAATGTACAGGAAACTTCTGTTGGTTGCTCTTGCACAGGCAAGAGCAGACAACCGTTGTGAAAGCCATAGATTTAAGTATTAAAGTGACACACAGTCATGTTCAATTTATGTTTCTTTTTTATTTCCCCACTCTTTGTCCCCAAGAAAAGAAAGACATCTAATGTAGAAATGTAGCATGTTCTCCTCTCTACAAAAGTAATGGCAAATACAGCTGTTTTATGTTTGTGTGTAAGTTAATAGGAAAAAGAGCTTCCTATGCAATTGAATGCTGGATTTGGGCTGGGCTAGGAAGGCACCATCACAGACTGAAGACACTATTCAAATAGATAGACTGACCTTTGTTGCAATCTGAGAAGTGTTTTATATGGTGGATTTATGGCTAGAAATCCAATCAAGCTATAGTCCAACTATAATTGAACTGTACAGACTGGTTGGAAGTCATCTTGCCCCTTTCCCATGTAATATGGGATAATGGAAGTCAAGTTGATAGCATGATAAGCTGAGTTAAAAGTCTTCCTCGATTTGTGAATGTAACAATCCCACCTTGGATATACAAAAATATGGCTTCCAATATAAATGTTGAAGTTCTGTATCCACACAATGAAGCAGGTCATACTGTACTTTTTCTTATCTTTTGATGGCAACCATGAAGGAATACCTGCAGAGTTAACATATGCATTGAGATCTCATAGAGCACTGCTACTCAGTAGTGGTTCCTGGACTGGGATTGTCCATGGATCACTGGCTGCCATTCCTAGTGAGTTTCCAGGAAATAAATAATTGTAGTCAACTGGTACAAACTGGTTACAATTTTCTCTATTGGGAAAATAAAATTTCTAGTACATCAAAACATGGTAAAAACATGGTCACAGATAGTACACTGCCATGACCAAGGGGCCCCAGAACATGTGTGTGTAAATGATTAGGCATTAGATCTTCAGAGTTAATAGAAGAGGTGACACAAGACCCCAGAGGCAGGGAACAGTGTCTACTGAGCATTTTTCTGTGTACCAGTATATAATTAATATTCTGTACTGCCATGTCTGGCTATAAATACAAAACAGGCATCCAGAAAAATGAGGATAATAGATAAAAGGAATTAAAAGAAGCAAAATTACATAAATGATACTTCATTTTTTTCAAGTTCATTTTTTTTAAAATGACAAGGGATCATGGGGCTGAGATTAGATAGAGTGCCATGTTAGAAGTTTGTATTAAGCATGAAGGGGATTCTTTTCAAACTCCATCACTTTGTTGTGAAGCAAAAATATTTTTCTACCCTAAATGTTACATTTCCACATATTCAGGCATAAACATCTCACTGGACTGAGAGAAATGGCATTTAGTAAGTGAGACCATTTTTAGTAGAACACCTGCCATAATACACACATCTGAGTTGACCACAGTGAGCTACATGGACTCAGTATAAAAGTCACTAAATGGAAATTATTTTAAAACGGTTGTGCATTGGGCTGAACCTATGATTGGCTATTCCCACCTCAGGCATCTTGACAGTAGTGTGAACCTTTTGGTGGCAGCACAAGGGCTTCTGCCCTGTGGCTCTTAGCTTGGGGCACAACAGAGACGTGTGTTGCCTACTGAATCCAAATGTAGTAGACAACAGAGCAAGACAAGGTACTACACATTGGCTTTGGGAAGTTTTTGCCAGAACAACATGTTTGCTCTCTAAATAAGAAAATTGAGCACCTATTGAATAGAATCCCACAAAGCCAGCTTTGGCGAAGTACTAGGAGTGCTTCAGTCTAAACTGATCTGTGTGTTTGTTTATGATAGTTTGTTTGTTCTGTTTGTTTGTTCTGTATTTCTGGTCAGCCAAAAATGTGTTCAGAATATACCAAGGGTGCTGCAGAAGGATTCCTGAAGTGGAGGTAGAACAAACCAGTGGAGGAAAGGGAGAGACATCTCATGCCTGTTTCTCCTTCTGGTTCACCTCATCAGACCACAAAGTGCTATTGCTTAATGCCAAGTCAATGACTAGGAAGAGCTGTACAATCCAGGACTTGATCCTGGACTAGCACATTGATGTCACATGTATAACTGAAACCTGGTTAACTGAAGAAGGCTTGTCAGTTTGACTCAGTTATGCCTACCATTTATACTGTATTTATGATATTTTAATGTTGTAAGCTGCCCCAGTTGCATTTGCAGAGGGGTGGGATAAAAAAAATTATTATTATTTATGCCTATCAGGTTTCCAGATGCAGCACCAGGCATGATCTGATGGGCAAGGAGGAGGAGGAGTCCCAGTGACCTATTGTGAGTCTATTCCCCTATTGAGATACATGTCCAGGAGTCTCCAAGGTTTGAATGTACATACCTGGGCGAAGAGAGACAGGATGGGAATTCTGTTGGTGCAGCATCCACCATGCTCTCAACTGTCTCCCAGCCAGAACTGCTGGAAGGAGTCTCAGAGGTGGTGTTAATCTCCCCGAAACTTATTGTGTTGGGTAATTTTAACATCCATGCTAACATTTTAACATCTATCACATCAGCACCAGTTCAGGATTTCATGACTTTCATGGCAAACATGGACCGTTCTCCATTAAAATCTGCCCCTTCACATGTATCAGGTAACACTCTTGATCTGGTTTTTGCTAGTCAGGATGATGAAGTTCTGGGGGGTAGGAAGCTTTGAAATAGCCCCATTGTCACAGTCAGATCACCACCTGATAGGGTTTAATTTGATGGGATTCTTAACCTCTGCAGGGGCAGTGGACTCATAAAAATGGTCCACTCTCAGAGACTAATGGATCCAGAAGGATTCCTGAATTCTCTGGGGGATTTTCCAGTTTGGAAAACTTGATGATTCTGTTGATACCTTGGTTGATCTCTGGATTAGGGAGATGGCCTGGGCAAATGCCACAGGTGCTTCTTAAGTGTCCTTTACTTGGGTTTATTTGGTTTTCTGAGGAGCTCATGGCAATGAAGCACTTGAGTAGATAGCTAGAGCAATGGCGGAGAAAGAGACAGGATGAATCTAGCTGAGTATGAGGTAAGACCCATTTTAGAACATACTTTGCAGCAGTGAGGGCAGCAAAGAAACACTTTTTAAACTTCTTTTAGGAGTTTTTAAAGGATATTTTAATATATTTTAAAATGTTTTATCTTTGTTTTAATTGGTTTTCATCTGTTCATCATCTCAGGAGCCTTTCTGAACTGGGAGGCAATACAGAAATACTTTAGATAAATAAATAGTAAGCCAGTATTGATAGATGATTTGCTTTGCCTGAGAGACTATTAAAATACAAATTATGTTTTTGTTGTTGTTAATCATCTTCAGGTTGATCCCAACTCATGATGATCCTGTGGTTGAGACATCTCCAAGACTCCCTAACCTATACTGCTCTGCTTAAGTCTTGTAAATTCATACTTGTGATCTCCTTAATAGAGTCCTTCCATCTAGCATGCCATCTTTATTTGTGTCTACATCCCTCCACCTTTCCTAGCATTATTGTCTTTTCCAATAGTCAAGATTTGCTGGGCCTACTGACCATTACCCCTTCCTCTTGGTCCATGTGGGAACCAATGATACTGCAAGGCATAGTCTTCAGAATATCAGAAGGGATTATGAGGCTTTGGACAGAAAGATGAAAGAGCTGGACGCACAGATTGTTATCTCATCTCTTCTCCCAGTTGAAGGGCATGGTCCAGGAAGGGAGAGGAAGATAGCAGATGTGAATAACTGGCTCCGTAGATGGTGCCATCAAGAACGATTTGGATTTTGGATCATGGGCTGAGGTTCCATGAGGGTGGACTTCTAGCAAGAGATGGGCTACATCTCACACCAGTTGGCAGAAGCGTTTTTGCCAATAGTCTCAACATTTGATCAGAAGGGCTTCAAACTGAGTCATGTTGGGGAGGGAGACAGTATCTCGGAAGGTATCTTGGAAGGCAGGAGTACATCATGGGCTGGAGATAACAGTAAAAGTGTTATAGAGGGAACAAGGCAAATGATGCAAGGGCACAACAGTGGAAGGAAAAAAACCTCACACAGGCAGCAAGTGGGAAGGAAAATGCACTAATGCACAGAGCATGGGAAATAAACAAGATGAACTTGAACTCCTAGCGCAACAAAGCAAATATGATATAATAGGCATCACTGAAACCTGGTGGGATGAGTCTCATGATTGGTATGTAAGAATAGAGGGGTATAACCTTTATAAGAGAAATAGGTCAAACAGGAAAGGAAGAGGAATATCATTATATGTCAGGGTTGTTTACACCTGTGAAGAGCTCCAGGACTTAAATCCTGGAAATCAGGTGGAGAGCATCTGGATAAAAAATTAAGGGGAAGGAAACAACAGGGATATTACAGTAGGACCCTACTACAGACCCCCCAAGTCAGACTGAGGAATTGGATGATGCCTTTCTAGAACAGATGACCACACACTCAGAAAGGAGAGATGTAGTAGTGTGACTTCAACTATCCTGATATTTGCTGGAAGTCAAACTCAGCCAATACTCCAAATTCTTCACTTGCCTCGAAGACAATTTCTTTGTCCAAAAGGTGGAAGAGGCAACAAGGGGATCAGCTATTTTAGATCTGATACTAACCAACAGGGATGATCTGGTCAATGGGGTGCAAGTGGTGGGAACCTTAGGTGGGAGTGATCATGTTCTCCTGGAGTGTTTTATAAAGTGGAAAGGAGAAGCTAGGCATAGTCAAACACTCATTCTAGACTTTAGGAGAGCTGATTTCAACAAACTTAGGGAAACACTGGGAGTGATCCCATGGGCAGGAATACTAAAGGAGAAGGGAGTTCAGGATGGATGGGAGTTTCTCAAAAGGGAAATACTGAAGGCACAATCTCAAAACTGTTCAAATGAGAAGGAAAAAATGGGAGATGTCTCAAGAAACTGGGTTGGATGA